>JANFOE010001380.1:0-203715 GCA_025667525.1 Glebionis coronaria | reverse complement strand
CGTTTTTGTCAGTACTTTTACGTTTTCGTGAGTAAATTTACGTTTGCGTCAGTAATTTTACTATTTCATCAGTAAATTTACGTTTTCCTCAATAAACTTACGTTTTCGTCAGTAAACTTACGTCTTCGCCAGTAAACTTACATTTTCGTCAGTAATTTTACGTTTTCGTCAGTAAACTTACGTTTTCATCAGTATTTTACGTTTTCGTCAATAATTTTACGTTTTCGTTAGTACTTTTACGTTTTCGTGAGTAAATTTACGTTTTCGCCAGTAATTTTACTATTTCGTCAGTAAATTTACGTTTTCGTCAATAAACTTACGTTTTCGTCAGTAAACTTACCTTCTCGCCAGTAAATTTACGTTTCCGTCAGTAATTTTACGTTTTCGTTAGTACTTTTACGTTTTCGTGAGTAAATTTACGTTTTCGTCAGTAATTTTACTATTTCGTCAGTAAATTTACGTTTTCGTCAATAAACTTACGTTTTCGTCAGTAAACTTACGTATTCTCCAGTAAATTCACGTTTTCGTAAGTTATTTTACGTTTTCTTCAGTAAACTTACGTTTTCATCAATATTTTATGTTTTCGTCAGTAAACGTAAGTATGACGAAAACGAAAGTTTACTGACGAAAACGTAAGTTTACTGACGAAAACGAAGGTTTACTGAGGAAAACGTAAGTTTACTGACGAAAACGTACGTTTACTGACGAAAACGTACGTTTACTGACGAAAACGTAAATTTACGTTTACTGACGAAAGCGTAAGTTTACTGACGAAAACGTAAGTTGGAGTCCATGTATACATGCAACTTATAACTACGATAAAAACATTATGGGTAACTTGAAGTTCAGGTAAACAATACATTAGTAACCCAAGTGTAAGGTTTTAAACTTTAGTAACAAAATCGATACTTTGGCTAAACTTTAGTAACTTGCGTGTATATTAACCCTTTTATAGCCTTTACTAAAGGAATACAGAAACATATAAAAAAAAGTTATGCATTCGAATCGTGTGTTGATGGGTAATGTGAATACGCCTTTTTTGTAAGTTTATTCATCTCATAAGATATTTATATAACTTTAGATGGTCAACAAAAACATACTTTAAAATATATAACATATTATGTATTCTCTTATTTTAATATTCATGGTTTACACCTTTTCTTTTGAATTATTATAATATAAGCATAGTTTTCTAATTTTGATCTTCATTATTATCTAAATTAATACAAGAAATAATTAATAAAATACCATTTCATAAAGAAAAGACTGACCCCTCAACTTCTAATTTATAAAACATCTCTATTACCGGGAGAAATAAAAGATACATTTACCAAAAAAACAGTAATATAGTAACACACACAAAAAAAAAGTTTCTCTATACAAGTATTATTCTTCAATAACATAAACAATATACACAACCAATATTTAAATTATTTAAAAAAAGAAAAGAAAAACGATAATCGTAAGTAATACCGGCACATTAGTAAAAACCCTTTAAAGAGTGTATTGAAGCCGAAAAAGCCAATTCGTTAGATAAAAGAAAACAAACACATTTCTTTTTTAATCCATATACACCCTAATGTATTATAATTTTATAAAATAAATTCTTTTATATTAAAAAATAAAGTACTTCTAATCTTTATATTAATTGATGTGCAAGTCTTTTGATGTTTTGTAAACTACAATTTAAAATAAAATTAATACGAGTTCTAAATACTTAGGACCAAAAGCATTAAAAACATAATAATACAACTAATATAAACAATCAGAAAAATATTTCCACTATTTATAAAAATATAATCTATTAAAAACAATATTTAGCTAAATAAATAAATGTAAACGACAATCATAAGTCATCTCGCCCGTTTCCGCTAGACGAACAACTTATTAAGAAAAAGAATATGCTCCTGAGGACGTTCACAAGTATAGTTCATCTAACCTTTGAAACATATCAAAAGCAAGTAAGAAAATTTCTACTCAAATTTTTGCAGTTTTAATTTGATTCGCGAATAAGTAATATAACAAATGGAAACAATTTGACAAGCACTTTGCAATACTTAAAAAATAGAATTTTTTAACATCAATAGCTAAACCAAAAAGTGTAAACGATAATTACAAATCATACCTGTTAGATTACTTCTTAACCCGTATGCTTACTATTTGTTTATTTGTATCCCCGGTAATTTTCTAAAATGATAATAGCACTTAAAAAAATAAAACACATGACATATATTTAATCAAATATTATCATAGCTTATTAAGTTATATGTGTAAAACAAAAATTTACGTACATACAAAATGTAAACAACAATCACAAGTCATACCCGCCCATCGGGCGGGTTTTGCCACTAGTATATATATATATATATATATATATATATATATATATATATATATATATATATATATATATATATATATATATATATATATATATATATATATATATATATATATATATATATATATATATATATATATATATATATATATATATATATATACTAGTGGCAAAACCCGTCCGATGGACGGGTATGACTTTTGATTGTCGTTTTACTTTTTTTATTTTTATAAATATTTTTTGTAATGTTCGATTGACAGATATGACTTTTGACTGTTTTTTATTTATCTATTTGGTAAATATATGATTTTGATTTTGTTTTTAGTTTAGTTTTCGTTTAATGCATAATGGGTCATTATTTTTTGTAAGTATAGCGTTTGTTTTTTAGGCATGACTTTTTATTTATGTATTTATTATTTTTGTTAAAATGCCTTACGTTTTACTTTGTTGTAAATAAATGTGTTTTTAATTTGTATTTTACTCAGTGTTTTAAAACCTGGGTCTTAGATCGACCCGGTCGAGTCGCCGGGTCTGGATCGACCCGAGTTAACCAGGTTTTCTAAAAAAATATTTTTTTATATATTTTTAATAATTAACAAAATTATACTTATAAAAACCATAAAAATTTACGTACATTAAAAATATAAATTGTTTACCAACCAATATAATATGTAAAAATAAAATTTCGTCGCAAATACGTAAAATTTACAATTTTTTTTAAAAAAAACCCGAATAATTCGAAACCCGACCGTGTCTTGAGAACCGGGTTGACCCGGGTCACCCCTAACCCGCCGGGTCAAGCCGGGTTTCGAAAATATGAAACCTGGGTCAATATGACCCGTTTTTTCGGCCGGAATCGGTTTAACCAGTTGACCCGGTCGGGTCGACCCGGGTCTGAAAACATTGATTTTACTTATAAATATTTTTTGTGTTAATATTTAGGAATCGGTTTAAAATTTTGTGTTTATATTCAATTTATCGTTAACAATGAAAATAAATGAGTATTCATCTAAAATGTGAAAATAAAATTTGGTAATTATCGGCTAAAAAAAACTTGTAATTATCGTTTACATTTTTTTTGGTAAACTAAATATTGGTGTTAAAATATATCGTATTATTAAATATTTTATTAAGTATATTATAAATGTTTGTCAAATTGTTTTTGTACATTTAGTATAACGAATAGAGTCGATAAATTCATGTTATAGGATAGATAACCGAAATTTTAAAATTATGATGTCATAATTTATCTACTAAGTGGTTAAAAAGTTTTGTCATATTGATTGAGTATTATTAGTTGTAATCAAAAGTCACATTCAGTATACACTTAAAAGAGATTACATATATTATGTCGTCCCTATAATTACCACAAAGGGAGCTACATATATTATTGAAAGTGTTTCTATTTTATGGCAAGGCGAAGGATAATAAATAATAGAATTAACATGAATAACTGATAAAATACCCAAAATATTCATTAGCGTTACCATTTCAAATTTTAGGATTTCCCCGAAAGCTATCCTGAGAATGTACATGGCATCGGCATAATGCCACAGAGCCCTTTTGTAATATGCCACACATTGGTTGATATCTCCTTCTAATTTGACGTAATAAAGACTACATATGTACAAAAAGATAATCAAGAAAAGATGAAGGGAAAAAGGTTGAGATGTCATCAAAATTCATTCACAAAAACTAATGATGCTATTTTTTATAAGTATATGTTATAAATACTTGTGTAGTATGAGTACATGACCAAATCAAACACACGTGCAGACTTTGAGACGACATACCCAATAGTGTGTTACGCATTAGAATATACATAGATGGCGTTTGTATTTCAAAATATAGAAGCAGCTCGTAAGTTTGTAAACATGATTGTATTTTTTTAAAGGAGACAACATTAATGGTAAAATGATTTAACGCAGGACTTTAAATGGTTCAGAATTCATAACGAAATATATCTAAGAAACAAAGTTCACACTCGTCCAATATTGGTCTAAATGTAAATATCAAACAATGATTCACTTATTCATTAAATGTTCACAATTACGTAACACTATATCGCATCCGAATAACGGTTTTTAAAAAGTGTGAATGGGTTTTGCGGTTTTGGTTTTGCGGATCTTTGTGCGAGTTTTGCGGGTTTTAGCCGCATTGCACCATTACTGATAATTTTGTATAATTAATATGGATTTTACTGTTTTTGGGTTACTTTCTTCGATTATAACAATGCATATATTTAATTTAAACATACACATCACTTAGAATATTATTTATAACATGGACTATAACTTCTACAACGTATATTAAATAATCGATGTTGTGGTGCGGTACAAACTTTGTTTTGCATTTTTACGGTGCGGTTCTTAAAAAAGTTTTATTATATGACTTCTACTAAAATTTTTATATGTATCCTACATAGAGGTGGCAAAATGGGCGGGCGGGCTAAACGGACGGCGGGCTAAACGGGCGCGAGCTAAATGGGCACGGGTGAAACGGGTGGGCTAAATGGACGCAAGTTAAAATGAGAAAAAAGACATATAAAAATGTAGAATTAAAAAATAAAAATACTTGTTTAAAAGTCGGGGATAAAAACAAAATATAAAATATCCGTCGAGTAGCCTAATTAGTGTTTTACATGTGCGCCCATTTAGCCCATAATTTTCTTACATATGCGCCCGTTTAGCCTATTAATAATAAAATATGGGCAAAAAGTGCCCTATCTTTTTTTTTAAATTGGCAAAAACTACCTATATTTATCAAAATAATCAAGATTTGGTACCTCAAATCCGACATGCAACAAAACACATTAGACTTTAATTATCTTGCTTATATTATTTTATAGAAAACGTTTATGCGCATATTATATGTTGTTTCAACCCACTTGGTTCCATTTCTCATTCCATTTTATGCTACCATCTCTGTATTGTGAGAATATGTGCACATTCACAGACAATGGAATTGAAAAACTGAACAATACCAAATTGACTCTTATCCAGCTCCATATGTAAATATAGTCTATCAATACCCTGTGTGCTAGCTTAGTCATGTACTGTCTTAAACGTTTAATCACATAAATCTCCTTTAAAGTCTATCCTATGCATATGATACAGAATCAGATGTTAAACTTTATTGTCTACTCCTTGTCAATGATAATGAATATTAATCAAAGGTTCAATATGCCCCTAGAGAAAGACAAAAGAAACAAAAGCTTACTGAAAAAAATAGATGTTGATCTCACAAAATTACTACCAATTAACAGAGAAGTGACTTCAGACCGCAAAGTTAGCAAATGAAAACATGACCTTTTTGGGAGGATACGCAAATAAAAATGTCCCGATTTCTTTTATCCTAAAACCAAATTCTTGTTTCGCCTTCAACAATACAAAGGCTGAATGTAGACATAATGATCTATCCCTACTTTCGAACATATCTGTAACATTATCAATCTTACTAATGTAATCTAAAGCAGATTTAAGAACTTGTAACGTAAATGTAATATCCAAATATAGTGTGGTATCATAGAAAGCTAACATGCGTATGAGTATCGTATTGTCATCACGTCTGTCACATAGCTTATCATACGGCTGGAACTTGAAATGGTACATTGGAAAACCACCAGTTGGCATCTCCTGTAATTTTGCGCCCTCCCAACTCTTATGTCAGTAATATGTGACATCAATACCCCACTTTAATCAACGAATCAAAGTAGTTCGTCACGTGTGTTTCTTGTGACAACCTGAATTAACCGTCCCTGTTGAAAGATGTAAATCAGTAACTATCAAAAAGGAAATATATATAACTTATTAATTGCAACAACCTACTTAATAGTTAATGTGACAGACCTAATATTCTTGTCGGATAAAAATATATATTCGTTTTATCTGCCAAAAGAGATTCACCTCTTGATAACTTTAATCTCAAGTGGTTCCGCATTGTCTGGGTGTGTGCATATAAAGGTTCATTATGTAAAAGAGTCGTTAATCACGGCTGACGTAGAACCGTTCCCTTTTCTTGTGTTGTGTAGATCGCTGATTTTAGAGTAATGCTTGCACCTTGCTACTTTCTTATATATATATATATATATATATATATATATATATATATATATATATATATATATATATATATATATATATATATATATATATATATATATATATAGACGAAATCATATATAGAAAACATTTCACATGGGAATCTGTTAAAGCTAATCCAAACAACCCCTAAACGACCACCACATCTGTTAAATCCGCACAATAAATCACATATAGAATACCATTTCACATACCAATATTTTATTCATCCTGCTGCATCTTTTGCGTGGATCCTAATTTGTTATACAAAGCTCATATCTCTAATGTAGCTGATTGCACAATAAGGCATGGACTTAGTTGTTTTTTCTTTCATTTATGTGCATAGAAAACTCATATTTAAATCCCGTCCATGGGTCATTGCATCATTGGTAAGCATGGCAAGTTAGGAAGCGGGTCAAACAGGTACTCCTCTAGTCAATTAGTCATTCATCAATTCAAAGTTAGGAAGTGGGTCAAACATATATTTGTCATTTACATTGCCTCATTGATACCAAACATATAACAAAAAAGATACTTTATATGTTCTTGTCTTAGAAAAGCGGCCATAGAAAACAAACTATAATATAGGCTAGTTACTGATTTCCTGGTTGTATAAAAAAAGATGCACGTTCTTTGACTTATATGATACCTTCAAGCAAGATATTAGATTCACTTAAACTGCAAAGGAAGTGTAGTACTGCTTGAGACACATGCAATTATTCATTGTATCAGGAACAATCAAATTGATAGATAAAAGACCTGATGTCACCGTCCAGCAGCTAGAGAATACTGATATAAGTTTCAAAAGTAAATCATGAGAAAACTAATGCAAAATATGTTATACAGCAGTTTATACAATGAGGTCAAATCAACGCATAAAGAAAGAGATGTAGCATGTCACTTTCAAGATCAAAAACATAATATGAGGAGGCATCGTATGCTTAAAATTTTAATAATATGGGTTCCTCTTACGATTGCAGCAAAAACTCCCCACACAGCCATAACGCCACCGACATCAGATTCACCAAGAGATGGTTGGGCGTAATACTGTGTAAACTCAGCCTTAATGATGGTCATAATTCACACTTTAAGAAGAACAAAATGAATAATAACCATAATAGCAGCATGAGTTGGCCGATCCTTACCAGATAAATGCTTGTTGCAGACCAGAATTTACTATAAGCGGAACAATTACAACTTAGAATATTAATTTAATACCTTCGAAAAATCAGACACTATGATGACTAAAAGTAAATGGTGCCGAGGATAATACTACTATTAATACATAATACAACCTTTTCTTTAACGATAATACATAATATAACCTTATCTCTTGAATTTAATGTGAACTTAAAGATTGCTTACAACATGTTGCATCCTTTTCTTTCCAATAAGACAGTGCTACTGATTAGGATTTCTCATGGCATAAGAAGTCAACCACATAATGAATCCGGAGAACAAATCCAAAAGTGAGGCCAAAGTGGATATTTTCCTCTTTTTGTATTTATCCTACCTTTCCTTTCTTCCAGGCAACCTACTTTTTCTTCAATGCCAAACTCCAATAAAAAATTGTGTCTGACTCGAGTCTATCTGCATCTATTCAAAACTTAATTAAAATTCATGTTTGTTAAGTTAATAGAAGTTTAAATGGTTAACAATACACTTATTTCTGACTGATTTTGTCTATTTGTTAACTGTGTAGATCTCTGAAAAGAGTCAAGTTCAACAACATCTTAAAAAATTTGGCATATGAAGACTGAAGAGAAAACTCAACGTCTACGTTCTGCCAAAAGTACTTCTTTGAACTATTAGCGTGGGGTGGGGGCATTACCTTCATATCTGTAACTTCATCCTCTTTGGGATCTGTGTCCAAATAGTAACATTGTCACCCATCAACCGGATTATAACATAAGTGTCCTGGTAAGACTTTTGATATAGGATATCAAATTCAACATCAACGTCGTCAAATGCCTGTTTAGCCATAAGCCCTACAAAATTTCAAAATATTTGTAAGTTTATATGAAACTTTGGTTGTTAGTCATGTCAGCCGGGTCCAAGAGGAATCTATATACTCCTTTGAATTTTACTTATGTGGTTAAACAAACTACAGTTACTGTTATGGAGTTGTCAACTAATTTACACCAGAACTTAAAATACAACAGTAGGAATGACAAATTCAAAAACCTTTCGGTATTGACCATTATCTCATGGTGAAAGACCGAGAAGTTCAAAGCTAAGCTAAGTCTGAATGGATTAGTAGGCGGAAGAAAATCTATTTTTACCCAATTATAAGCATACATGGTTTACATAAACAACCTTAGAGAGTGTCTGTATAAGCTTTATTTTTAGGATTATGAGCTTATTTGACATAGCTCATATTCTTCAGCTTATTTTCTTCTCATTCCCATGAACCTGTATAAAAGTATATGAACATGAGATCACGACAAATGCAGCTGGATTCGGATAGATGGGAATTAGAAAAAAGTGTTATCTTTTTTACTATAATACTAAATGATCGGAAGATAACTGTACTTTAAATGAAGCCAATGATGTTGAATGTGCTTCAAGATCTTGACTGCGCTGCTGATCAACAGAGTAAAGTTTCATGTTTCACTTTACTAATTGAGGTCTCTGTTTACATCAGAATCACATGAAGGTTAGTAATGTTGAAAATTTAGGACAACAATTGAGATTGGTGCCCAGCCAGGTATGGTATCTAAAATTGAGAACCCAAACCAAAACAGTCATTAACTATTTAACTAACATACCAAATTCCTCTTTTAGCTTCTTTTTAAGTTTACTATTGAGGTAAAAGCCTGGTCAGGTCATGTATAGGGTGAACAACCTGCAATGTCACACGTTGGAAAATTTAATACATATTATCTAATGCATTTTCTGTTTATTATTACATAAAATTTAATATTACCAGCTTAACCGTGTGATTCCTAAGATATTCCTCTAGCCTAGTGTATCAATATCTTGCCTTTGGAATATCCCACATAGGACCACCCTCCACTGGATCAACTACTGGCTGCTCATCCTCATATTAGTTTTCATATCCTCACAAACCAAACCATTTGGATTTATTTCCACCATTTTTGTCTTATTGGGCTTTGTGGCTAATGTATGCAGGAGTACATTGACCTGCAAGTTGTATGAGAAACTCAATAACATTAAAAATAAAAAATCAAGACGACATCTTTATTATAAAACTGCAACTGTATGTTGAAAAATGTATTAGTATTTAAAAAATGATTAAATGAGTATTAAGAGGACAAACTTTCATGAAATAATAGTAATTGTTATCTCATTTAAAAAAACAGGACTTGTTTATTTAAACGTTTTAAGAACTCTTTCTCGCAAATAAAGGTTTACAAAACACAGATCCAAACACCCCTTATTAATCTTCTTACTAAGGTATTAACTTGTGTTTTTAGGCAGGTTTTGGAGCAAAACTACTTGCTCATGATAACATGACTGTAAAAGAAGTCAACATAACTTGTTTTTTCTCTAAAGGGTGGCAACTTTTTAAAGACTTCCATTTCATGAACTCTGTATATGGGTTCTATATGGTCTAAACTTCATGAGCTTGAGAAAAAGACATAATTTTCCGGCTAAAAATTTCTTAGGGAGAGGTGGATTTGGGGCTGCTTACAAAGAGGTTTTACCCGATGGATATGTGGTTGCGTTTAAAAAGATTTTAGAGTCTGAGTTTGAGACGAATATTGCCAACATAAAAATACATAACACTTTAAGAATGAGTTCGCTCATATGCCTCAAATGAGAGGTCTGATCAACCATGGGGTATTCCATTGTATATCAGAAGTTCATAAAGAAAGATAGGATGCTCAGACGATGAGAGCCTCTAGTAAACTTTTTCTTGCTCAAGGTTTGTGTCGTTAATAGGAGGATGAGGCTGTAATACAAAGAGAGACAAACATTAGCTTTTTACACAAAATAAGAGGCTAGGATACTGAATATTTTCAGTAACTGTTGACAAAAAGGATTGCCCTTGGGTTAATTCTATGCTATCTGAATATGAAAAAAAATTGTAATGTGTTAAATGTGTGTGACCGGATTATCAAATTTACATTCAACATGAGAGGAACTAAACTGCAACCACCGTGCACAGGTTTATGCAATCTTTCCAGCTGATAAAATGCAAATTTGAAAGAACAACATCAATGATAATAAAAATATATTATTAACTGGGATTATTATTCCCTAAATCCAAAAGTCAAATATCAGTACACTTCCCGTGCTTTTTACTCTTCAGATCTTATTTTGAAAAAAGATATGTAGATTGCAATGTGTAATACGGGGTGTCATACTCGACATACTTAAAACATACATTATGGCCAAGAAGATATACATAAGGTTGATCATATTCCATTTAACATATATGTATGGATACCTATTGTTTCTTTTAACCACATACCTTTTGTCTCCGATAAATGTAAATTGATTGGAAAATACCATACTATATAGAAAGCGCTTGAAGGCCTAAAATGTATGTAAAATAAGGTAGTATTAGTAACCCCGCATTCCCACAAAGAATAGTTATATCAAGGAATGAAAAGATATACGTAATACAACTTTATAGTGCATCGCCTAATAAATGTGTTTAAACAATAGTTGTCAATCAATCAAAAACTAACCTCAAACTAAAGTGGCGCTTTTAGATATTCAACCATCCCATTTGATAATACACATGCGATGATAGTACCTGATTATTAAAGCAATAAATATCAGACAAAAAAAGGAAGCACAGTAATCACATTTACTAATTTGACAGGTAATGAATAGTAGAAGAAATCTCATAATATGATTGCAAGTATCATGTTTTTAGGAAACTTACAAATGTGCTTATGAAACTGCTGTTGAGCGTGCTTCCTATTTCAATCCTTAGCTGCTTATAGCTGGTTGAAAACATAAGCTATGAAATATGCAGAAGTAAATTGAAATACAATAAATTATGTTGCAAAAAAGTTGTGCAAAATCACCTTTCATTGAATAGTTTCAATAGACAAAGTTTATTGAATAAAATCTTAATTACCAGAAGCATATTCATTCCTTTGTATATCAAAAGATGTAATCTCGAGTACCTTTGTATAATCGCGTTGAGATACTATACACAAAACTATAACTGAAAGATGATACAATCAGAGAACTCACATAAAATATAATACTGTAACAGATTAACAGTAGAAAACATCTAAAATATTACCTGAAATCTTATTGGAAAACATAGACGAGTTGTTGCTAGAGGTACAATCAGATTTCTCAAAGTTAAAAGAAAAGAAACCATTTCCATTGCTTAGATGACCCGGATAAACATCTTTGCTACTAAGAGAATCATGGTTGTAGTTCGGTGATTTAAAACATGCACAAAATCACTTAAAATCGATGTGAAATTTGATCCTTGATCCACGTACCCATCAACCTCTCTTGCAAATGGAACCTTGACTCGCTGCTGTTACGTGTTTTCCTCGAGACTGCATCCATCTAATTTGGGGTATGAGGCCAACTCCACCTATAGCTCAAGCATAGCCCTAACTACAATCACCTAATGGTGACCTTAGCGTGGCAATCATTCCACTTTTCACTACTTTCTCGGGCTGCAATCAACGTTTTGCTGTCTATTATTATCCCAAACAGCACCATCAAAGTACCTACATCTCCTTAGATGAAGTACCTTACGAATATTATCTACATTGGCTCCACCTCTACCCATCACTTTATGAACCGCATGACCAAGAACCGACGTCTCTGAGGCAGAAGATGACAATCTAACTGAGATAAAAAAATTGAAATAACATTAGTAGCAATGCGGATTTTACCAAAAAAGGTACTCACCCTGTATAATGCTAAAAAGATCCAAGGTGTTCTTACACACCTATAATCAAAAACCATATCCATAGCATTACAAGCAAACTACATATACACATACATTTATAAATAATGCTGATACCACAATTAGAGCATATGTGTTGTGAAGTGTATCCTAGGCTTGAAGAGAGCAAACCCAAACCTCTTGATCCCAGTTTTAGGTCTGTGGTCATAACCTGAAGGAGGAACTGCTGGCACACTTGACAAGACTGGTACTGAATATAACTTATGAGACTCAAAAACCCTAATATTAGTTATATATAACCACTATATATTCACAAACCTGATGTTGAGGTCGATCTGAGTCTTGGGATCCATACCATAGCAGATAATTTACCGCACCCCATATCAAATCGCCAATGAAAACACCTAATTTAACAATGACAGAATAAAATCATTACTAATTGAAAACACCTAATTGAAATATCAAAAGCCCTAAATAAATAATTACTGGTAATCATTATCTTATTTAAAACCCTTGTATTTTTTTATCAGAATTCTTCATAACGAAACCACGGACGAAGAACATACATGATTGAAGGATAACTTATATGGCTAAACTTTTTGAACTTGAATTGGTGGAAAAAACAATCTCCTTAAAGGTTTTTGATTTTGGATAATGGTAATAGAGTTTATAGAGTATGAGTTGGGGAAAAAGTATAAGCCGATCTGGATGTATTTTCCTGGAACGAGTTTATAGAGTATGAGTTGGGGAAAAAGTTTAAGCCGAGATTTAAGCCCAGTTTGTAAGCCCGTTTGACACCTAGGATTAATGCCATGATAGATGACGTGGCAAATCCCTCCTCTTATATATAATGTAAAGATATATATATATATATATATATATATATATATATATATATATATATATATATATATATATATATATATATATATATATATATATATATATATATATATATATATATATATATATATATATATATATATATATATATATATATATCTTTACATTATATATAAGAGGAGGGATATGCCACATCATATCCACGTCATCACTAGCCTATGCTCTTACGGGCTTACGTTTTGGGCTTAGAAACATGTTTCGTTAAAAATTTCTATCAAGTGATTACAACTAAAACCTAACTATCATTCACACAAAACCCTAAAAAGTTATTCGAACCCAAAAAAAACCCACACACAAAAACCCTAAATCGAATCCCCACACACAAAAACCCTAGATTGAATCCATATGATTCTCAAGGTTCTGCAGGTTAGACTACAACTAAAAAGGGAGTGTATGTGATTACTTTTCTTTGTGATTACTTTAGCCAATTAAACGAGTGTTTTTTTTCAAGTAACTCGATGTCATCGTTTTTTGTTGCTTACGAGTCACGGTATATGAGGAGGGCACAAATAGATATAATCTCTAGATAAATTTTTTTTAAAAAAGAATGATCACATAGGGCTTGGTAGCTGTTTGTGAGGTATGTAATGTGTTATATGTTTGATGTAGATCAAGTATATGATGTTGTGCATTTGATTTAGTATGTTAGCTGATAGTTTAGTTACTATTGTGACGGTAAAAAATATACCAATAGGAATTTCAAAAAAGTGTGTGCTGATGTTTTTTAAGGTGTTTGGCATAAGTGGTTGAATTGTAGTTTGTAATTGTAAGGGTAGTCACTTTGGATATGAAGCAGGTGGTCATAGGTAGGGTCATGGTTAGGGTCGTTTGTTTTTAGGAGGTCTTGCAGATATGTAGAAACAAAACAATTCCAAAACATGCTAGAATCAGAGAAGTAAACTGCGAGCTAATTTGTTTAGTATTTTTGGCATAAGTGGTCGAAGAGTAGTTTGTAATTATCGCGAAATATCAAAATATCAAAAAATGCTAGAAAGATTGCGACTAGGTCGGTGAGATGAGGAAGCACCAGATGGAGGGGCAAGGAATCCAAGAGGGAATATTTGCTTCTAATCGTACTGATGCAAGTTATTTTCTACTCGAGATTGAATTTCAAGTATCGAACTGTTCATTTATCAATCTATTGTTGCTTAACTTCCATTTACAATGTTTTTTAGTGCTTATTAGATATGTGTCCCTGAAAATTTAATGGTTGCTTCTCCATTATTATGCAATGTAAAGGGTTATAAATATTAGACTTTGATTGGTTAAATGTGTTAATTATTGTTTACTAGGGCGTTTGGGTCTACTTTGTGATAAATTCAAGTAGTGCATATACACCAGAACTGGAGTAACAATAGTCCATGTCCGTATAAAAGTGACAAAAGGTATGAATTCTCACATCAAAACATGTTCTAATGACGCTAAAGTCTGAACATATTGCAAAATCGTTATTCGAGGTTCATGGGGAGATTGAAGGTGAATTGAGGGATGAAGTGAATGTTGCTGACTTGCGCAAAGGTGTTGTTTCGTTTGAATCCGCAATGACTAAAACGCTAGGTAGATCCAACGGTTCACAGAAGTAAAAATTCATATCGATATTGTTCAATACCGAGGACGCAAACAAACCAAATTTCATAAGAAAACTGTTGATATGGCATGTGAATGCAGAATGAATTCTCAGCCGTTACGAAAACTAATGGTGTAGTTGAGTTTCATAATTTGGTTGATGTTTTTATCCATACAAGTTGAGTATAGGTCTATATGTTAATAAAATGTTTAGACGTGGTTCTTATTTGTTCGTATTTTAACTACAGGAAGCTGAAATAAAAGATAAGGCAACGAAGATTGAACAAACTGAGCAGTGTGTAAGTACTCTGAACATAGAGTTAAAGGTGAGATTTTCTAAATACGCTACAAAGAGCAAAATTTGAAAGGGCTACTGTAGAAAGAGCTAATACTGAATTTCGACAAAGAGTTATGTCACGTGAGGTATGTACAACAAACTTTCTAAGATAAGCTGTTGTTACAGGTCGATGTTTCTGTTGTTAGTAGCTTGAACTTCCAAGCCCACAGCCTGACATGTAGTGCTACGAAGAATTTGGAATTGATCTTAAGGCATCGCAATTTATAAATCTAATATTCTTTATGAATTTAGGAGATGCAGTTTAGTCACAGTGCCACTATGCTGTCCGAAAGCAAAAACCATCAAGTTTTCTCCGTCATTACCCGAATGGAAATATTCTTCCATACCGACTCGGTTTTGGCGTTCTTAACAAAGTTGTTTTAGAATTCCCCAGAGTTTTTTGGGACGAATCTGTTGATTATTCTGGAGCTACAACAAGATGAATCAGATCAAATGGGTTGCTGTTTTATGTTTTGGAATGTCAAGAAAACAGTTAATGCGTGTCATTGGGAAATCAACAATCAGTGGCCAAGATTTAACCCAATCTGCTCATGTAAAACACGTTGTAGTGGTACTTCGCAAACTTTTTGGTGAGGTTGTGTTACGTGACCCGGTTGCATCTGTTGTAACAGATTGGGGACGAGACCCGTTTAGTTATGATGCTTACTCATATGTTTCTGTTGGCGCTTCTTGTGAAGATTACATTGGTTTGACCCGTTAACAACTGTTTATTGATCTTTGCTGGTGAACTGACGTGAAAGGAGCATCCAGATACTGTTGGTGGGGCAATGATGATTGTAATGCGGGAAGCGATTCGTTTACTTGACATTCTAACTACCAGAAACGATTTCACGGCTGAATTAGGAGCCATTGCTGCTGCAAACAGGTCTTCTGATAGAAAAAGAAGTGAAGTTAGGGAAATTTTCGAAGACTTGATGTAGCTAACTCATGTTCATAAAAACTCTCTGCTACAGAATTTGTTCAAAAATACAAAGAGTCGAGCTGAATTGTAAGTGAGTACAACAATATATCTATTGATATCTTCTGGAATAACAGACAGTAAGACTTTTCATAAGATACATATGGCCTGCTAATAAGAATTATTTGTGCATATTAGTCCAATTATGCATTACAGACCCCCACAAGCATCCAGGTGCATATAAGATTTTGCATGTATATGTGTTAGTTAACTTTACTTAACTGTTGGTTACTTTGATTTGAAATCGACATCATTATAGTTGTGAAATTTAAATGGTCTGAGTTTTTTAGTGCGTATAACTATAGTTATGAATGGTATATATGTGGCAACTTATTTACATATATTAGAACTTAGATGATAGTTTAGTGTCTTTTATTCATAATGGAACGAGTGGTTGGCCATAAATGTGAAAAGAAATTGGATTAATCATTAATATTTATAATTTCGAATTAGCATACGAAATCTATGTTGTTGAGTTTTAGTATCGCATCGTTGATATATATGTACCTAAGTGCATTTTCTTTATGTACCCAAGTGCATTTTCTTATGTAGTTGTTCAGTGGTGGTTCAATAATGTTCACGGGTATATCAGATCGGTTGACCAAGGAGATCTGTGCAAAGGGTCATTGCCACATGAGAATCACCGTGGATGTACCCCGAGATATAAAATAGAGTGAGGGGACGTTCATTGCTTACTCTTAAGCTTCAAAAAGATAAACCATCTTTGTCCAATATGGAGAGATAATTTACCATACATTAAAAGAGTGTCACGGATTTGTTGCTCATGCCCAAAGCTTTCTAATAATGGTATGCGTCTATTCTCCGGTATGTACTTCATAATTATATAGAACCTAAAAAAGTCGATATTATGTGTTGTTTCGTTCATTGAGATTTTAAAACTACAAATATGCTAACTGCCTTTGGAACTAAACTCAAAGGATCTTATTGGAACTGTTTATAAGATTAAAATACTTCTTGTGTTGGAATTGCTTATCATTGTTAGTACGTGGTTCGAGAATATTGCATTTTGAGATCTCGACAAGCTGATCTTGACCTTTTCTGTTACTCTTGCATCATGTCTCATATTGAACTAAAAAGCTGCTAGAAAGTATGATACAAGATGTTTGCAGAAGCAATCGCTACTTATAGTAATTTGAGATGGGCTTCACGCATAAAGCTCAGTTTTTGTCGGCTACATGTATTGGTTGTCTCATCTATGTGTGTCAAATCTGATTTCAAGTCCAAACGGTTTTCACTTAGTTTCTTATTTTGGGGCAAATAAGGAGTTTCCTATATGCAGGTTTACATAATAGATAATATATCAAGTTGTATATTAATGGTTTTGAATTAAAGATTTTCGTACAAAACTATATGTAGTTGTGGGAAAATAGTTTACACTAATTCTTTCACCCCGCTTCAAACTTTGTATAACACGTCTACCGGTTTATGCTTAGTAATTTTGTTAACTGTGTTTTTTGGACATTAATTTCTCTTTAACGAGTCATGTGATATGACTGTAACTAATAGAAAGCAGGTAACCGACGAGGTTGTGGAGATGCATGTTGCTGATGCAAAGACCGTAGAGTCAACATCTACGACAACTAATCTTTAATTTCTGCCTAATGTTTGGAGTTGAGGTTTCTAAAATTTAAGTGAAATAAGTGCCTTCATATGAATGGTGTAGTTAGACGCTGTCATGAGCGGCTCCGATACATGTGCAGATTTGTTCAAGAGTCAGGAGTTTGGTTGCTGCTAAATCTAATTCAAATCGATTGCTTCCGCTGTATCGATTCGAGTATGTATCGTATTGCTCTAATACCCTTACAAATTTTGCATGATGCTGTTTATGATGGAAAATGAAAGTATTTTTAGAGGCAAATAAATTTGTATGTACATAGGTCTGTAAAGGCAATAATGGTACTTTAATAAGTTTGCTTGGACAGAAATTGTTTGGACAGAGTATTGGTATCAAGGATAATGAATTTATTTTGTATCATGTTCATATGACATGCTATCAGATGAATGCATAGAGTTTATTAGATACTATTCGAATTAGTTTCATAGGTGACCCGACTCGCACCTCTAATCTCCATTCATCGTCTCCATTAGTATTTCACAAGATTATTTGAAAAAGAATGCAGCTTACCTGTAGGTAAAATAATAAGCGAGTAAGACGGACTCGGTAAGGAGTAATTTTTTACAGGTTAATGTGTTATCATTCATTTAACATGTGTTTAGGGAGAATGAGCAATTGTCTAAGTACGCAGAGGCAAGATTTCTCGGAGTATAATGATTGGCGAACTTAAAAAGCTAATCGAAGAAAATCCTGTGTTTTGTGATAAACTAACGTATCCTACATCAAGAGTCAGAGGTTGAGGACACTCTTCAATTAAAGGTTAGAATATTTTATCCAGTTATAGTGCTTGCTTAATATGTTTCTTTTGCGTTGTAGTTTAAATTGACAACATCATATGTGCAACAATCAGAAGCCGATTCTAGATATAATAAATCTATTAGATGATCATCGTTGTGTGCAGTTAGTCACAATCACATCTAGACCAAACATAATACTACAATAATATATCAGACCATCAGTAAGCTTTTTTTGTGTTACTACTGAATGTCTGAATCTACTCATGTTTGGAGATGATTATAAAGTTTACGAAGTATGTCACTTTGTTTCATTAACAGGTAGTATTAGACAACCATCTAAATCAAACTATAGTTATGAAACATATAACACAACATTCTGAGAAAGTAAGTCTTGTCATAATGGACATTTTTAAGAAAGAAAACTTTTCATGCTACCTGCACACTAGATACTTTACGAAATCATATAAGGCCCATTATATATTGTCAAGTATTAAAGCAAATAAGCAGAAAGAAAGTTTTGAACCTTTATTATTCTCATATCAAATCTTCCAATAAATACAGTCACAGATACAACGAGGTCAAACATAGTCTTAAATAAATCACACAACATACCACACTTGATTATTGGGTCTTATCCGGTTGACCTGATAAAAGAAATAATATAACCCAAACCCGACCTTATTACACTATTGGGTTATCGGATTCGGGTCAAACCAACCCAATAAGCATTTTCAACCCGATTTAACCTGACCTAATAACGAATTCGGGTTCGGGTCGGGTCATCCCGACCCTACTGACACCCTAATAGCAGTTGGTGGGAAGACAACTTTCGACAGACTTATTTTTGTTACCAAATATCCATTGAGTTCGAATGTAAAAACTTTACTGAAGATCGAAGGTAAAATCTTTGCTGAAGATGTTGGGCATGTTTCAAAACCTTCTTTGTCTGGTTTAAAGTCGTTGCAAATGCAAATCCTTTCTGACATCCTACATCATAAAGGAATCACTATAAGCTAATATTAAAGAGGGAGGATACATATGCTAAAGCATTTTACAAAATTTATACATATATTATACTAAAAAGCCTATACAAATGTATATTTTACTCTTCACACATAACTTCTTATACCCAACGGTTGATGTGTACATTTCGTCTTTTTCGATTATTTTGGAAGGCTACGTTAACACCTTTGTGTTGCGTGAAATAACTCTAGACAATGCGAAAGGCAAAATTAGGTGACTATTGACTGGGAGTGAGAGTGTACGCTTAAATTAAGATATGGATTTAAGGATGCCACTAGGCAATTTTTTTTAAAATTTTTTTTTTGAACATGTCAAGAATTAAAGTGAATAGCCACTAGGCAAAATTTACATGGCAAGAATTAAAGTGAATAGTGAGTGATGATTGCTTATGACGGGTATAGACCGCCTAAAATAAATACAAATTGGCTTAACATGGGAACTTTGGACGTTCATTTTATGGCACTAACATGTCATACATGTAAACCGGTCATGATCATATGCTTATTTAATCATATCCTTCTGATTCATTGCTTTGATGTTCAATAACCCCCACAGTTCGTTACAACACTTTTTAATTCATTATTGCTTAGTGCTTTAGAATAGTACTCATAAATCCTAATTGTAGAATGATCTTAGTTTAGTAATCCCTCCGTGCTATAATGATAGTCCATTGACAAAAAACACACAGTTTAATAAAAATATCACTTTTCAGTTTTTTCTCTCTTACTTTTTACACAAATACAATTTTACCCTTAACCAATTAATTTACAACTTCTTTACTGTTTGTATTAATACCCTCAAATGAGGGTGATATAGTTAACTTAATCTACATTTCTTCTCTATTTTTAGACTGGACTATTAATTTGGGACGACCAAAAATAGTATACTGGACTGTTAATATGAGACGGAGGGAGTAATTTCTAAGATCGTAGTGACGTAATCCGTATACTTATTTTTGAAAGACAAATAAATATTATTACTAACCCGAACCCCATTAAACCTGATCAGATATAACTCGAACCCAATTAGACCCGAACCTGATAATCCGATCTTTTATCAATATTGACCCGATAACCTGACCCGATAACACCCCTACCTCCTGCATATAGGGAATTAGATAAATCTCAAATACCTAGAGACTCCTCAAATACCATATGTATTCAACCAAGCGCATGGAGATAATACATTGGCAATTCATTTGCGTAAAGTTATTGTTTTAGTCAACAATTTCTTTTAACTTTTTTTTGTTTTCTACATATTTAGAAACTTTTAAAAATCTAAAAGTTTATAAGTTCAGTTTATTTTTTTACCCGTAAATTTATGAGTTTATTTATTGATTTACATCATCATAGTTATCAAGACATCTAAATGCTCACCAGAGACTGTATTCGTGTGTCACAGTCTTTATTCATATTAACTAAAAACAATGTCTTAAAAACTGGTCAAGTGTTCGGGTCACGGTACAAGCGATTTAACCGGTGATTCAATTGGGTTTTTGAGTCAAAACTGATGTTTGATCATCCGGCCAGGTCACTGTTCAACCGGCCGAGTCAACCTGAGTTTTAAAATATTGACTAAAAAGACTTTTTTTCAATATTATATTAAGTAGAACTTGTTGAATATTAGGCTATTTTAGATTGTTTTTTAAATAATTTTATTAATTTTTTATGGGCACTTTTAACTGTCTTTATGGTTGGCTCAGGGTTGTTTGAGACTAAGTAATTTAAAAAAAAAAATTAAATACTTGCGTTTGACACTGTTTAACAACAAATTCATGTGTTTAAGTAATTTCTTTAATAGCTAAATTCAAGTGTGTTAAAAAATGTTTTAATAGTTAAATTTACAATGGTCTTAATAGGTTAATTTAAAGATGATTGCAATCTTATTATTGTAAAAAGTAACTTTTTGCATAAAAAGTATTTTGTTTAACTTATTAATACTTTTATGTTTTGTTGCTCACATTTTCATGATTTATACAATATGAAATGTTTAGCATATCAATCATGCTTCCATTGAAAATATGTCTTTGTGTAACTTTTGGTTGATAATAGTTTTTTTTACATAGTAATGATATTAAGATAGTTACGTGTAAGGTTAACAAATAAAAATGGAGATTCATACATGATACCTATTTGGTATCTGTATTTGGCAACAAAAACATTAATATCATGATTAAAATTTCATAGTAATGAGTATGTATTTTTTTCTTTTACAATTATGACTTACGTAAAATTATTGGTTATGTAAACATTATATTAAATTTAACGATATTTTATGGTAATAATCTAATCTAGAAGAAATTTTTAAGCTAGCCGTCCATTGAACGAATCTTAAAAAGTATTAATATTATGATTAAAATTTTCTTCTTAGGATATACTAATTTTTAACACCAATATTTAACCAAACAAAAAAATGTAAACAATAATTCAGAAAAAATAAAAACATACCATTCTCATACTTGAAAGTGTGATAATCGAGAAGTCGACAAAACAAGGTGACAAATAGTCCATTTAGTGGTTTCGTGAAATGAAAAAAGAATGATGATTTTGAGAAAGATATTGTTTTATTATGGTTAAGCGTCTGAGTAAAAAAACTTGTGTAGGTATTAAATAGGAGACATATACTAAAATAAAGAGAAGCTACATATGAATGATTAATCGGCTGATTCCTTTGTCGATAAGGTGACTAAATCAGAACTTTTTTGTTATATTTGATCTGTAATAGTTTTATAAAATAAAAAAAGTTAAGCAACAACCAAGAGTCATACCCGTCCATCGAACGGGTTTTGCCACTAGTATATATATATATATATATATATATATATATATATATATATATATATATATATATATATATATATATATATATATATATCTATATATATATATATATATATATATATATATATATATATATATATATATATATATATGTATGTATATATACATATATATATGTATATATATATATATATATATATATATATATATATATTTATATTTATATATATATATATATATATATATATATATATATATGTATGTATATATATATATATCTATATATATATATATATATATATATATATATATATATATATATCTTTACATTATATATAAGAGGAGGGATTTGCCACGTCATTAATCAGGAACTAATCCCAGTCAGCACATGGGCTTAAGTTTTTGGGCTTAATGTCACGACTCCAGTCTTACATATTTACGACTCCCGTCTGATATCTATCCTTCCAAAAACACTGTCTTCTATTGTTTTCCAAAACCTGTGAACCCGCACAAACTAATCGATCCATATCTATCGTTCATCAAAAAGTAGCAGATTGTTGAAAAAAAAACCATACGAACGCACCCACTGAAAACGACCAGGTATTGTTAATCGACTTTTCTTTTTATTAATTATGCTATTGTTAATTAAACCTTGACTGGGATCATACACTGAAGCCTAATATCATGATTTCAGGTGTAATACAAATAAATCAATATAAGATTCGAAAATTTTAAAGGAGGTATGAATTTTAATTTAGATAATTAAGTTATTTTAATCATGTGTCAATTACAATTGTTTTGTTTCAATTCAAATATATGATTATACGATTTTTGTTGCTTTTTGAATTTTGTTGCTTTCTCCCACATCTAATCTTTCGACCTGGGATTTAAATTAGGGTGTTGATTATCAGTCACGTCTCTTTTTTCTGAAAATCCAGAGGGGAGTAGCCCTTCCAATTCACTTTATTGTCATTAAACCCTAATATCATTATTTATTCGTATATTCACAAAGGGGAATGGAATTCAGAATGGCCTAAATGTATACATCTTAATTCCTCTCAGAACCCTAATGATAGAAATTGTGTTTCTTTGTTTTGGAGGAATATTATATTTTAGATTTTGTGTGTGGACATGTTTGTTTTACTTTTTTCTCAAAACACTAATATCATTCGCTCGCGTATCCTTCGATATGCAAAGGTACGACCCTAACGATCGTCATCTTTTTTGCAGTTACGTATTTTTTTGTATTATTATTATACAGACTGATCGTTTTCTTTTCAAGTTGGTCCTTTTGTTGAACACATGCTACAGTAATGAATTTTATAACCCCATCTTTGTAGATGAACACATGATAATTTTGCTACATATATTGGAGACTCTCGATTCTATGAGTTATGATACTGTTATTATTCAATTGGCTTTTTGTTTACTTTTTTTGTATTGAACTGATATCGAGCTGATTTGAACAGGCATCCTAATAATGAAAGAACACATGAACCATGGTAGCGGGCATGTATACGAGACTAGAAGCTGGTAAAAAGTGAAACCATAAGTTTTTGGAGTTGAAGTCTTTTGTTGTATAAATTAGACAAGGTATTCCTCTATAGCAATTTAAAGGGTGTTTGGATGTGGTTAGCTAAAGTGTTAAGATATTGTCTGATCTAACTATGCAATACTCGAGGAAACATAGGTAACTAATGGCATTTTTTGAAATTATTTTCTTGCGGCTTAGTATAATTGTTGAAAATAAAGAAAGGGAAAAGTTTGTGTTAAAAGGCCGTGTTTATGTTTCAGATGCAGCATGTATCAATCGAGTAGGCTTTTGGCTATGCTCAGTCTATCCTCGAAAAAAGGTCATTGCTTACATTGGTGATGGCAGCTTACATTGGTGATGGCAGTTTCAGGTATCTAATAACATTTTGTTTGTTCGTTACCCTATTACCTAATATTTAGATTGACCCGTTTGTGATGAATGACTTGAATTTTTATACGTTTGTACACGCGCAGGTAACAACACAAGACGTGACAACAATGATATGAAACAAGCAAAAGAGAAATCAAACTTTTGATAAACAATGAAGGCTACACCATAGAAATTGAGATCCATGACGTGGCTTATAATGTGATCAAGAACTAGAACTACACATGTAGTGTTGAAGCCTCCAATAATGATGATGGTGTTGTTGACTGATTTCACAGGTTGAAGGGGAATTGATAGAAGCAATAGCAACAACAAAATGAGATAAAAATACCATTTGTGCTTCACTTAAGTGATTGTTCATGGAATATCAGAACAGGATTCAGTCCAAATAGTATGAGTTTTAAATATGCAATTGATGTGTTATCGAGAACAACAACTTACGAGAATATGTTTAATGTAAACCGCGGTATGTTCTATACAGCTTTTAAGAAACGCCTTTTTCATTGTTCTCTCTTTAAAATTATTGACATTATCTGAAATCATGTGCAGGGCTCATGGCTCCTCTTTCTACAACAGAGGTCACCCGGAAAGCTCCTTCGTAACAGTATGAAATCATTTGATAAAAGGGATGTTTGTTGCATATGCTGACCAAGTGATGGACTGATGGTTCTATTATCCAAGAGTGAGTAGTGGAGTCAATCTTAGATTTGTGCTCTTGAAGAGGTCGGTCCTTTTCGTCGATCTTGCCAAGTTAATCTATGTGATCGTCTCCCTGGCCACCCCACAGATGCGTACCTGGTGAGGACTGAACCTCAGAGCTTTTGTGAGGACAAGTAGGTGTTAAACCACTAGGTTACCCACCTGAGGAATGCTACCATTAGTTTGGTGTATAATGTTATTTACTCGGATTCAATTAATGTTAAGCAATATAATTAGTAGAATGATAGTGACTGAGATTAAGCATGGATTCAAACAAAAGTTAATGACGAGCACTGCCTATATTTGGACCAGTTGGTGTATTACATATATGAAAGACAAATTTCAGTTGATTTTGAACCTCATTCTTTTTAGTACCACATATATGAAAAACACTTTCGGAAGCTTTGAATCAGACCAATAGTCAATACTAAGGATCTTAATAGCAAGAGTCACATTGGTTGAATAACTGGTCAAACGGGTAATCAATTGTATGTGTTAAAATATATCTTTAGTTTAACCAAATTATACATTTTATTTTTTTAGGGGAGTAACTCAGTTGCAGAAGGGAAGTTTTCTTAGTAATCTGGACTTTATTAACGACTGCTTTTTTCAGCTTGCTAATGCATTGATTGTGTATTCAAGTCAGACATTACTATGCGGTTTTCTCCGGATTATGCCTTCTAACAGTGTCGTTCCACAATCTTCTATGAATAGCTTGCTAATCTCAAACATTAGGTTACTACATGTTCGTTACCTTGATTTAAAAATTTTTAGCACAAACTCTGTAATTGGAATAAAAAAGTCATTACAAACTTATCTGAATGTGAATATGCAATTCTCAAGGACCGACACATCTTCATAGGTAACATGACTAAGCTGTATATAGAGTTGTCGTAGGATATAAATATCATTGATTGTTCAGTTTTGTAAGTTCAAATATTGGTTATCATCGATGTTGTAGGATGTTGAGAAGCTGCAACATAATTGGGACAATTCCTGCGTAGGCCATGTATATATAAAATAAAACCAATGAGCAACTCTTCCTACATACATAATTTTTTTTGCACACATATAGTTTTGTGTATGCTTATTTATCTCTTTGAAAGTGTTACATTTCAATTTTTTCCATGCATTCAATTTCTTTCAGATCCCCTAAATGTAAATTTTTTGTTTTTTGTTTAAACCACATACAACTAAATATAGTTAAAGGAATTAGATTGGTAATATTTTGAGCTATGTCGTAACAATATTTTTAGCCATTTAGGGTAAAAGTCACATCATATTTGTCATATGCTTATTGCTTTTGAGACTGCTTTTTAAAATATATTGCTGCAGCTGTCGTGGATCAGATTAGATTAGAAATTTCTCAAAGGTTGCACGTGATATTGGAGCTAGGCATGAGAATGAAACATAATTGGATGGGATCGACTACTGACCTTATTTGCGCCACTCCCAGCTACTGATCTAATCTGACCCATAGCCCAGACTGATCATGGATCCATCCGAGTATTGATCCACTTAAATGAATTGATGATGTTGATTTTATAAAGCATGTGATGTTTAAAGTATGTGATTTAATCATTTTAATTTCTTTTAGTTTTTTTAGACAATATCTCCTTAGCTCTAACACCCTTCTTCAGATTCTCTTTATCATTGTCAACTAGGCTTTTGTGGAGTCCGTTACCATTAGTAGCTTTGGATTTCTCCTTAGCAACATGCTTCTGGTTCAAAGCCACACCAGGAATGAAGATGCGAAATTGTCAAGTAAAATTGTATCCATAAACATGTGTCATTATATATTTTTATTCTATTATATACCCATAAAAAGCCTAAGAAGCCTTTTCTTATAAGCTGATATATAAATTTTCTTTTTTCTGGCTCAAAGGCACACCAGCAGTGGCGATGTTGCCCTATCTTTGGACTCTCAGGTAAGTTCCTCATCATCATGATAAGGGATCATACGGGTCACGTCACAAATCCCTGCCTAATATACATAGTCATATCTGCCTATGTGAAATTTCAGTTCCAAGCTAGACTGGATCAGCTTCTAGCTTTTGGACTTTAGCATTAAACACGTTATGGAACTCTCAGATAGTTTTCAAATCCGACATGATCTGGTACCTCAATTTAATAACAAACTCACAACTTGCATAACTATACACAACCAAACTCTCCTGTAGCAATAATAACCAAACACCTCTATACAACAAGGACATAACAATTAGAAGATGGTAAATGGTTCTCACAAGTCAGTGTAGTTGTGCGAAAAACTTGGTTCTCACAAGTCAGTGTAGTTGTGCTAAAAACTTCTAAATGAATATAGTGGAAAATTGGTTGTTTTTTTTTTTGCTCTTTTTTTAGCCAGGTTTGTTCTTTTTTTGGAATTTATACATACTTTTGTATCTTTATGTTGCCAATGCAATGTGAATATCATCATATGTTATTTTTGCAGCTGGTTGTGACATCAGCTCAGCTTCTTGTGACTGATAACGACTTCAGGTCTTAATTCATCTACATGGAATGATTCTGGGTGACCGTAGACTGTCTGTACCAGTCTTGCCAAGTGTGTCAACAGTTCCTCCTTCGGGTTATGACCACAGACCTAAAACTGGAATTGGTATGCTCTGATTATTGTAACAACATTATTTATAAATGTATGTATATATGGATTTTTTCTCAAATGCTAACATGGATATGGTTTTTGGTTAAGGTGGCTGAGAACGCTATGGATCTTCTTATTCATCAAAGAAAACTTGCTGTTGCTGACAGGGTAATTAATTTCTTTATTAATACATGCTACATAAAACCTTTCTTATAAGTTTCGATTACTCCCATTCTGGGTATCAGGAATTGCTTAAATATACTCTTGCATATATCTACTACACGCTTCCCATTCACCCAGCAAAGGTTCAAGAGCATTCGAACTCTATGCATCGCTACAACAGACTGATGCATTGAAATGACAGGATGGTGCATTGACACTGCTTGCTGATGTACGTGGACGACACATTGATTTATTGAAATGGTGTGATGATATACTGTTACAGCAGTATAATGCGTTGGAATGCCAAGCTGAAGCATTGGGATGATAGGGTAAAGCATTGGAATGGCGGGCTGAAGCTTTGGAAAAAAAGGGTTGAGACCTTGGGACGGCGGGGCTGATGCATTCAAGTCAAGTATTCTTCTGACCTTTGGATACTCGCACCTGCTTTTACATATCGGCTGGGAAATTTTAAAAGAATTGCGTGTGCATACGTATATGTGTGTAGTCGGAAGTGATACAAAATCTTGGAGTCTAAATTTATCAAAATACAAGAGGGCTTCTCAATAGGCACTTAACTAAATTGGTTAGGAAGTCGGAAGTGGTACATTGGGCGGGTTAAATAACATGTCAAAAAAGTAAATTTATTAATCAGTGTAGAAATATCAAGGGCACTAATAAAAGATTATAGCCCTAATTGTCAAATCGACCCATTTTCATATACTCAGGAAAGATATATAGTGCTTTCATATTGAGTAATTTATTAAATTTTTGTCTCAATGCACATATTTCTAGCTTTTTATTAACATTTATGTATGTTACGTGAATCTTATAATGATGTGATCGGCAACCCATATTACGTTGCACCTGAAGTCTTGAGAAAACGTTATGGTCCTGAAGTAGATGTGTGGAGTGCTAACATTACATATATACCCTCTCCTCCTTACGGTTCTGAAATGAATGCAACCATTTATTGTATTGGTTTTTGGTAAAGTTGAAATCCAAGATTACTTCCTTTACCTTTAAGTAACTTTTCATAATTTAGAATTTATTTATTTGAGCCAGATAATTCCTCTATTTGTGATTTTTGAGGTTTGATTAGCAGTCAAACACATCTTATGAACTACTAGCATGGTACCCGCGCAATGCGGCGGCGGGTACTCATAATCATTTTTTGAGGCTAACAAATATTAATCTCTTATTCATTAAGTTTGTATTGTTAAAGTTGTAAAAAAAACTTCTAAATTTTAAAAAAATTTATCGTTAATAAAAATATAGCAAAATGGATATTAAATTAAATAGCATAAAAGTTTAGAAAATATGGTGCAATTAGATTATAAAATAAATAAATAAATAAAAAGATTACAATTTAAAAGAAAAAAATGTTATTTAAGTAGTTTGTTATAAAAGTTTGTTAGAAAAGTTTTAATATATAATGTTGATAAAGATATCAACAACCTATTTTATTTAGTAGAAAAAAAGTCCGAATTTTTAGCCTTACTATTTTAAGAAGGTCCCAAATGCTTTATAAAGTAGTATAGATGTGGAGTAATGGGTTTTTTTTTAACAAAGCTACATAGAGCATATGGAAAAGGTAGGCACAAAATATCACCCATTGTGAAAATTCTGTATTTTAGTTCTTTCATTAATATTTTGATGATCTTGCATCTGGTTTATAAATTGGAATTTTGTATTCTGTTTATTATATATGATTCTCTTTGTATATACTTTTGTAGCAATAGTTGTCTTTTGTTTTGGGTTTGACCGACCATCACAAATAGTTGTGTTTTGTTTTATATTGCCGCTCTAGGTGCATATTAAAAAATGAAACATGTCATCTATTTTTTTGAAAAAGATAACAATTTAAAATATGGAACGATGCAAGTTATTTTGATTGGGCTTTGAAAACTTGTTTTTTACAAAAATGAAGAAAATTACATATAATGATAATTCTTAACATTATTTATTATGTACAACACTTTTTGTAAACTCGATATATAGATATAATATGCTATAAATATATAATTATTCTATATTTTTGTACCGCTTAATCCGCGCTTCAAAAACACAAAGGGTTCGCATTAGCTACTAAAGCTTAAGGCTTGGTCATGACGCAACACCACACCTCATGCTATCTATAACCTTGATTTTAATAACCAAAAATAATTTTAACAGATAAAATAGTAATCAAAGCATCCAATTTAAAGTAATTGGAGTTATCCATTAGCCTATCAAAAAAAGATTGACATATTGTTTCATAATTTAAAGTGTTATCGTTTTCATATTGTTCCATATTTTCAAGTTGTCCGTTATTTTAGCCTTATCGCGCATTTTCGCGTTTAATCACGCGCCACGAGCTGAAACCTTGATCCATTTCGTAACGTGAAAGCCATACCTCGTGCCTTCACGATGCTTTGGCACAACCATGCCTACTTTTTAGAACACAGGCTAAAATAAAGGTCATTTAGTTGTGTTGGTTCTAAAGTAGATAATAAGTATTCCTTATATTTATAGTGTAAAATAATCAACTGACTTAACTTAGTTGGTCACCAAGGTTCCACTAAATGGTTTTTTTGGGGGAGGTTTCCTGGAGGTCTTGGGTTCAAGACATGCCATGTGTCTCTCAGGCGAAACGGATAAGGAGTTTAACATAACTAGGCGAGGGTTTGAAGAAGACATTCTGGCGAGGGTTCGAAGAAGACATTTTGCCGCTTGGATGTCATTGCACGACTCGACCCACTAACGATTAACATTTGTCGTTATATATATATATATATATATATATATATATATATATATATATATATATATATATATATATATATATATATATATATATATATATATATATATATATATATATATATATATATATATATATATATATATATATATATATATATATATATATATATATATATATATATATATATATATATATATATATATATATATACTAGCCTTTAGACCCGTCCGGTGGACGGGCTAGCTTTAAGTATATATATTTTTAATGAAAATTGAATTTATGTGTGTTTGTATTAGAAGTTTAGTATATATAGTGTTAGTTATGACATTGATATTTTAATAATGTAGCATAGAATAGACAAAAATAACGTAGTTTAAGATATTTTATTTATTTAAGAATATTATGAGTTAATTGAATTTGCATACGTTAACGGTATGAATAAGGTTGTTACATAAATATTTTTTAGAATTTTAATAATAATGTATAAATATTTTATGTATTTTTAAATTTTATGAGGTAATAAATTTTGAATATGTTAATGTTATGAATAACGTTTTTACATTTTTTTTTTGAAATTAATATTATTGTTGTGTATTTTTTATAGAATTTTGTATTTAAGGCATTATTTCACCATCCTTCCATATATATTTTTATAGAATTTTATATTTAAGGCATTATTTGTAATTCCTATATATATTTTATAGAATTTTGTATTTAAGGCATTATTTGTAATTCCTATTTTATTTTTGAAACATTTTATGGAATCATTTTTATATAATTTTATATTTAAGGCATTGTTTCACCATTCTTCCTTATATATTTTTATATAATTTTGTATTTAAGGCATCATTTGTAATTCCTATATATTTCGTATATTTTTATAGAATTTTGTATTTAAGGCATCATTTGTAATTCCTATTTTATTTTTGAAGCATTTTATGGAATCATTTTTATTAAAATTTTGTATTTAAGTCATTATTTCACCATCCTTCCTTATATATTTTTATAGAATTTTGTGTTTAATGCATCATTTGTAATTCATATATATATTTTTATAGAATTTTGTTTTTACGACATTATTTGTAATTCTTATTTTATTTTTAAAGCATTTTATGGAATCATTTTTATAGAATTTTGTATTTAAGGCATTGTTTCACCATCCTTCCTTATATATTTTTATAGAGTTTTGTATTTAAGGCAGCCTTTATAATTCCTATATATATTTTTATACAATTTTGTATTTAAGGCAGCCTTTGTAATTCCTATATATATTTTTATAGATTTTTGTATCTAAGGCATCATTTGTAATTCCTATTTTATTTTTGAAGCATTTTATGGAATCATTTTTATAGAATTTTGCATTTAAAGCATTGTTTCACCATCGTTCCTTATATATTTTTATAGAATTTTGTATTTAAGGCATGATTTGTAATTCCTATATATAATTTTATAGAATTTTGTATTTAAAGCATCATTTGCAATTCCTATTTTATTTTTGAAGCATTTTATGGAATCATTTTTATAGGATTTTGTATTTAAGGCATTGTTTCACCATCCTTTCTTATATGTTTTAATAGAATTTTGTATTTAAGGCATCATTTGTAATTCATATATATATTTTTATAGAATTTTGTATTTAAGGCATCATTTGTAATTCCTATTTTATTTTTGAAGCATTTTATGGAATCATTTTTATAAAATATTGTATTTAAGGCATTGTTTCATCATCCTTCCGTATATATTTTTATAGAATTTTGTATTTAAGGCATCATTTGTAATTCCTATATATATTTTGATAGAATTTTGTATTGAAGGCATCATTTGTAATTCCTATTTTATTTTTGAAGCATTTTATGGAATCATTTTTATCATTTGTAATTCCTATATATATTTTGATAGAATTTTGTATTGAATGCATCATTTGTAATTCCTATTTTATTTTTGAAGCATTTTATGGAATCATTTTTATACAATTTTGTATTTAAGACATTGTTTCACCATCTTTCCTAATATATTTTTATAGAATTTTGTATTAAAGGCATCATTTATAATTTCTATATATATTTATATAGAATTTTGTATTTAAGGCATCATGTATAATTCATATTTAATTTTTGAAGAATTTTATGAAATTATTTTTATAGAATTTTGTATTTAAGGCATTGTTTCACCATCATTCCTTACATATTTTTATAGAATTTTGTATTTAAGGCATCATTTGTAATTTCTATTTTCTTTTTAAAGTATTTATGGAAACCCTTTAATGAATTACATGTGTCATTTTTATAGAATTTTGTATTTAAGGAATTGTTTCACCATCCTTCCTATATAAGGGTTTTTGATTTGATTTGATTTGATATATATATATATATATATATATATATATATATATATATATATATATATATATATATATATAAAAAATAGTGCAAAACAATAGAATTATTAAAATAACTATTTCTTAATAACATCAAATATATATTATTATAAATTACAAAACAAAAACACATTTAGATATAAATAGAAAAGTTAACACCTAATGTATTCCCACAAAACAGATAATTAAATAAACAATCAGACTATTTTTAAAATAAACTTACAAACAATGATTCACCTAAGTACAAAACAAAAACAACAAATACAGTTCATGCCGACTAATAATTTATTAAAAGACAATTGTACTAAAAGAAGCAACGAATAACTTATACTTTGATTTGAAAATAATAATTTAAAAACAAATATTTACATATATAAAAAAGAAAACCAAAATCACAAGTCATACCCGTCCATCGGACGGGTTTTGCAACTAGTATATATATATATATATATATATATATATATATATATATATATATATATATATATATATATATATATATATATATATATATATATATATATATATATATATATATATATATATATATATATATATATATATATATATATATATATATATATATATATACTAGTAGCAAAACCCGTCCGATGGACGGGTATGACTTCTAACTACTGTTCAACTATTTTTTATTTGATAAATATTTGTTTTTAATTTTTTTGGTATAGTTGTCTTTTACTCGTAATGCATTATCAGTCGTATTGACTTGTATTTGATGTTTAAGTTTAATAATTTCTTTAGTATACTTGTTTGTAATGCAATATTAGTCGTCATGACTTTTGTTTTATTCACTCTGTTTGTCAGAATGCCTTTGGTTCTTTTTCTGAATATATATATGTGTTTCTTTTAACTTCAATATAAATATTTTTTTATGGTATTAAAGAAACGGTTTTGAAAATTTGTGCTTAGATTCAATTAGTCGAGCTAAATCATGTTTTTTTATTACTTATATCCTGTATATATTAAACGTATTTATTTTTATCATTTTTTTCATTATAATATAATAAGACAAGTTTTTGTAAAAGAATTTTTGTTTTCTTGTATAACAGAAATTATCGATCACATGGTCAATCTGGTCGAATTACCGGATTCAACCCGGTCAATTCACCATGATACCCGGTCGAATACACACGTCTACTGATTACATAAACATGTATACTTCAAATTTAAAAGGTCAACAGGGTAAAGTTTATACTATTCTTAACCTCCATCCTAGCTATGGCAGAATCAGATCAAAAAATAGAGTAGCAATTGCCAAATGAACCGTTTTAGCTTTTTGTATAGTCTACATACTATTTCAAACTTCTCATTTGAGACACTTCACATTCAAAAACCACACATCACAAGATAAGTTTATTCTACGTAGTTTCTATAATATTGTTGGCAGCGGATAGAATCGATGGCATGAGAAGACAATCAACCAAATTATTCATGGAAAGGGTTTTATCATTATATATAAGCCAATTATAAGGCACGGGATATTAAAGCAAATCAATAATTAAGAACAAAAGATAACTATCTCATGTAAAACTATTAGGGGTGTGCACGGTTTGGTTTGGATCGGTTTTTGGCTAAAATCGAAACTGAACCGACATATTCGGTTTTTAAAAAACCAAAAATCGAAATCAGTTGGTTTTTAGCGATTCGGTTTTTTCGGTTTGTAATCGGTTTCGGTTCAGTTTTTCGTTTTTTTTGGGTTCTAAAACCATTTATATTTGGGTACGACCGATTTAGATTAAAAAACTTGTTTTGCGTGAAAAATAGTTTTTTTCTTTATTTTCAATCTAAGCCTAATAATGTTTATCTCAAATTTCTAATCTATAATTACATACATATTAATAAGATAAGCACACATGCGTACAAACGATTATTGTCACACATATGTAATGATATATTGTCAACTCAAGTAAGCACAAATATATATCGAATACGCGTATAAACAATAAGATAAATATATTACTCCTATTTCCCTAAAAGAAGAATATTAATTTATAATTTTGATATATTACTTATTTATTTATATTATATTATATTTATATTTTTTATATAATAAAATGGTTTGGTTCGATTCGATTTTTCGGGTTTTTTTTTGCTAACTATAATGATGGTAGAAGCAAATAAATATGGATATAGACTCGTATTTAAAGGATGATATATCACCCATATGACTCGAAATAGCTCTGGTCACAAACTGATAATAGTTCAATATATTTATTAACTCACTACACCATTAAAGTCATATGGAGTACTTGTCTAAAACCAACAGATAAGCAGATAACTTTCTTGAACGTACTTTTGCCACCATCTCAAACCAAGGAAATGTCACCTTCAATTCTGCACATTTGGAAAAGAGAGGCTATCCATTACAGTAATTAGGAAGCTGGAGGCATGTAAGGAGATTTCAACTTCTCTTTTACATTGCTTAGAGCTTTTTAACACATGCGAGAGTACTGACATAGTTCAGCAATGATTCATGCCAGGCAAGCAAGATAGGGTTAACCATTCTGACTTTATCCTACGGAGTATTAAGTATGATAATGGTAAAGACAGGTTTTTTTACCAAAGTATATATTCATAGCCCATAGGTATCCTTTCTAATGAGAAGTCCGTTTCGCAATTCGCATGCAGGGATACACAAGTATCTGCAACGTAATTAATTAGCATGTTAACCATAAATGTCACAAATGACATTATCAACTCAAATTAAGAAGAGATTTATCATCAAGGCATATACGATTGTGTTTTAAATTATACCGAGTATAAGGAAAGGATTCACAAAAATCATGATTACAAACGGAGATACATCAGATATGAAAAATACAATATACTTGAGCTCTAAAAATCCAGCAGTTGCATAAATTAATGTTTCACTAATCAACTCAGCATTTTATCAGAATTAAACTTAGATACATTATAACTTCTAGACTTTGAGATGGAGTTATCTACTTATCTTTCATGCCTTCAGTAAGTTCCTAAGAAAAAAGAACGATCTTATGAGATATCTGACAATCCAATTCATTTCACGTTCACCGCCGGAGTGAGCATTATACCTGCATATAGGAAACCTCTAAATGTCGTCAACCACGCCATTTGGCCTATAAGAACTGACTCGCATTAGAGCAAACTAAAAATATATAAGTAAATGACTACTTAACTTCTAATTTAGTAGGTGGCATGTGTCGTCTACTGTATGTGAGTTAGTAGTGAGCAGCCATATGTATACATAGTGTTTGACTATGCTTTTGTTTGATCAAACAAAGTTTGTAAACACAATTAGAAAATAGATCATCGGTAACTCATAATCCAAATATAAATATCAAAACATCCTAAGATGAAAATGATATGAAAATAAAATAAAATCCATGATGTAATAAACCGACCGAATCAATGAATCACCTTTTTGTAAAATATGATATCACCGTTTGGCAGTTCTTTAGGAATCGTGTATAAATAATAAGATAAATATATTACTCATATTTATCCAAAAAGCGAAATTGATTTATAATTTTGATATATTACTTATTTATTTGTATTATATTATATTTATATTTTTTATATAATATAATGGTTCGGTTCGGTTTTTACAGTTTGGTTTTGGATGCAAACCGAAACCGAACCGAAAATTTTCGGTTTTTGAAAACGTAAAAACCAAACCATCGGTTTTAATATTCGGTCGGGTTTTGGGTTTTTCGGTCCGGTTTCGGTTTTTTGGTTTTTTTTGCTCACCCCTTATAAGCACTGCACCTATGTCCCATTATATTTTTGTTCTTCTATAATATTACCCTGAGTCAATTTCAATTATGTACTTATATTGGTTTACTTTTGAAGACTGGTTTAGGACAAATTGAGAAAGATTTAATATGTCATTTTCAATTATGCCAATTATTCATTCATAGCTAGACAACTTTGCTACCTTGTTTAGAATTTCCACTGACCCATACGAAAATCACGTTTCGTTAAATGTAAGGCTCAAATGTTGCAGCAATAGAAAATTCAGAGCAATTATAGATTTACAAAAATTATTGTAGATATCAGAAACAATGCTTCTATTAAGTGATCACTGTATCACACTCATATAATACTGCACACATGTAACTTTTAGCCATCAGGGAGGTAATTTCCTATTCTGAATGCAAAAACTGGATTAGGGAGCTTACCCATCACGATACATTTATATAACTTAGTTAGGATGCTACCTCATTGACAAATTGCTTTTAAATCCTAATTATTTCTTCAGTTTCTCCTTTCACATCTCCAGTTCTGCTATTACATTAAGATCTGTAGTTTGATATTTCTGAAGGAGCTCCTTGCACACCTTAAACACAAAGAAAGAGACACCCCACTTATTTAAGTAAACACTCAACTCGACTAAATAAACGTTCGTCACATAAATTTACTAAAGAATGGAAACTTACTGAGAACTATGTATAGGCGGTCTTAAGTAATTCTACAGTCATTAGAAATTCCATTTAATTTGATGCAACCACCTGAAATCGAAAAATGGCACAACCTTTTAGTCTGTATCACGATACCTTTTACTTCAACTATAGCAGAGCTCGAAAAAAATGAACCAGCAGGTTCGTTCATGCGCAAATGACGAGTGCAATACATGTTGCCAAGGCAAACATGGCCGCCCTTTCTTAACCCACACACACTTTCTTTTTGTTGATAACTAATCGCTAATATATGACGAGATTCTGTTTATTTAGAAGTCAAAATAATAATACTCGTGGGCTTCTATCATAGTGGTGTATGCTTCGCAGTTTCGCGACCTCAACTAACACACGATCAAAGTGATTTTCTTCAGCAACACTCCCTTCAAGAAGTGTAACCGAACGGTCGCTTAGTTCATCACACAAACAAAATACCTATCCTTGAGTAGTTGAAGGAGTATAAGTAAATCCTAACCCTACTACTAAATGTGATAACAAAAAAGCGTACATCCACGATTTCTAAACATATTCCCTAGACAACTACCCTCTATGGACCAAAATTTATTGTTGAGGGTACTGAGTTAAGTTTTTACTAACTACCAAATAAAAAAAGTATCATATCTATTGTCGTTGCGTTTACCAAATGTAAAGATAACTAATAAATGTTAGTTCAATAGATGTTTCGCAGACAATTTCAAAATTTTAAAAAAGAAAACTCTGACAAAATTAGGTTGTTAGTGTGGTGATTAGGGGCATTACTTTAACCAATATTTTATATTTGAAATTCTTTTATTATAACACATATTTGTTGGCTTTGGGCTCAGACACTGTCCAAAATTTTGATCGTTATGCTAATAATTAGTATAGCAGATCTTATTACACGTACTAAGTTAACTAAATGAATAACATACCTCTTAATGAAATAATTGTCCTCTTCTTTCTTCGATGATTGCTCGTCTACACGTCTTTTATTTTTCCACGTGATCGACAAAATTCAGCCACTTCAACAACAAAACTTCTATCCTTTACAACAACCAAAAAATTTGAAAAGTCAACCTTCAATTACTCACGGACCCTCCGTTAAAAAAACAACGGTAAAAATAGTTTATCCCCTTTGTGACAAATTGAAAAAAAGGTTACATATAGACAAACCTGTATAGGAATTGCAACGACTAACGACCCATCAAATTCACCACCCAACCCGACCGTCAAAGAAAAAACTTAATCGGTGTAAGTTGTTGATGTGATTACCGTTACTGTCTGTGAGCATGAAGGAGCTCAATAAAGAAACTATATCAAATGGCCCAGAAAGTGACATATAAGGTAGCTTACTCTTTAGGTGAAAGTCATCTGCCATTGTTTTGCTACTTTGTAGATGCAAATTTGCAGCTAATGGTGTCATATTATATAATTTCTTATTCAGGATACTCCCTAATTTACAAAATGATCACTTTATTCGTCTTAAATAAAAACCACATTAAGCTACCATGTTGAATATATTGAGGGTAAGATATCAATAAATTTGATCAGTTTGTATCCGGTTTTGCAGCACGAACACTCTTGAGTGCCTTTTTTCTTATTTATATTGAGGTCTGCAAAGAGGGGAAAACCTCAAACTACCGTCGCTGTTTCCGTCATCCCAACAGCCGGCTTCTATTTATTCTTAGCCGCAAAGCTTACGAACCACCTGCTTCTGCCTAAAATTTCCAAAGTGAATGAAGGGTTACCTGTTGCAGTTGCAGCAACGCGAGTCATTAGATCACTTGGATTTAGGAGGGCGATGGTCGGTTACGCTACATGATCCACAAGACCAAGATTAGCTCCACCCGGTTCAGTCAACTCTGAGTAATGGTTTGCTAATAGATCTGTAGATGATGCAAGGGTAGTGTTCATTCATGAATCGTCCAAGCGTTTTCTCTCGGGTTTAGCAACGGAACCCCACACTGTAGCTGACCCTGCCATACACAAGGAAACATTAGTCTTTTCTTGAGCGAACTTTATATTTCTTCCGCACCATCTATAATGTAGAACGAATGTATATCTTGTTTACAGACAAAAAGAGGCAACGCTCAACTCTAGGATTGAATTCATCCAAGTTTTACAGAAATAATCACATGGCAATCACCTATGTCTAATCATATATTTCAAAATAGAAAAATTCATAACTGATAATAGAACATGATAAAAAATGTCTGTAACAATAGTCTTTTAAAGTAAATGCTCACCTTCAACATGACCACACTGGGTCTCTACATCCCCATCTAGATGACCCGGAAAGTAGTGTTCTGTCATACGTCTTCTCCCACATTGGCCCTGGTTGTAAGACCATTTTATTTTATCACCAATTGAGGTTGGACCCATATGTACCGCTCATATACAAAATCCCTATTATTAAAGAATATCGATTTTTTACTATGCAAAAGGAAAAATACTAAAGAAAAAAAAATTGACAACATCAAAAACACATTAATCTTTAATTCTAATTAACAAACACATATCACAAAAATTATACCGTAACATCAATCAAAAAGCACTCAAATCTTTGCTTAATCTTAAGGGCATCGATAGGATATCACAACTGCATAGTCCACATAATTATTTAAAAAACATGTTAATACAAATTTTGATTATTAATCTACTATCATCAAATTAGAGTTTTTGTAAGAAAAAAAAAACCAATGAAAAAACACTAAGAACTAATTGAATGATTTTAGGATTCTGAAAAAAGGGTTATATATATACCTTAGATTATCTGATGATGATGGAAGCTCAGGTGATATACCTTAGATTATCGATGAAGATGGCAGCTCAATGTTTTGCATGATTTTGGGTTTGAGTTTTATAAGAAAGGTCGATTAACAATACTTTGTCTTTTTCAATGTTATGTATCTAAATTTTGAAACTGCAATTGATCATCAAACAAAAATTAAAAAAAGTCCTTTCCAGATCCTCCATCAGTAATATCAAAACCATATTTTTTTATAATAAGGTCTAATGATTCGAATGAAAATAATGATTTAAACAAAAGTTAAAGATTAACATACGTTACGATTACTGATAGCTAACTCTCAACAATAAATCAGATTAATCGGACATGCAAAAACCATCTAAATACTAACCAATACAACACCAATAAAAAAGTTAAAATAAAGAGTTTACAAAACCTCGTTGAAATCTGTAATTAAAGTTAAATCAAATTTAAGTCAAACGAACCTGGTCAAATATTGTAGATCCATTCAATATACAGAAGATCTTGTTTGTCAGTGTTTATTTCTTATATAAAGTGATTATTCACAACAATGTCTTTTAAGAATATGGAATAAAAAAACTGACCTTGATAATGGTTCAAGTTTCAGTCGTGAAAATCAATAATGAGCAGCTTCAAAATCGGATTTAGTTTTGTGTTCCTGCAGCCAAGAAATATATCTAAGAAAATGTTTGCGTGTATATTAGCAGACAAACAATTATACACTGGCACGAACCACATTTATCTAATACTTATAAATTACCAAGATTAAAGTTGTGCTTGTGTGTGTGAGAGCGTGAGAGTAAGAGATCGAGAGAGCGAGAGAGATGACCTGACCGATCAAGTCTGGATCTGACATTACAAAAAAACAACAGTAAACAACAGTAAAACACGATCGGGGTTGGGTTGGGTTGTTTTCATGGGTGATTATATGTCCGGGTTTTATTTTAAGCAAGCGATAAACTTCAGGAATTTGTAAGCCCAATACGTAAGCCCATGTGCTGACTGGGATTAGTGCCCTGATTGATGACGTGGCAAATCCCTCCTTGATATATGTATATATGTATATATATATATATATATATATATATATATATATATATATATATATATATATATATATATATATATATATATACATACATATATATATATATATATATATATATATATATATATATATATATATATATATATATATATATATATATATATATATATATATATGTGTGTGTGTGTATATATATATATACATATATATATATATATATATACATATATATATATATATATATCTATATATATATATAGATATATATATATATATATATATATATATATATATATATATATATATATATATATATATATATATATATATGTGTGTGTGTGTATATATATATATACATATATATATATATATATATACATATATATATATATATATATATATATATATATATATATATATATATATATATATATATATATATATATATATATATATATATATATATATATATATATATATATATATATATATATATATATATATATATATATATATATATATATATATATATATATATATATATATATATATATATATATATATATATATATATATATATATATATATATATATATATATATATAGGGGAGCGTTCAATGCAAAACCAGTCTTTTTTACAGAACTTACAGAACCAACTATTTACCACTAAAATTGCATTGTGTACATCACTTTATAGCATGATGGCATTTTTGTAAAAAAAATGAAAACTAATCATGCCTAGTAAACGGTAAAAAGGGCAAAATAGGAAGTTAACTTTTCATTTTATTTGGGTTTTGGAGATAACAACACACACAACCTCACTCATACCGTTAACTGCTACCATTACTCACACTACCCACGACCATCATCACTCATAGTATATTATCTCACAATTATATTAATCATGCTAAAAATAGTGTTATCATTAAAAACACACAGTAATCATATAACTTCCCCCAACAAAAACCAAACTATCATCTTGTATCAAAAAGACACTTGATGGAAGGTAAATTCCTTGATTAATTTTTTGTATTTTATATGAATTCGATTCCGATCATATATGTAGTCTTATTGCATCAATTATTTGATTTCATTGATCAATTGAAACATGCATTATTGTTTATAAGATGATAATTTCTATGTTTTATTTTTTATGTAAATGCAAAATATATTATATAAATGTTGTTTATTTATGGCTAATAAACATAATCTCATCTCGATTTGTATCGAATTTCCAACCTTCAATGCGTAATTTCGATTTCGATCATACAAAATGCGGATATGTATTTGAACATATGGGTTTTTCAATAATTGTTAAGTATTCAGCTATTATATAAGGGGGTGTTTGTTTAGGCTTAAGAAAGATAAGCATATTTTGGCTTATATTCAATAATCCTAAATTTTGTGGCTTAATTTGAGACTCATGATCTTATAAGCAAATAATTGGAGTTTATGGTATATAAACTAAAAATAAGCAAAAAAAAGGCTTATAATTCATAACCTTTACTTTTTGTGGCTGTTTTTGAGACTTTTAAGCTTATATCATCATAAGCTTATATAAGCTCATGAGTATCAAAATAATCAAGAAATATAATTCGAATCACGATTATGTTTCATTAGCATAAACAGTAACCCTGAAGTATAGACATGGGTCCGGAGTCAACAAATGATGCTGAGCGTATATATTAGCGAGTTGAGTAAATACACTGAGTCAGAATGATATTTTGTTAATACGTTCAAATTATGCATACTTGTTTCAGGTACGCGGAGAGGTAGAAATTGTAAATATAAACTGCCAGTTATTGAAGAACATACGAGCTATGAGTATATAGACGTAGACGAATATTTAAATGTTGAATCTAACTTAGATGATTTCATATGGCCTGATTTTGAAAATTTGGATATTGGGTCATCATCTTCAGGTATGATAGATACTACATGTGTTATTAATGTTAGCGTTTACGAATGTGTTTTTATTTAGTGTAACTAATATGTGTTTGTAAAATAAAGCTGATTATATTTGATGTGCGTATATGTTTGTATGTTTAAATCTTATCTAAGTTGTATCTTAATCATATTCACGTCCCAAATCTGTAACTTATTCATATATTCGCACAAATGTTATTTGTCATTAGCTGCCGCATCCAAGATCATAAAAAGCCATATTCTTTCTCGATGTTTACATAATTCTTATAACATTTGTTCTTTATCAGACTTATAAAAATATGAAATAAGTTAGATGTGCGTGTACGTATGTATGTTTAACATACGGATATTCTGAACTTGTTAAACATATCGTGATCTTACCTTTGTTTAATAACAGATTAGTTTTTATTGTTATATGTCGTGTAACTTAAATGTTACACAATATTTTGATATGTTATATGTGCATATATGTTTGTAGGTTTAAAAACGGGTATTGTGTACTTGTTACACATATAATCATGCATTAATTGTTTATTCGACATATCATTTGATATGCGTAAGTTTTTAACTTTAATTATGTGCATATACTTGTTACACATATAATAATGCATTAATTGTTTAATCGACTAAATATTTGATATGCATAGTTGAAACAGAAATTGAATTTGACCAATTGAACTTAGAAGTACATATATTAGCGTGGATACATTAATCATTATGAAAATTCTGGTGACTTGCTACAGGATTGCGCAGAAGTAAAAAGTCAAAAGGTAAAACTCCAGTAATTGAAGAAACTAGAATGGATGTAGATATTGACGATGATGAAAGTGATGAAGATGTAATCGGAACTCAAATAGGTAATTGGTCAACAGATTCATCGGCTACAGCTAGAAGTGGTAAGTTGTTATATGTTAGATGTTTATCATAAAATAAAGTTATTACATATGTTTTTATTCAAAGCATTTGATTTATATTAACAGGAACAAGTAAAGTGAAAATTGAGAATGCTAGAAGACAGGCAACAAAAAAGCGGAATCCTGAAAATCCAATAGGTAAGCTTGTAGTTATAATATTAACATAAATGTTCATGTAAAATATTTAACTGAAAGTACTATTTTGTATTATGTTTAACTATTACAGGAAATGATGATTTGAAAAAGCCAAAAACCGAAACTTTGGAAAAGAGAGCTTTGAAAAAAGGGAAATGGTGGTGATTCATATACATTTCAGACTAGGACGAGCCCTAAGGCATTATTCAATGTCGTAGCTACACTATCACCAGCCCAGAAGTCTTGCCTAGAACAAATAGGTTTTGGAAATTTAATTGATTTTAAAGTAGATGGTACTCCATCGAAGCTAGGGTTTTATGTAGTAGATAATTTTTATGAGAAAAAAATGGTCATAAAGTTGCAAAAGGAGTGTATTGAACTAAGTATGCAGTCGATATCTGAGATGATAGGAGTTTTGAACGAAGGTGTTGACATATTGGATGGTACATAGATATGCTTAAAAACTGGAATGACAAGTTTAAGGATTTTAAGGAAATCAACCCGAATGCAGTTAAACATATGATTAGGCAGTCCAACGTTGCGGATATGAACTTTAAATTAAATTTTATTGTTCTCTTTACTTCAGTGATGTGAGGTGTTAAACCGACGGGGCTCTATGATGTTGGTATACTTGACTATATCGGTATAGATACTGATATATCAAACATCAATTGGTGTACTTACATTTGGAGGTGTCTGCGGACTTGTAAGAATGGGTGGGTTCGTAAGAAAACAAACAGCTATTTCAGAGGTCCAATACCAGTTCTAATTGTAAGTAATCCTTTTTTGTTTTTTGAAGTTTAGTTATATTTGCATACTTGTTTTCTAAAACGCTTATCATTTATAATCTAACTGTACATTTTTTATACAACAGATGTTGTATGTTGATGGGACAGTGTGTACTAATTTTAGAGTTGTAAGGAAGAGGCCACCAACTACCATGTGGACAAATGAGTTGTTGAAAGAGCCCGAATTTGAAGAGTTAAAATCAGGCGTATTTGGTAAGGGCGAGCTTGAAGGGCCATATGTCGTAGATCAGGACGAGCAAGTGCCAGAAACTTTGGAGGTCAATTTTGAACTTGAACTAATTTTTTTAGTATACAACATATAAATATGAAACAGTAATCAGTTTAATTATGCAGGATGTACTTTGGAAGATGAACAAATATGTGGATTCTATAATTAAGGAACGAGTTGCATTTGAAAAAGTTATGGATGCGGCAAAGTTGATGTTTCCTGGTAACACATCGGTTGATTCTTTGTGTAAGCGGTACTTTGAAGCACTTGATCATAAAGAAGAAAACAATGAGGGGACAAGCGCATCACGTATGCAAACAGAAGATCCAGCTGGTAGCGGTGAACGTGATTACTCAAATATGGAAAACGAAGATAACTTATTTCATGGGTATGATTTTCCGGAATACAATATGGGTGAAGAGACACAGTTAGAAGTTTGGCGAAGTGCCGAAAAGGTTGATATTGAGATTGAACGTATGAAAAGGTGTTATGATTTTGAAATACCTAGTTATAGCCTTGGGTTGACTCAGGACTTTGAAATTGGGGTCGGATTGGATGCAGCTGAATACTATATGGGACCGAAAACACAACAAGAAGTTATAGCGGCTGTTGACAATGCTGTCAGACAATTTAGTATGGAGATTCTAGAAAAGAGTAGATATGATGAAGATGATGGGTTGGATGTAGTGCCACTGAATTCTATTAGCCCAGAGGATGAAATGGTCGGTCGAAGTAATCGGTGTGAACAACGGAATACTAAATTAGCTGGTAATCTGAAGTCACCTTTCTTAGAAAGGGTGGTTAATGCCGAGCGAGGTGAAAACACCGAAGAAAAGAGGGTGGCAGAGTACCTGTTTAGACGTATGGATGGAGATTATAGGTAAGCTAGTATTAAATTATTGCGTATATGCATTACTAACTGTAATAAAATATTACTATTAATCTGTTATTGTTTCATTACAGTGAGGTTCTGTTCAAACGAAACACGGACACCGGTCTATAAGGGAACAAATACTGTCACTTGGACCACAAGAACTGGTAGAAAACAACATATTGAACTCATGGTCTGCGTATCTGAATTTCATGGAGGGTAAAAAAGACGCTAATTCACCATTAAGATTGTTTTTACATGTCTTTCATGTGGTAAGTGTTCCGTCTACTAAATGTGTAGCGTAAATGTAATAAAAAAAGATAACTAACAATAGTGAATGTCGAACAGGACAAGAATGTTTTCAAGGATGATTACCCTGATAATGACAGGGTAAAAATGTGTATGATTTATTTTGAGAATGCCATTTCAACATACGGGGGACAGGATATGCTGGATAAAGCCGATATTGTGAGTATTTTCTATTTAATTTATAAAAAAATAGTTTAGTGCATGATTGAAACTCATATTCCATAATCATTCATATGTTAATAGTTCCATTTTTATGAACATTGGTGATTTTTTGATTGGTCAGAATTGTGCAAATGTGCGTATGTTGTTAGTCTGCATATATGCATATGGTTAGGAATTTTTTTTACGTGTATGGTAATTTCAGTTTTGGATTAATTGTAGGAGTATGTTGGGTTTAGATATGTTGATTTTTAAAATGGTATACGACGAACATCTTTTGAAACATTGATACCTTTAGAATGGTATCTTCTATATATGATATAAAATTGATAGGGGAAAGTGAATATGGTGCTATAATGCATCTAACCTTACATGCCAACTAGCCTAAAACTACATAGTTTTGATTAAAAAATCATCTAAATCATATGTAAAACATAAAATTATAACCTCCATCATCACATAATTTAATTGATCAATCATTTTACGTGCATTCAATTTATCTAGTATGTTTCACATGACTACTTTAATTCATGCAATTGTTCACTGTAAAATATCGTAAGAACAAATACACATACACTTTAAATGAAGACTCCACCTTCATTTTTGTAAGCAGGTCAAATTGGCCAATCCTAAGCATCCCTTTTACAACTTTTGTTATTTGGATGACCGCATGAAATTGTCATTTACTTAACATCCATAAATAAGCATGTGAAATTAATTAGCCAATCTTAAACATAACATAATTGATCGACAATTCATTGAGGAAAATAGATTATGTAAAAGATACCAGTCATTATAGAGGCCGTAGTCGTGAGTGGTTTTAAGTTTTATAAATTATTTAGATAAGTTTTTAATCAAAATTAGGTAGTTTTAGGCTTAGTTGGCATGTAAGGTTAGATGCATTACAACATCATATTCACTTTTCCCAAAATTGATATATGACCTACATTATATGTATTATGATTGAAACTCATATTCCATAATCATTATATGTTAATAGTTCCATTTTTATGAACATTGGTGATTTTCTGATTGGTCAAAATTGTGAAAATGTGCGTATGTTGTTAGTGTGCATATATGCATATGGTTAGGATTTTTTTTACGTGTATGGTAATTTCTGTTTTGGATTAATTGTAGGAGTATGTTGGGTTTAGATATGTTGATTTTTAAAATGGTATACGACGAACATCTTTTGAAACATTGATACCTTTAGAATAGGTATTATGAATATGTCGGTGCATAACGTGCATATCCGAATAGCGTGTGTTTTAAACCCAAACATGTATGTGTGTTATGCATATTTTTTAACTATAAAAAACAATGCAGGTTTTTATCCCAGTGAGTAATGAAGACCATAAATACCTTGTCTGTGTGAACTTGAAGACACCAGCTGTATCCTTGATTGATTGCAAGAAAAACAAAAAGAAAGAAACATCAAAAAAAAGGAATCAAAATGAGCATATTGATCAGATTAGAGTGGCATCGATATTGGTACATAGTGATGCTATATACGTTTATTAGTTAGTCATAAAAAAATGTTAATACTAATAATTTGCACATTAATGTTTGCAGCACCACAGTTTCCTCCAATACCTGATAACAAAAAATCATAGAAAATCAGCTGCGCTTATGGATACTGAGCTTGTGCGCGACGAATTTAGTTGGCAGACTGATTGAAGGTGCAAGGATATTGTCATATTTTTGATGCGCCACATGGACGCGTATATGGGCACTGACGTGACTAAATGGAAAGACATCTTGGCAGATGATGGTAGAAAACAGAATACACAATTGGCACGCTTAAGAAACAAGTACGCGACAACTATACTACTTTCAGAGTGCAACATTCACAAGGATCGTATTCGTGCTGAACTGGATCAAATGAAATCAAACAAAGTAAAGCTAGGTGGCTAAAGGGAAACACTACTGAAAAGGGCAATTGCTGAATCATAACTCTACATTTTCTACGTAGGTGTCATAATGGCACTTTCGATATATGTTATGTTTTGTTGGTACTTTTAGGTTTCAGTTTAAATGTTCTGTTGGTACTTTTTAGTGTTTGTCTTTACTTTTTAATGTTGAACAATTTACGATTCATCAATCATTAAGTATGTTTTATATAATATATGTTTATTTTTATCGCATATGTGTATTTGTTATTGTGTATACTTTTTAATTTGAATGAAGTATAAGCTTATTCACCAAACGAGCTATTGATAGAGTTTCATGCTTGGGTATAAATGTTATGGTGCAAGTGTAATGTGTGTATGCCGAATGGCATCTATGGTACAAAATTTCACCAATCCTGTTAGATAGTGCATATATGTTTTATCTATCTGCAATACAATAAGATACTAAAAAGTTCATAACTTATACAGGATAAGTGCATATATGGTGATTGAATAGTGCTGAATGGCATCTATGGTACAAAAATTCACCCAGCCTATTGTAAATACACCTTACCTGATAATTATACAATATATAAAGGCAAACTCATTATGTGTCAAAGTATCATATGTAACATACATCAAAACCAAACAAACCTCAAAACAAACACCCAAATACAAAAACTTGCACAAATTATAATTATACAGCATATGTAAGTACAGATGGTTAGCTATAAACATATAACAAGAAAACTTTTAAATATCTTAACATAAAAACACTAATGCAGAAAAAATAACATACAGCAAACCCAAACACAAACACAACCGAAAAAAAAGCCAAAAACATTAACCTACAATAAACACAAACACAACCTAAAAAAAAGTCAAAATACGATGACTGAGTTTGATACTGATACAGGATATGTGAAAACATCCAAAAACAAAAACTGACTATAGGAACACGAACAATGAAAAATAAAAAGAATCTAAACACATATTTCATATGTGCATACCATATGCAGCATCCCAAACATTAAAAATAAAAATAAAGCTGATAAATTACGATCGACAAAAGGAATAAAAAGTAGCTACTACTTGGCCCATCCTACTGATCAAACATAAACAAAATCAAAATATAACAAAACAAAAGTATTACTACAGATTATATAAAAAAGAAACAGATGTGAACAACGACTAAAAAATAACTACATAAACAAGATGCAATCTACGTGTAACGAATCAGTCAACACTCAAAACCTGTTTACTCTTGTTCACTTTCATCATATTTGTCACTTCCATCATCTGTGTCACTCTCATTTTCTGAGTCAATTTCGTCTTCTTCTTGACTCCCGTCTTCATCGTTAGTTTCATTTCTTTGTCGGTTCCATGGTTTTCGTGAATTCCTTCTTCTTCCTGAACTTGAACTGTGTCATCACCATCATTTTCATCACTGGAATGTTCTTCATCAGCAAGAATATTTTTGGGCTTCTCATATGTTTTCTTGTTATGCCCTTTTACATGACAGTTACTGCATGCACGCTGTTTATAAGGTCTTTTCCTGTTAGATCTCGCTATTGTCTTGGATATCCCAATTTCAGCCGCACTTTTAATTCTCCTCTTACCTTTACTTCTATATACTGATTTAGGAGTTTGAATTAAAACTTTATCAGGGATCGTAACATCTAAAAAATTCGCAATTAACGAATCCTTATCTAGCTCAGCAGTTGGTGATGGCATATCGGCTTCTAGCTTTTCTTCAATTCTTTGACCGTTGAAAGGAAATCAGATAGTTTGTCACTATCATTCCTGATAAGACCAATACAATCTTAAATTGTTGAATGAACCTCAGATGCTAAACGTTCAGTTTCTTCTATGCAAGGACCATATCTATGGCGTTTGTCAAGCAAATGCGCAGGGAGAGCATTCATTTTCCGCCGCTGTTTAATATATAGAGCAGGTATTTTGACAATGATGTGAATACGATATACATAAAAATGTGACGATAGAGAAACCCATGGCGGTTGTAATGGCCACAAGAACAGTTGACAGTTGAATCCATCATATTAAACGTAACCTGAAAAAAAACATATACGCACATCATAACATTAAAGGATACTAAATTTAGTAAATCAACATAGATATTTGATGCAAAAAAGTATAGCGTTGAATATATAAATCTATCAGCTATCTTGTCCTTGTGTCGTATGATGCAAGTCTCAACATCGCCTTCGGACTGAGAACTAATATGTATACATGCACTAAAACCTTCATGTATTTCAAGTTGTACATCTTTGAATGTAGAGGGTGTATACACATCACATGCATGCTTCTCAATCGGTAAATCAGTAACCATGGCTGGAATGGTACTATTTGAATCATCGTCTAACACACGCTGTGTATATCTTTGCTTCTCAATTGCAGATTCAAAACAAAGCATGCACTAAAAAAGTGTGTTACCAGGATGTGAATAGACCTGGAAGAACGCGTTGGTACTTTCTGACCGAGACGTGGTATTCATCAAACCACACATAGGCACCTCTTTGAAATAACAGGGTACCCACCTTTCTCTAATTTGGTACATGTCAGACAACCATTTGTTGTCGTGTAAATTATACCTATTTATCAAACCGTCCCACCGTTGTTCAAACACTTCAGGGCCAATGTATACATTCCATACCAATTTATGGAAATGTTTCCTGAATTTAGAATCAGTGTGTAGATCTCCTAAAACCTGAAAAAAAATTAGGTAACATGTAGTGCACCCCCATTTGTAGAATAAATTTAAAAAATAATGTACATGATAAAATTACCTTCCCCAGAAGTTTCTGTGTGATATGCCACATACACAACCAGTGATGCGAATCTGAAAACATTTTAACAATACCCTTTCTTAGAGCACCATCTTGGTCTGTAACCGTGAAAGGTGGCGCCTTCTTATGAACTTTCAAGAACGCTTCCAATATCCAACAAAATGATTCATAAGTTTCATCGGACAACAATGCAGCAGCAAACGTGACGCACTTTTGATGGTGGTCAATGCCCGTAAATGGCACAAACTTATAACCATACCTGACCAAACATACTTTAAATTACTTACATATTTTAAGAGTGTTTATAATAGAAATATATACGTATACGGCAATTACCTGTTTGTGTCGAAAGTAGCATCAAATGAAACCACGTCACCAAACGCATTATAGTTGCATCTCATGGTTTCATCAGCCCAAAACATTCTGATAAGCTCATTTGAAGGAAGTGTGTGGTACTCAAATGAGAATTCAGGCACATGATCTTGTCTCTTTAGCATTTTATCTACTAACATCTGTGCATCCCTGTCGCCGATAAAGAATTAACCTTACGCCTAAAATTCCTCCAATCTGTTGGTATGCCATGAACTTTATCATATCCACCAACAAGTGCTACTTTTAGACGATGAGCTACAGTTGGACCTATGCTCGTCAATGAAGCACGATGTATAAAAACATAGTCAGAAAATTCCAGTTGGCGTCGAGCCCGTGAGAGGTCCATATTATTCAGGTTCATAAGCGGATGATTGTGATTTTCAACAAAATCATACACAATATATTTTTCTGTCCCCGGTATTTTTCTCATACTAATCTTTGCAGGACAATCAATGGCCTTCGACTTAGTCATGCGCTTTTTTTTCTTAGAAACATCATCACCATCTACTTTTGCACTTTCCTTTAAAGTATTTACTTCTTTTATCCTTGGTTTACTTGCTCTATTGCAGTAAACAGACTTGTGTGTGATCTGACCCTTTTTACGTTTTATTCTGGACTTACGTATGTTGAACCTGGCTTTTTGAGAATATACCAGGTACATGTTATATACATCTTCAAAGCTGTCGAATTCATCTACTAAACTAGGTTTTTCATCTACATGGACATTTGGGATCCAATACGGTGTCCCATTTGGAGTAGGCTGCAATTCAGGATCAAGTTCATACACGTCGATATCTGATTCATCTACAAATAAATATAGCAAGATTATGAACAACAAACTAACAAATTGTTTATACTTTATAACATGTATGAACAACTTCATTGTAAAAACTTGCAAACGTTCTAACCTAAAACAAATCAGAGTTAACCATGTTAACATCATACGAAAGTATTATGCATAACCATGTTAACAGCATACAAAATGGGATTTAACGTGACTATCTAAACAAAAAACATGTACACAATACCTAAACAAAAAACATATTACCTATATTTTCTTCAATTTGAGGTAGTATGACTATGTGATCATTATCTTGCGTATCTTGCGACTTAGAACATTGACCCGTATCATTATTCACATCGTTGGATGTTGAACATTGCCTAAATCAGAAATTAATATCATGTTCCTCAATAACAACCATTTTTGATCCTATTGAATTTTCACTATTATATATTTGAATAGAAGATTCAATGTCTAAACATTATGTTTTTAGTAAAAAAATTGATCTAAAAATTTTTGTTACGGTTTATGTTTGCAGCATATCTGTACGTGGGAAACAGTTAGAATAACTGTCAAATTCAAATAAATGGTAACATACCATAATTACCCTTTTATTAAATCAAAATTAAAATAAATTAAAAAAAGTAAACTAAATTGTGATTGATTATCACTGGTTCTGAAAGTTCTGTAATATATAACTGGTTCTGCATAGAATATATCACTATATATATAGGGGTGGGTTCTAGAGAAAACCTTGTTTTGATAGAAAACTTAGAAAACAAATTACAGGGTGCCTCCTATCAATAACTCAAACTTCAGGGGTAAAAAATAGAAAAACACATAAATAAAATACTTTACATACGTTGTGTCTTCTCCAACTATTAGACCTCCAACCGCCACCACATTGATATCTTCTAATGCGACCACGCCACCATCACCACCACACGTACTCCGTCGATATGCTCCGACCACTGCTTCGACCACCACTGCTTTGACCACTACGCTCTACCATCGACGGTAGCTCCGGTTCATGAAGATTAGTACATCTTTCAGGTAATACAAACCATAACTAATTAATTTTATAATTAATCATGTATTTTGATGGTTAATCATACAACAATTAAGAGACAATAAGTTTTAACTTAAAAGTAAACTAATTTTGCTAATTAATCAAATCTTAATTAATGGTCTGATTATTTTTTGAAGTTTTATTGAATGTCTATCACCGTATAAACATGTTTTATGGAACCAATTTTCGTTTATTAAAAATGCACACCATGTGTTTGATGAAATGTCAGAATGAAATTTGTGATTGTTTTTTGGATTTTTTATATATTTTATGACACGAGCTAAGAAGGTAAATCATCAATGTTTGGTTTCTAACTCCACTTTGCAATTTAATTTGAGATTTCAACCAAAAACTCAGTGTTGTAAATATCGGTCATGGCGGCTGATATATCGGTGGTATATCGCTTGGCGGTGGTCCACCGCCACGCCATGGAGCATATCGGCCAACTTGGCGTTTTGGTCAAATATCGGTTAATCTCGGTCAATATCAGTCAACATCGGTCAATATCGGTAAAAAATCGGTTGACTTTTGGTATTTTGATTGTTTTTATTGCGTTATTATTTTTTAATGTAAATATTACAAGATATATAACTAAAACTAATGAATACATTAATAAAATTATAAAAATATATAAGAATTTCAGATTTATATTAAATAAATATTACAAATATATAAAATAATGATAAAAATATATAAAATAATGATAAAAATATATAAAATAATGATAAAAATATATAAAATAATGATAAAATATATAAAATAACTATAATTTATAGTACCCGCCGAGAAACCGATATATCGCCGCCAAGACGATATATCGCTTGGCGGTGGTTGACCGCCGAGACCCCGCCGAACGATATTTACAACACAAGTTATGACATTTGTTTGATTAACTAGTTAGACCATTTGTTTGATTAACTTATTAAGCCATTTGTTTGTTTAAGTTAGGGCATCTATTTGATTAATTAGTTACGTCATCCGTTTCTTTAGGTTAGGACATCCATGTTATTAATTAGTTAGGGCATTTGTCATCTGCATTTCTTTGATACAACATGCTTAAGTTGTTGTTGTCAATTGTTTCAAACGGGTTTTAAATAATAAATATTGATAGGAAAAATTGCCTACCTTTAATTATGGCCATTTGTCTGTATAATTTAAGGGCACCCGTTTGTAAGATTTAAGGGCACATGTTTGTATGTTTTAGGTCAACAAGGTGAGCACGTTTTTGTATTGTCTGAAGGTGAGGGTTACATATGCTTGACAATTTTTAAGAAGCTGACTTAGAAATAAGTTGACCAAATATAAGAATTGTCTTTTACTAGCGCATGAAATTTTAACTGATAAGTAGTATTTAGTGATTGGATATGTTTATTTTAGCATATAAGCACTCTAAGAGGGTATGCATGAATTCTTATTCAAGTGATTATATTATTTTGTTTAGCAAATAAGTAGGTTTTAGTGTTTGGATCTGCTTATTCTAGTGAATACACACTTAAAATATTCTGAATAAGAAAATCGATGGTAACCACATAATCTCATAAGTATAATCTGTTAGGAGATTTAGAACACGATACCCTTTGTCTCTACAATTTAAAGTAACTTTGTGACTGCTGGTGCGAAACCATCATCTTGCGGTACTCTTTAAAACGCGGATGTGGTGTAAGTTTCATATATAAAGTGTAGGGCAGGTTTGACCCTCGATACCCTTGTCATCTATTCAACTATTTGTCTAAGGAAATAAAACCTTTGTAGACCAAAAAAGGAGAATACAACCGATAACACAGATTATTGAAAAGGATCAAACCAAACCCATCGATAACTAAGCTTTTCATGTATTGTTAGAAATGAGACTATGTTGCTATATATAGAATGATGGATTATATAAACATTGAGTTTCTAAAAGAGGCTGCAATGAATACGACACCATTTGAAGTCTTTGATTTGGTCCATAACTAAAACATAATCTTGTCTATTTTTACTCCTATTTAGACTGATGGCAACAAGGACACACGAGTTTGTTGAATAACATCATAAGAAAATATTCACCGCACAAGAGATTCGACCTATTCCCCTTCCTAGTATTTAGTAAGTTGTTGGTATTCACATATTCACCTTGATGGTACTTGCCAATTCTTTTTTTATTCATAGAGTTAACTTGCTGGTATTCACAACTTGCCTTGCTGGTATTCACATATACATTGTTTAGTGCAGCCGTTTCTATATATTAGTGAATCTGTTTGTATGGTTTAGTCTATCCATTTGCATATTTTGGTGCATCCGTTTGAGGTACTGGGTTATTATACTAAATCTATTAGTTTTGATTTTGTGCTGTTTGTATAGATTCTGATATGAATATGAATTCTATCCTTTAGCTAATGATAAACAAACAAGCCCTTGAACGGATGGTTGTGTTGTATTCATGCATCTGAATGTTAAATTCTGCCTCCATTTCAGTCATGGGTGGAATATGCGCCAAGTTAAAAAAAAAACTAAGACGAATAGAAAAAGGGCGCCCAAACGCAAAAGCAATAAATTTAGGAGTTGACACAGAAAAACAATATGTCGTGGTATGATCTTTGTAGATCTGATGCATGTAAATTTTGATTTATACTTTTTGAATGTTTTCGGCCATTGTTCATTTCTAGTTTTATAAAGTGGCGTTTATAGAGAAGATTCAATATAAAGAAAGCGTAAAATGCATAACAACCAAACTGTTTTGAAAGCATATGAACTTTTTGAAGCGGATAAATAAACTGGATTCTCAATTATTTTTAGCTACAAGCGAATCAAAGTTGTAGTAAAATGATTAAACTATGAATTTTATCTTAAAGGTGGTTATGATTTTAGGGCCTTCTAAAGAATACTTTATCACCTTATCAAACTTTGTGACAAATATAGCCATTTCATGTATTGGCAAACTTTGTATCCAATAATATATTAATAGTAAACTTGATGAGTATCTGTTGGAAATACGTTTTTACGTATTTAGGAAGATTCGGTTACTCCGACAATAGATTAAGTAGTAGCTCGTAGTTCTTGTTATTAAGTTAAACAAAGTTAGCAAAGCCTAGTCCACAAAGACTAAGGCCATGGCCCAATGTAAGCCCAAGCCCATCTCATGAGCTTGGGTATATAAACCCTCTCCTTAGATGGAGAGGGTGTGGATTCATCATAATTTTACACATAGTTCTTTCATTTCTCTCTCTAGAAGTGTGTTTGATTCTACCAAGTTTCTATCTCTTTTTCTCTCTAAAACATAGGCAAGATTTACATATCCAACAAATGGTATCAAGAGCCATGGGATGATTGTTTGGTTTTTGTATATGTGTTCTTGATTCTCTCGCCCATTTTGATCGAAAATCACACGAACCAAAATTTGTTTTGTGTTTTTATGATTTAATCTTGATATACTTCATCTAGTTACTTGTTATAGTGATTTGGTATTGGTATTTTGGTTAAAAACAAAAAATTTTTAGGTGTTTGATTCATTTTTAGGCTTTGAATCTCGAATTTGTTGTGTTATTATACTATCCGAGAAAAGTGGGATTCATAGTACGATCTGTGTATTGTGATCGCATAAACCTAGGGTTTCTACTTGCGATCCAATAGCACGATCACATAATACGATCACTCGTTGTGATCACGAGTACGATCACTCGTTGCGATCACGAGTACGATCACTCGTTGCGATCACGAGTACGATCACTCGTTGCGATCTGAGTACGATCGTTGGGTACGATCAAACGAGTGCGATGAGAGTACAATCGTTTGGTACGATCAAGGAGTACGATCACTAGTACGATCTAAGTGCGATCATAGTGAGTGCGATCACCAGTACGATCTGAGTACGATCGTTGGGTACGATCACTAGTACGATTCGAGTTCGATCCGAGTACGATCAAGGAGTGCGATATGAATACGATCATAGAGTACGATCCACGAGTGCGATCTGAGTACGGTCCCCACTGCGATCACGTGTTACGATCCAACATTTTTAAAAAAACGTACTTTTGAAATTTTTTAACAAACTTGCAGTTAATCCTATATGCAAGATGTTTATGTAACATTTGTAAACTAAGAGATGTTAATCCTATATGCAATGCACACATAATGTTGCAACTAAAATGCAAGAAATCTAGCATACATCCTAATTAGGAAAAACTAGATACTAACAAATACCAAGCAAGGCACAAGAGACTAGACATATAAGCAATACTACTACAAATAGCAAGGAACACTTAATAATGTCTACATATAATAATAACACACAAGGAAACACATACAAACAATTAGCTTAACACATAAAAGCATTCGTCCATGTTTTGAGTGTTAGATACAACAAAGTATTTATAGCTTGATTTTATTTGAAGATAGTCTTTGACCCATTTAAAATTTAATTAAGTTTAACACTTTGTAAATATATCAATTTTCAAAGATATATCACCAAGAGATGTCCAACTTAATAGAAAAGAGTAAAACACAAGTTTTACGACAAACCGAGACTCAATACTTTGGACAAAGTATAGAACTTATAAAACATTTAAATTTTAAAGTTTGAATAAAGGTTTGGAAGATTTTTAATTGAAATAAAACTCAATTACGTTCGAAACGCCGGGTGGCACGACTTCTACGGACTTACGGTTGATTTTATATGATTTTTCAAAGTTTGCAAAAATCCGAGTCAGACTGACTGCGGTTCCTTATTGATAAGGATCCGCGGGGAACAATAAAGAACCGCGGTCAGAGGACAAAAAATGTGTTTTTGGCCAAAATAATTTGGTAACTTTTTGGAAGGACTTAGGACTCTAAAAAATCATTTTAGACACATAGAACTCGTATTTTAGAGTTATTTATGACACAAAAGATTTTTATACTTCCAAACATGAAAAGATTTAATTCAAGATATTATACAAAGTTTATTTAACACCAAAACTTGTATGAATGAAACAAGGAAACACATTTCATAAGTAATCACTCTTCATGAACAATTTGATACAAAGATCGTCTCTATTTTTAAAAACCGTTTTCATTTTTAAAAAACCATTTGTTTTGAAAAAGAGAGCAAAGATCGATCCAAGCTTTAAAGTACAATATACTTCAAAGATCTTGAATAACCACGCTCTGATACCAATTGTAGAAACTAAAAGGGAGGGTTGAATAGTTTCTAGTTAGTTTTCAAAACATTTCGGCTTACCACTGTGCGCGGTTCCTTATGTCTACCCGCGGTTCCTTATCAATAAAGAACCGCCGGTCCATTTATGGAACCGCCGACAGTGGACAAAACCTTTTGTTGCATGTTAAACTTTGACAATCCTTTGTATCAAATTCTCGATCAAGCTTGACTAGATATGAGATGTGTTTGATTGAAAGATAAATACTACAAGTATGTAAACACACAAACACATCAAATCAAGAGTACATCAAGCAATAGTCTAAACACTAAGCACACACGTACTAAGCATAAGCTTTTCCGCAACTAGGATGTTTAGACTAAGTGATGTACACTTGACCATGATCTAAACACGAAGCACACACGTACTAAGCCTTAGCTTTTCCGCAACTTAGATGTTTAGATTATGAGATGCACACAACACACAACATATAAATACATCTATAATAGTAAAGACATAAATGTAAAGGAAAGTACGGACACGATGATTTATAGTGGTTCGGTCACGAAGCTCCTCTTCGCCCTACTCCACTCCTCGAGTACACCTTACTCGAGAGTTACTTCACTAGTCAACAAACTCCTTAAGGTGGAGAAACCATACACAACGTCGCTTATCCAATTTCCGACTCTAAGCTAAAAGTCGAGTCCTAATCTTAGGTAGGACCAATCTACACAACGTCGCCCACTTCACCATTTAACGACACAAGGCTAGATGTCGAGTTCTAATCGAAAGCTAGAACCAATCTTCACTACTCTTCACTTTGAAGCTAAGTGAGAACTTCACACAACACAACTACTAATCACTTTCAAGTTAAGTGAGAACTCACAAGACACAACCACATCACTTTATAGTTTAGTGAGAACTACCAAGACACAACCTAATCTACCCACTAGTTATGTTTTATGGCCCAACATAACAAACCTTGTGTTTTATGGCCTAAACACATAAACCATATAGATCTAAGCACACAACACTTAGATCTATAACTATAACACTATATCCAAGTACTAACAAGACTTAGATCTACACAACTAACACCTAATCCAAGGATACCCATCACTTGGATATTCTACCCTTACAAACACATCCAAGTGTACCCAACACTTGGATCTTCTACATATACATAGTAGGAAGACTAAAAACATAACTTAGATCTATAGAAGGATAGATCTTCATCATGTAGTGAACCCAACTCTTCATAGTGATGAAAGTGTTCTTCTCTTTTCACTTGAGGAGATTGAGGATAGAATCACATCTTAAACAAGATTTATCAAAACTAACTAATCAAGGATCTAAGATGGTTTTGAAAGAAATTGTGCAAAAAGGGTTGAAAGAAAACCTGGAAATGATCCACTATTTATAGGACAACATTGCAACGGTCAAAAACACCCGCGGTTCCTTATCTCTACCCGCGGTACCTTATCAATAAGGAACCGCGGGTTCCTTTAAGGAACCTCCGCGTCGGAGTCCGTGCAAATTTGTCCTTTAGTGGGGATATGCCATCTGGGGTAGTTTATACCCTCAAAGGATATTCCTTTGGCATATGGAATATGCCAAATTCAAATTTCCATTTTCTTTTTAATAAAACATTTTCTTAAAAATAAAGTTAATTAAAATCTTTTGTCACATTTGATTAAAATGTGAGTTTTAAGAAAATATTAATCCTTGATCACTTAGTTAGGTTAATGACATGTTTGTACATACCTTGAGTGATTCATGCCGAATGCGGTCTTGGAGGTATCGAGAGAAGTATACAAATGTATTCTTGAGTGCTTACGAGTACCTTAACATTTTACATAATGTATTGCGAATTATACGTTTGTCATCAACAAAACACAAAGAGATTATATCGACAAAGCATCGTAATGTTTGCACTAACAATCTCCCCCTTTTTGATGATGACAAACAAGTAAACCGCAACACATATTAAAATGCATAAGTTACTCGTTTACACTTACTTCTCCCCCTTTTGTCGAATCAAAAAGGTAGTCTTCATTTGTAAAAGAGGAGGATTGACTTCGAGAGAACATGCATCCAAAAATCTAATCATCCATAGTGGTTGTCGTTTGAGAGGCGAGAATCCAAACCATAAACCCATTATACAAAAATATTGAGCTTGCGTCATCCTAGTGAAGTCTTCAATCACCATAGGTTAATCAACTCCAAGCATAATAATATGCTTATCTACGAGTGTCCAAAATGCATTACTTGCAAGATGTTCGATGAATGCAATTTGAGTGAGTTAACGATCGCAAATGTAATGACTTCAACTCTTGCAAATGCTCTCCCTTGATATGAGCTCCCCCTTGCTTGAGACACCAACAAAGCAAGAATAGTGACGAGCTACAAAAATAGGTTAGAAGTGTCCTACAAAACAAGGTTAGTAGACAAGAGCAAATATAAAAAGGGGATGATAAACAAGTCGTTTGCAAAAACAATGACAAGCATTGAAGAAAGAAGTGTACACGCGATGCTATCAACCAAAAAAAATAAATAAAGGAGAGGATCGTGACAAGATCAATTCACAATTGTTGGAATAGAGATAGAAAAGAAACATCCATACCAATTGTAATGATAATATGTCAAAGGGTAAAAAGCTTAGAATTTTTGGAATCATCCAAGAAAATTCAAGATTTAACAATCAACTCTAAAAAAAACAAGGAGAGGATTTTGAGGAAATCAATTCAAAATTGTTGGAATAGAGGTAGAAAAGAAACATCCAAGAATTTGAAGATATCATCTCAAGGGGTTAAAAACTTAGAATTGATGGAATCACCCATACCAATTGTAAATTTTAACCGCAATCAACTCTCAAAAAGAGGAACAAAAATGTCTCAACCTAGAGACATTTTTGACCAAAAAAATAAAGGAAAACCAAAAGCGGATAAATCGACGCTTTAAGAAAAATTAGGGATATAGGACATTATAGGCAAAAATGCGTATGAATGTCGACACCAAATGGTGTTAGCATAGGATAAACTACATGCTCAAAGTTTCGTAGCTCTTCTCAATCATTATGGATGTTCAAAGAACAATTACATGATGAGGAAAGGGTAAGGCTTGACTTAACTTAGTTTAGAAAGACTAGAAGAAAGAGACTCGACTTAGAAGAGCATGACTAAAATGAATTGAGAGAGACTCAACAAAGAAGTTAAGGATAACTTCACAACTTGATTCATGAATACTATACCTTAGAAGGTGATAGTGAAATCTCGAAAGAAAATGAGAGAAGAAACTCAAAAGAAGCTCAAGAAGACATGAAGAGTTAGTACAAAATCTAACACATAATCAAGTAAGGACATATGATAATTCATGCAATGCCTTATGAAGTCTACAATAAACCAATGTAGAGAAGGTGCGCAATTAACACATATGGCATGCAAGAAACAAGATTACTTAAAAAGAGAAGACTAAGTAAAACATGTTAGCACGTAGCATTTAAGGACATGCATGAGTTAGACACATCTAAGAGATATTATATTGAAATTGCTTGACAAAGACAAAACCTTTATAATAAGCATGCATTTATTAACTAATCAATTAAGCATATAGCCTACGGATAAGCAAGAAGATATATAAGCAAGTCATCTATCTAGATATCACAAATCAAGATACATGTAATGTAAATCTCCAAGAAGATTCCTAATTCTTATTAGTTTAAGAAAAGGACTCAAAATAAGAGAAAAGAAAGAAACATAATAACAACAAGATCTAAGACTCAAAGAAAAATCATGTTGAAAAACATGAAAGGAAATACAAGAGAATAAAGATCATACAAAGATGTATAAAAAAAACAATCCTAAAACTTAACCATAATTTTAATCTTAGTTACACTAGAATCCTAAGATTTGCTTAAATTAGATGTCTTAGCAATAAGCAATCCACATGCTTAAATGAAAGACAAGGGTGGTGGCGGAATTTGGTGGGGTGAAAGGTGAAGTCACCAAGGGTTCAACAAAGTCATTCACAATGGGAATGCTTTGGATGGGTGGAGGTTGGGTAGATACATCCAAGAGAGTACTTGGAGTGAAGGGTGAGGTTAGCTCATTCATTCTAGATTGGAATGAAGAGGAGGTAGAACCATGAGAATGGTTGGTACCATGGGTTGAGGTAGTCTTACATGGAGCAAGAGGTGGTGAGGGTGATGAAGAGATGAGAATTGGATCAATCTCATTCTTGGGTGTGTGAAAGGGTGAAGAGTTAAGTATGGGTAACTTAATCTTAATTTGAGGTGCCTCTTTGAAGAGGAGGTTTTGGATGAATTGGAGGTTCTTGTAGAACATGGTAGTAATAGGTGGTTTAAGGGGTAAGGATGAATGGTTTGAGGTGTGAAGAACATGGCTAACAAGGTGGGTTTAAAGGGTGAGGGGATGATACAAACTAGTAAATGGTTAAAAAGGGAAAGCCCAAGATATTTTGGGAGTGATCAAAGGTTTGAAACAAAGATTCCAAAGGGTGTTGGAACAATTGGGAAGTTTCAGAAAACCCGAATTTAAGAGCTTCTGCCCGCGGTTCTTTATCTCCATCGGCGGTTCCATATCGATATGGAGCCGCGGTCTATTTAAAGAACCGCCTACAGAGGCTAGGTTTTGGTGGTGAAGGAGGATTTTCCAATTCAGCAAATCCTAATGTTCTAGTCTAACTTATCATAAAGTCATGCTTAAGAGCAATAAAAACTAGAACACACACAAAGGAAAGACACATAGGTTCAATTAGCACGTAAGAGGAAAGCTAAGAAAAACCTAATGGCTACTAAAAGAAAAAGATTCACAATGACATACAAAGTTCATCAAAGTAAACTATCATTAGTCATATATAGGAAGAGCCATTTAGCCAATTTAGAGAATGAGTATGAGACTACCACTAGAGGTGCTCAATTAAGGCTAAACGCGACCATTTTTACGAGTTATACACCAACTCAACTTCCCACATGGAAGTAATTCAACCGTTAGGTCAAATTAAGATTCTAGTGCATAAATTCTCTAGTAGTCATTCTCAAGTTAGACAAAATGTAATTCCAACATTTGCCTAATAAAGTTTAGCAAGGATGAAACTTGCATGGCGACACAATGCATGATCTAATGAGGGTTAAGAATGCACCATTGCATATCTTGTCAAACAAGTCTAGTTAAGGTTATTTACCTTAATAGAACTTGAGGCCAATAACTTTTAAGTGTATAAACAAAGTTTACACAAACCAAAGGAACACTCTTGATTGGTCTTTCGGAAATGACACATTTATAAATTGGATAATTGGATAGCAATGTAAATTACTTGAGTATTTCGGATGAAACATCCAAGTTATCAAACCGACTCTATTGTACATTATAAGTAATTATTAAACAAAATATGTCTAACAATTTGAACAAGTAGATTCAATATAATACCATCAACACAAGTGTGAGTTATGATCCAATGTATATTATTGATAAACCACATTCATGTCTACACTAAAAGAAACATGTCAATTAGATTCGATAATGATACCAATCATAGTTTGAATAATGCATTGATATTTAATCGAAATCTTTCTTGATTCCCACAAACACTCTTTTAAGAGAAAATAGCTAAGATTTTCAAAGGGTGTTTCATGTTTTATAGTGAGACATTTATCTACTTGAACTAATAACACAATCATCGAGTAAGACGACCTAAATCAATAGATTTGACAAGCTCCCAAAGCTTTCAAACCTAAAAGTGTTAAAGATCATCCCGAGGTGTACAAGATGTTTATGTAACATTTGTAAACTAAGAGATGTTAATCCTATATGCAATGCACACATAATGTTTCAACTAAAATACAAGAAATCTAGCATACATCCTAATTAGGAAAAACTAGATACTAACAAATACCAAGCAAGGCACAAGAGACTAGACATATAAGCAATACTACTACAAATATCAAGGAACACTTAATAATGTCTACATATAATAATAACACACAAGGAAACACATACAAACAATTAGCTTAACACATAAAAGCATTCGTCCATGTTTTGAGTGTTAGATACAACAAAGTATTCATAGCTTGATTTTATTAGAAAATAGTCTTTGACCCATTTAAAATTTAATTAAGTTTAACACTTTGTAAATATATCAATTTTCAAAGATATATCACCAAGAGATGTCCAACTTAATAGAAAAGAGTAAAACACAAGTTTTACGACAAACCGAGACTCAATACTTTGGACAAAGTATAGAACTTATAAAACATTTAAATTTTAAATTTTGAATAAAGGTTTGGAAGCATTTTTAATTGAAAGAAAACTCAATTACGTTCGAAACGCCGGGTGGCACAACTTCTACAGACTTACGGTTGATTTTATATGATTTTTCAAAGTTTGCAAAAATCTGAGTCAGACTGACTGCGGTTCCTTATTGATAAGGATCCGCGGGGAACAATAAAGAACCGCGGTCAGAGGACAAAAAATGAGTTTTTGGCCAAAATAATTTGGTAACTTTTTGGAAGGACTTAGGACTCTAAAAAATCATTTTAGACACATAGAACTCGTATTTTAGAGTTATTTATGACACAAAAGATTTTTATACTTCCAAACATGAAAAGATTTAATTCAAGCTATTATACAAAGTCTATTTAACACCAAAACTTGTATGAATGAAACAACGAAACACATTTCATAAGTAATCACTCTTCATGAACAATTTGATACAAAGATCGTCTCTATTTTTAAAAACCGTTTTCATTTTTAAAAAACCATTTGTTTTGAGAAAGAGAGCAAAGATCGATCCAAGCTTTAAAGTACAATATACTTCAAAGATCTTGAATAACCATGCTCTGATACCAATTGTAGAAACTAGAAGGGGGGGGGGGGGGGGGTTGAATAGTTTCTAGTTAGTTTTCAAAACATTTCGGCTTAATCCATTGTGCGCGGTTCCTTATGTCTACCCGCGGTTCCTTATCAATAAAGAACCGCCGGTCCATTTATGGAACCGCCGACAGTGGACAAAACCTTTTGTTGCATGTTAAACTTTGACAATCCTTTGTATCAAATTCTCGATCAAGCTTGACTAGATATGAGATGTGTTTGATTGAAAGATAAATACTACAAGTAAGTAAACACACAAACACATCAAATCAAGAGTACATCAAGCAATAGTGTAAACACTAAGCACACACGTAGTAAGCATAAGCTTTTCCGCAACTAGGATGTTTAGACTAAGTGATGTACACTTCACCATGATCTAAACACGAAGCACACACGTACTAAGCCTTAGCTTTTCCGCAACTTAGATGTTTAGATTATGAGATGCACACAACACAAACCATATAAATACATCTATAATAGTAAAGACATAAATGTAAAGGAAAGTACCAGCACGATGATTTATAGTGGTTCGGTCACGAAGCTCCTCTTCGCCCTACTCTACTCCTCGAGTACACCTTACTTGAGAGTTACTTCACTAGTCAACAAACTCCTTAAGGTGCAGAAACCATACACAACGTCGCTTATCCAATTTCCGAATCTAAGCTAAAAGTCGAGTCCTAATCTTAGGTAGGACCAATCTACACAACGTCGCCCACTTCACCATTTAACGACACAAGGCTAGATGTCGAGTTCTAATCGAAAGCTAGAACCAATCTTCACTACTCTTCACTTTGAAGCTAAGTGAGAACTTCACACAACACAACAACTAATCACTTTCAAGTTAAGTGATAACTCACAAGACACAACCACATCACTTTATAGTTTAGTGAGAACTACCAAGACACAACCTAATCTACCCACTAGTTATGTTTTATGGCCCAACATAACAAACCTTGTGTTTTATTGCCTAAACACATAAACCATATAGATCTAAGCATACAACACTTAGATCTATAACTCTAACACTATATCCAAGTACTAACAAGACTTGGATCTACACAACTAACACCTAATCCAAGGATACCCATCACTTGGATATTCTACCCTTACAAACACATCCAAGTGTACCCAACACTTGGATCTTCTACATATACATAGTAGGAAGACTAAAAACATAACTTAGACTATAGAAGGATAGATCTTCATCATGTAGTGAACCCAACTCTTCATAGTGATGAAAGTGTTCTTCTCTTTGCACTTGAGGAGATTGAGGATAGAATCACATCTTAAACAAGATTAATCAAAACTAACTAATCAAGGATCTAAGATGGTTTTGAAAGAAATTGTGCAAAAAGGGTTGAAAGAAAACTTGGAAATGATCCACTATTTATAGGACAACATTGCAACGGTCAAAAACACATGCGGTTCCTTATCTCTACCCGCGGTACCTTATCAATAAGGAACCGCGGGTTCCTTTAAGGAACCTCCGTGTCGGAGTCCGTGCAAATTTGTCCTTTAGTGGGGATATGCCATCTTGGGTAGTTTATACCCTCAAAGGATATTCCTTTGGCATATGGAATATGCCAAATTCAAATTTCCATTTTCTTTTTAATAAAACATTTTCTTAACAATAAAGTTAATTAAAATCTTTTGTCACATTTGATTAAAATGTGAGTTTTAAGAAAATATTAATCCTTGATCACTTAGTTAGGTTAATGACATGTTTGTACATACCTTGAGTGATTCATGCCGAATGCGGTCTTGGAGGTGTCGAGAGAAGTATACAAATGTATTCTTGAGTGATTACGAGTACCTTAACATTTTACATAATGTATTGCGAATTATACGTTTGTCATCAACAAAACACAAAGAGATTATATCGACAAAGCATCGTAATGTTTGCACTAACATAGAGGATTTCCACCAACAAACAATCAGCTCCGCACCTCTTCAAATCCTCGACAACAAGCTACTGTTCAAGATGGTCAAGTAACAGTGCAACCTATTCAGGGAAGGCAAAATTCATATGGACCTCCTACAAGGATTGTGAATGCTCAAGCTGTGAATTCTCAAACTAATGGAAATGGAAGCCCCATTGGTCCTCAAAAGGTTGTGACTTGCTACAATTGTCGAAGACAAGGTCATATGGCTAGGCAATGCACTCAGCCGAAAAGGAGAAGGGATGAAGCGTGGTTTCGTGAGAAAATGTATTTGGTTGATGCTCAGTCTAAGGGAAAGATTTTGGATTCAGAGGAGTTAGTATTTCTTGCAGACCCAGGGGCAGCAGATACTGAAGGCATTGCAGTCGTTTCCACTTCTAATGCAGCTTATCAAGCAGATGATCTTGACGCATATGATTCGGGTTGTGATGACATTCACTCTGCCCAAGCTGCTCTCGTTGCTAATCTCTCTCACTATGGTTCTGATGTCGTCAGTGAGGTACCCACCACAACCATTCTTGGTAATGATGATAACGTACATCAAGTTGGGCATGAAAATGACAACCTCGAATAGCATTCGGGAACTAGTAACTCAAATGATGTGGTACCCAATCCTACACATTTGAGTGAACCTCAACCAAATGCTACGACGGGTATGGAATCTTGTGCTCAAAATGATTTGGTCATGGTACCTAAACATATTATTGATCAAATGCATATGGCCCTCATATAATCCGTAGATACAAATTCCACCTAACTGCTGAGCTTGCGTTGCATAAAGAAAAGGTCAAAACTTTTGAAATGGTCCCTCAAGCAGAGAAAATAACATGTTCTGAATTTGACCAATTTTGTTTTGAAAAGATTGAACACTTGAAAGAAATAGAATCATTAAAAGCTAATCTTTCCAATGAATTAAAAGCAAAAGAGTCGGTTGTCAATGATTTTCATAAACTTAAAATGGATTTTGAAACTCTCAAGTCTAAAAAGGTTGAATCAGAAATTAATGCTACCAAACTTCTTAAATTCAAGGAACAACAACTTTTAAAACAATACGCTTCCACAGAAAAGGTTCATCTTTTAACTAAATCATTTAAAGAACTCGAACTTAAGCGTCTTCAAAATTTACCACCTAATCCCGGTTATGCAAAACAAGCTTAGGAATATATTCCCGGTCTTTATGATATGACCATAATTGGCAAATCGAAAGAAGCACTTTATGTTCGTAGTTCTAAGGAGACACAGTCACTTATGGAAGAAACTCATTCTAAAATGTCTTCAAAATTCCATACGATTGATTATGATAAGCATAATAAAGATCAACTTTCTAAAAAGACACGTATTCGCTTACAAAAGGAATTAGCTGAACTAACAGTTCTTGTGCCCCGAAGTTTGTCAAATGAAAACCCTCCTAGTACGTCTCCTACCCTCGTCAAAACGGATTTAACGAAGTTACTTCCATCGGTAAGTAAGGCGTCCGTTAATTTAAATGCGGTACACCAACACTTAGCCGATTTTGATAAGGTCATTTTGGAACGTACGACGGCCACGGCCATAACGGAAGGTGAATGGAACTTTGAGCACACTAGAGCTGCGTTCCGAGACGAAATTGTTCCGTTTGTAAAGAATGTTAAAGCTTGTCTTAGTAATCTTGATCAAGATTTGCATTTGGAAATAGAAGAAGTTAAACGTGTTTTCAATGAAATGGATGATGCTTATGAAAACAGTTTACTTGAAATAGAACGGGTTTCTCGCCAAAATGATCAGCTTCTGAAACAAGTGATGTCTCATGATATAGTTTCCGTCTGTGTGAATAAAAGTGTTGATAATGATTCTATTGTGCATAATGTTGAATCTGTGGATAATGTGGTAGATAGTACTTGTCACGAATCTGACGCTGAATTTTTAAAGCTTCAAGATTCATATTCTTCGCTTTCAAAATGTTTTGATGAGATTCAAACACATTGTATTTCGCTTGAATGCAAGCAACAATTTATTCAAGAAATCTTTGAAACGTCATTCGAAGGTGTTAATATCGATGATGCAAACTTTGAAAAGAATTTTCGATTGATTACAATCAAAAAAACGTCAGCCAAGTGACAAAGTTGCTAAATCTTTACCGGTAGACATAGAGAAATCTAATGAGCTTAACTGTGTGAACATACTTGAGGCCGCTGAGAATATTAAACTTGATCTAGATAATCGAATTTCCAAGATTTTGTCCAAAGTTGATAACTTAAAAAAGAAAAATACACAACTCTTTGATTCAGTAAAGCCCGCATGTGCTAATACCACTGCACAGAACCAATCTTTGATTGAACAATTGAATCGAAAGTCGGTGGAAATATCTGATTTGAGGGAAAAAATTTGTGATAAAGATTTGGTCTTGGCTGAGTTAAAGGAAACACTTCATACTCTAAAAGGTAAGAATATTGTGGATAACGCAGCCACTGTCTCAGCATCGTCCTCTAGTGCAATCAAAAGGACCCTTATAGCCGTCACACCATTTAATAAGGGCTCTAGGACTAAACCATCTCAAACTTTGGTCACTAAAGATAAGGCGGAATCAAAACCAGCTTCTAATATTCTCGTGTTGCCTTCTACAGGAGTAATCACCACTACTAAGGCTCAAAGATCTAAGCTTAAAAGAAACAAGAAGAATGATTGGATCTTGCCCCATCTAGTAGTCAAGAGAAGAAGAAAGTAGAAGCCCATCCTAGGAAAGTTATTTCTATTTTGAATAAAAAGAATCATGTAGCTAAACCTAAAGGCTCTGCGGTTGTGCAGCGTTCTAAGCCTACTGTGAATTCTAATTTGAAATGTTTGAATTGCAATGAATGTATGTTTTCTAGTCGTCATGATTCTTGCCTTATTGACCATGTGAATGAGATGAATGCCCGAAAAAATGGATTAGAATGGAAACCGACTGGGAAAGTGTTAACTCAAGTTGGTTGGATGTTGCGCCCCACTGGTAGAACTTTCACTATAGTAGGAAATGCGTGCCCTTTAACTAGGTTCACTCCCACTACAACGAAGAAAGCGTGCCCTTTAACTAGGAGTACCAAGGCTACCAAAACACAAGCGTGTCATTTAACTAGGAGTACCAAGGCTACCAAAACACAAACGTGTCATTTAACTAGGAACACCAACACTACTGAAGGAACCAAGTGCCCTTTAAATAGGTCTACTCCCACTGTAGTGCCCGCGAATAATCCAAAACCTAAGAAAGTTGGAACAGTAAAACCTGTTAGTGCTAAAACTCACATTAGAAAACGCAGGAAACTAAGGTCTCATAAATGCTAGCAATTCTGATAATCTTATATCTCTATCTGCTAACACTCTGGAACCAATAGTTTTCAATGCATTGTCTACTGTTGTTATTGAAAACAGGTGGTCCAAATTGTTCTCTGGTATTTGGACTCTGGTTGCTCCAAGCATATGACCGGAGATCGCTCTCAGCTCAGAATTTTCGTCAGCAAGTTTCTTGGTACGGTTCGATTTGGAAATGATCATATTGCAAAGATAATAGGTTATGTTGAATATCATATTGGGAATGTTATAATTTCAAGAGTGTATTATGTGGAAGGTCTCGGTCACAACTTATTTTCTGTGGGACAATTTTTGTGATGCAAACCTAGAAGTTGCTTTTCGAGAGCATACCTGCTTCATCCGTAATTTGGAAGGGGTTGATTTATTGAAAGGTACTCGAGGAAATAATGTGTATACTTTGTCTCTACAAGACATGACGGTCGCTTCTCCCGTATGTCTTCTCTGCAAAGCATCGAAGACTAAGTCATGGTTATGGCATCGACGGTTATCTCATCTTAACTTTGACGCTATTAATCATTTGGCGAAAAACGAACTTGTTCGTGGTCTTCCTAAACTTTCATTTCACAAGGATCATTTGTGTTCCGCGTGTACAATGGGGAAAAGCACTAAGAAATCATACAAACCCAAGATGGAAGACACCAACCAAGAGAAACTTTATTTGTTGCATATGGATCTTTGTGGGCCAATGCGTGTTGAAAGTCTTAGTGGCAAAAAGTACATCCTCGTAATTGTCGATGATTACTCTCGGTTTATGATGAGATGACATTTATACATGATCTCATCGTTCTTTTCGGGCTTTAAATGCACAAAAATGTCATAAAATACCATATATATGCTTGTGTTTGTTTACTTGTATATTTTAGGTATGGATATCGTGAAAAAGACAAAAGATCACAAGAAACAAGAAAAAACGGACACGAGAAACGAAGCCGTACAAAGAACCGGGCCCTAGATCATGAATTATCCAACATTTACCCTTGAAGACTTGAAGATATGCAAGATTGATCCTCAATGAATGAAGAAATGACACTTAAAACCCTTGTAAATTCATAATTACAAGTTTGGTCCCTTAAGTTTGTCAAAATTACACAAAAGGTCCTTCAACTTTGAAGAAATGGCAAGATTAGTCCCTCATCAAATCTAATTTGTCAATTATGGTCCCGCATGGAGTTAAAGTTACATTGAAGACCTTTGAAGATCAACAAAGTCCAAAACCAGTCCTTCAAATATGGAAAAATGGCAAAAACAACCCTTTGAAACCTTTTGGAAAAGTTTTGTGGCCAAAGTGTGAAATTAGAAACTTATATAACAAAGGGAATACGTTTTTAAGGCTGAATTACTTTGTTTAAATATTTTCCCAAAACACAGGGACCCAAAGTGCCAATTCCCAAAGTTTAAACACCATAACACGCGCCAAACACCTTTTCTCCCCCAAAATCAGATCAAAATGTTTACTGTTTACCATTCATCCACCCAGAAATTACTTCACTTATGGTAATTTTCAATTACCCTGGCACATGTGTGATTCACACATGCAGAAACTCATCCCACATCAAAACCCTCACTCACACTCACCATAGACCCCACCCCCAATTCCCTTTCAACCAATCAGAGAGCAACTTCTTCTCCAAGTAAGCTGACATGGCAAGATCAACAGCCCACACTCTTAGCTTCATTCCAAAGCTATTTTAAACGGTTTGGATCATTTTGGACAGCTCATCAACAACAAACGGCCTCAAGTGCTCAAGGACAAATGTGGAATTTCGCTTCTAGGGTTTTGTGAACAGTGATTAGCTAGCATATGTCTATAAAAGGAGACCTCAACCTGTGAGAGTCCCTTTGTTCCAGTTTTAGGCTATCAATCTTTGTAATTCCTTTTTAAGTTAATAAAATTTGATTTTCAGAAATTTATGAAATCTTGTTCTTGTTTATTAAAAGTTGGTGTTAGAATAGCCTAATTCTGAGTTCCATTTACATGTTTGAAGGTTTTTGAGGCAAGGTTTTAATTGATAAGGCTTGTGTTTCAAAAAATCTGAAAGTATTGGTTATTTGATCTCACTTTATTGTTTGTTCATCTTAGCAGCATTGGAAGCTCGTACTTGTTCTGCTAGCACCTCAGCTCAAACAATCCAAGGCCTGGATGTAGGTCTTGGAGGTTTGCACCTTCTCCCTTTTCAATTTTCTCTCTTATTTTCTGAATTTTTGTGATTTTGTTTGATTGTTCTTGAATCTGTGATTTTGTGGTTGAATCTGGTTTACTTGTGTTGGTTTGATGTTATTGAGGTGTTGTTAGCTTGATTTGTGGGTTAAATCTTGATAATCCTTTGAAAACTTGTCAAAACAGGTTATTAAGGGGTGTTTGGGTTAACTGCATAAGCAGGATTTGTGGTTTGTTGAGTATTGGTTTTATCTGTTGGTACATGTGTATCTGATATACTTGGTCATTTGTCTGCAATTTTTGTGGTTTGAAACACCTAGATTCTAAATAGGGCTATAAAATCTTGTTTACTTGATAATTTTGGCTTAGGTTTAAGGGACACCTAGATCTAATCATAGACTAGGGCTAACAAGTGATTAAACCTAGTTAATATCACCAGGGAAAGAGATTTGAGTGCCTGAATTTGGGTCTGTGGTCAATTAGATCAGCAAAGTAGGCTTGTGTTCTTGTAGTTCATATCAGTAACCTTAATCTGCTTTGATCTTTGTCTTCACTTTGATTCAGTGCTTGATATAAGTTTGTTTGTGCTTATTCACAGTTTATATAGCTTGTGTATGCATCCTGTTGAATTTGGTTGGCTTTCATGCTATATCTGCTTATTTGTGCATAACTGCTTATTTTCCCAAGTCTGTGCAATATCTGGTGACTGTTTGATTAATCTGGGCTTATTGTGTGAACCAAATTGTGATTTTCTTGTTGATATTGACTCCTTGTGATTCACTGATCACAAGGGTGCCCTTGTTTCCAATTGAATCCAACTAAATCTCTCTAAAAAGCTTGGTCAAATAGTCAAAGCAGTGGGAACTCCTTTCCCCTGCTGCTAGCCACTGCTAGTGTTAATTGGGTTTCAGCTTATCAATAAGCTATAATAGCTTATTTTAACCAGCAACAACTTGGATTTTGTAATAGGTGCTCATAATTTGACCCATTTGTTCATACTGGAGCATTTGGTGTGTTGACTTTTAGGTTTGACTAGAAAACCAGCTTAATTGACTTTTTCATAAGTGCTTATTGGTTCATTCTGGCTTATTGGTGTTGCTTATTGGATTTTTGTTGATTGATTTGGCTTATTGAGTTCATTTGTGACATTTTGCAAGTTGAATCAAGTCCTGAGGTGCCCTAATTCTCAAACCCGACTATTTTGTCTTTTAGTGAAATTATACTTTGCTTATTTCTGGCTTATTGAGTGTGCTTTTTAAAAATTTCTTTTTACAGATCTCTTAAGCATCCCAAAAGAAGGTTGTGTGTCAAATTAGAGCCTATGGCATTAGCTTATTGCTTAATGGGCTAAAAAGCCCAATAAGGATAAGCTGTTTGTTTAATAAGCTATGATAAGCTCACTTTCAGCTTTTGGGCCTTCAGAGTTTTGTGTTTAGAATTGAATTTTGAGTCAGATTGGGCTTTTTCAAGTCAATTGGGCCAAGTTTGACTTTTTGGGCTAAAAAGCCCATTTAAGTGGACTGTTTTTGGTTTTGGCCCATTTGAGGGCCCAATAGGGGTATTCTGGTCATTTCACTTTCATTTTCTGTTTATTTAGATTAAAATAAACTAGTTTGCAAGTTTTTAGAATTTTTTTATAATTTTTGGATTTTTAATATTATTTTAATATTATTTTATTATTATTTTTCAAATTTCACATTTTTCAACTTTTTACATTTTTCTTAGCTTAAATACATTAAAATTGGTTTTTTGCAACTCTTAGATTAATTTTATCACTTATAGATTAATTTTTATAATTATTTTAAGTTTTAATAGTTTTTAAATCATTTTAAATAGTTTTTATTAGTTTAAAAATTTCTAAAAATAGTTTGAATCTTTTTAGGTCATTTTAGAGGTTTAGCAATTGAAAAATCTTTATTTGGGCTTTTTGATAATTTATTTGATTTTTAGGGCTTTAATTAGCATTTAAAAATTGAATATTTAATTAATTAAAAGGTTTGAAAAAGTTTTGATCATTAGTAAACTCTTAGTTTATTTATTTTGATTTTTGGTGAATTTTTGGTAATTTTTAGAATTAATTTTTATTTTTGCTCATTTTACGGTTTTACGTTTTGTCGTTGTAGTAATTAATTTCACGCCTTCGTCATCCTCTTTTCTCATCCCCTTCTAACCAATATTAATCTCAAACCTTGCTACATTTTAGTCACACACATATACCTCCTTGGGAAACGAACTTCATTGGGTCATTAGTGCTTGATTTTCCTAAATCATCACTTAATACTTATCGCTTTTACGCTCTTTTTCCTAAAGGTCGTATTTTGCCACAATCATTTTGGCGCCGCTGCCGGGGAGATGTGTCGTGATTAATTTTTTTTGTTGTTTTTAATATTAACCATAAATAGTATTTGTATTAGTAGAAATCTACTAATACGTATTATCGGTTTTTGGTTTTTCTTGTGAAATTATTATTACTATATTGTATTAAGTATCACAATAAATACAAAGTATCTCCAAAGTTGTGAAAACACAACCTTAATTGGGATTTGATCTCCTAATTATTGTATTCGAATCTAAAACAAAAAGAAAAAGGCAAAAATAGATAAATACTTTCGTGAAGCTCGATTTTGAAAAATACGAACTATAAGGTGGGTATAAGGCGGGTATTATAAAATATACCCTAAGGAAAAAGGCTCTTAAGTGCTTCGCGCCGCCTCGTTTCCCCGCTTACTTGTGAGTATTTTTAGATTGAAGGCTAATCGGGGGTTTTGCCGCCTATTACGTATAATATATTTGCTTGGTTTCTTTGTGATTAAACCCTCTTGAACAATTTGGTTTTCACCAAAGTTCTAAAGTCATTCGAAGGCGTCCACTCCACGTGATCGTTTTCATTCTTTTGAGGCTTCTTTAATCAAGAGTTTGATTCGAGAAGAGATTTGGTAGATTGTTGTCTACGAAGATACACCAAAATCCAAAAAAATTAAAAACAATCAAAAACACAAAAAAATTGAAAATCCACAAAACACCCAAAAAGAATCTTCTTTGCTCACCTCCCATTCTTCGTGAAGTTTATGATCACTCGTAATCAAGCAAAACTAGCTCGTAAACGTCTTCAAAAGCAAGCCAATCAAGAGACGTTGATTGAAGAACAACCTCCAATTATTGAACCTATTGTAGAACAAGAAGTCGTCATGGCTAATACTATGATGGAGTTGTTACAAGCACCCACCGAGGGTTTTGGAGAGGCCATTGTGATTCCCGCTATCCTTGCGGAGAATTTCGAGATTAAGACGGGTTTAATGTCGATGTTGCAAGCTAATAAGTTTAGAGGTCATGAGAAAGACAACCCGCATTATCACATTAGGAATTTTAATCGTCTCACCGCTACTAGCAAGTTTAAGGATGTTCCACATGGCGCCATTAAGATGATGTTGTTTCCATATTCGTTAGATGGACCCGCAAAAATTTGGCTTGAGAAAGAACCGCCAAATTCAATTTTGACATGGGGTGATCTCGTTTCTAAGTTTGTGAACAAATTTTTTCCACCATCGAAAACAACACATTTGAAAAATGAGATTTCAAGATTTGTGCAAAGAAATAATGAAAGTTTTTCAATGGCATGGGAACGCTTTAAAGAAATGTTACATGAATGTCCACACCATGATTTTTCGGAATTGCATCAAATTGATACTTTTTATAATGGGCTTAATGATCATGAACGAGATTACTTGAATGCCGCCGCGGGTGGTAATTTTTTGTGCAAAACGACCGATGAGGCTTTAAAGATTATCGAGAATAGATCTAAGGTTTATAGCCCTCGTAACACACCGAGTGTTGCCAATTTGGGTTCGTCATCGTCGTCATCGTCTCGTAGCATTAATGCCTTACATGATGAAGCTAATGAGGAAAATCGGTTTTTCGATAGATTTGCTAATCTTATGTCTCATTGGAAAGCTCAAGAAGCTTCAAATTCCACTTCGGTTAAAGCGGTTGCTAAGAGTTGTTTGTCTTGTGGTGGAGCTCATGATCTTTCCGAGTGCATTACCGCGGATGGTAACACTTCGAGTGCTTATGTAGCAACAGGAACTTATAACCAAAACGGTCAAGGTTCCCGCCCAAATCAAGCTCCACCAAATCAAAATACTAATAATTATCGAAACAACAACCAAGGTGGTAATTACCAAGGCAATTCACGTAACTATAACAAGGGGAATTATCAAAGTGGGAATGGACAAGTCACTAATCAAAACCAAAACCGTGATTTTCAAAACACTACACAAGGTTTTCAAAATGCTCACACTAAAAATCTTCAAGGAGAATTTTTGGATTATGCTAAAGCAAATGATGCTAAGTTTGATAACATGCAACGTGAGATGATTAGCTTAAGATCCAAGTTGAAAAACGAGCTTAAAAACGAACTTGCTAATGAACTTAAAACTCATGCAAATAAAATGGAAGGAAATGTTCAACGTCTTTAACAAAATCAACAAAAGATGGAACAAGGACAACATGAGATTAAGCAAGAATTGTTAAAAGCGGATGCTAGGCAATCAAAATTTGAGGACCGAATGGCAAAAATGTTTGAAGCAATCATGTGTAAACCCTCTTCCTCGGGTGGTCTTCCTAGTGATACCATTGCAAACCCGAAGGGAGAAATGAAGGTTATTACTACACGAAGTGGTAAAACTTTCAAGGAACCAATCTCTCGTTCAAGTACTTCTACGGAGAAGGAAATCGAGAAAGAACCCGAGGTGATGGTCGAAAAGGAGCACATTACAATCCCACGAAGTACCGCTCAAACCACACCTACGGTTGAACCAATACCAATTGTGGAACCCAAGATTCCAAGGCCGTTGCCTAATGTCCAACCCACACCACCCTTACCTTACCCTTCGAGACGAAACAAAGAGAAATTACAAGAACGTAACAAACAACAAATCGAGCTTTTTATAAAAATGTTTCAACAAGTGCATTTTGATGTGAGTTTAGCCGACGCGTTGTTGTATATGCCTCATTTCGCTTCCACTTTTAAAAGTATGATGAGCGATAAAGAAAAGCTTTCAAAGCTTGCTAATTGTTCTTCGGTTTATCTTATCCGCATACCGGAAAAAGTTGGTGACCTCGGAAAGTTTCTCATTCCTTGTGACATACAAGATATGAAAGAATGCCTCGCCTTGGCCGATCTTGGTGCGAGCATTAATTTGATGCCATTTTCCATTTGGAAATCGCTTTCGCTTCCGGCTCTTATTCCTTCGAACATGTCTATCGAGATGGCCGATCATTCTACGATTTTAGCATGTGGAGTAGCCGAAGATGTTTTCGTGAAAGTGGGGAAGTTCTACTATCCTGTTGATTTTATTGTAGTTGACATCCCCGCGGATCCTCAAGTTCCTCTAATTTTAGGTCGTTCATTTTTAGACACCTCGAGATCGCTTATCGACGTTCATGCAAGAACTATCACTTTGAGATTCAACGAAGAGGAACTCGTTATAAATGCTACTCAAAACTCGAAACCTTCTCATGTTTATGCAATCGCTACCATCAATCACATTGACATAGTTGATGTGGTTTGCGATGAGTTTTCACAAGAAGTGTTAGGTTTTTCCGATAGCTCGTCAAGTGGCAATCCCACTATTTTGGATCCGATTCTTGCTAATTCTACACCAAATCTCATTCCATTCCAAGGAGGCGATTTCACTACAAATGAAATCGACAATGAAGATGAGGTGTTGATTAGTGATGATACTTCTATTCCACCATTTCTTCCGCCGATGGAAGTTATGAGTGTTGAACCAAAATCTTCAATCGAGGAACCACCTATCCTTGAATTGAAAGATCTTCCTTCTCACCTTGAATACGCATTCTTGGAAGGTGATGACAAGTTGCCGGTTATTATTACAAGAGGTCTTGCTAATGATGAAAAAACCGAGCTCTTGAAAGTTCTTAAAGCTCATAAAGGGGCAATTGCGTGGAAAATTTCCGACATTAAGGGTATTGACCCAAACTTTTATACCCACAAGATTTTAATGGAGGAGGAATACAAACCCGCAATTCAAAGTCAAAGAAGGGTGAATCCCAAAATTCACGATGTCATTAAAAAGGAAGTCTTAAAACTCCTTGACGCGGGAATGATTTATCCTATCTCCGATAGCCCATGGGTGAGCCCAATTCATTGTGTCCCTAAAAAGGGAGGAATGACCGTTGTGACCAATGAAAACAACGAGTTAATTCCCACTCGTGTTGTGACCGGTTGGAGGGTGTGTATTTACTACCGAAAGTTAAATGACGCCACTCGTAAAAACCACTTTCCTTTACCCTTCATGGATCAAATGTTGGAGCGACTCGCGGGAAATGAATTCTATTGCTTTTTAGATGGTTTTTCCGGTTACTTTCAAATCCCTATCGACCCTCGTGATCAAGAGAAGACTACGTTTACGTGTCCTTATGGAACGTTTGCTTATCGTAGGATGCCTTTCGGACTTTGTAATGCACCGGGTACGTTTCAACGGTGTATGATGGCGATTTTTCACGATATGATCGAGAAGTCGATGGAAGTGTTTATGGATGACTTTTCGGTATTTGGCAATTCGTTCACGTCGTGTTTATCTAACCTTGAGCAAATTTTAATACGTTGTGAAGAAACCAATCTTGTGCTTAACTGGGAAAAATGTCATTTTATGTGTAAACAAGGAATCGTCTTAGGACATAAGGTGTCGAAAACGGGGATTGAGGTCGATAAAGCTAAGGTAGACGTCATCGCCAAGTTACCTCATCCCAAAACCGTCAAGGAAGTTAGGAGTTTCCTAGGCCACGCGGGCTTTTATCGTCGTTTCATCAAAGACTTTTCGAAAATCTCTCGACCTATGACACACCTTCTCGAGAAGGATGCTCCTTTTAATTTCAATGAGGATTGTGTTAGAGCTTTCGAAACTCTTAAAAGGAAACTTACCGAAGCTCCCATTCTTGTTGCTCCTAATTGGGAACTACCCTTTGAAATCATGTGTGATGCAAGTGATTATGCTATAGGGGTCGTCTTAGGGCAACGCTATGACAAGCATTTCCGTCCTATCCACTATGCTAGTAAGACGATGACCGAGGCTCAATTAAAGTACACCACAACGGAAAAGGAATTCCTTGTCGTGGTCTATGCTTTTGAGAAATTCCGACCTTATCTCATCTTGACTAAAAGCATCGTGTATACCGACCATTCGGCTACTAAGTATCTCTTAGCTAAGCAAGATGCTAAGCCGAGATTGCTTCGTTGGATGCTCCTCCTCCAAGAATTTGATGTCACCGTGCTTGACAAAAAAGGAGCCGAGAATCTAGCGGCCGATCATCTCTCTCGTCTAGAAGATCCTCACAAAGATGTTTTTGAGAACAAGGAAATCACCAAAACATTTCCTCTCGAGACTCTCGGTGTAGTGAATTCTAAAGACACCACCCCATGGTTTGCCGACATTTCAAATTACCATGCGGCCAATTTCATAATCAAGGGTATGACGACACAACAAAAGAGAAAATTCTTTCGTGACGTCAAGTTCTATTTTTGGGACGACCCTTATCTCTTTTGGGTTTGTGCGGATCAACTCGTTCGACGTTGTGTTTTTGGTGTCGAAGCTTCTAATATCCTTAGAGCTTGTCACGAGGGACCCACGGGTGGTCACCATGGTGCTAATCTCACGGCTAAGAAAGTATTCGATGCCGGCTTCTTTTGGCTTTCTATCTATCGTGATGCACACGCACTTGTGAAGTCGTCTGATTCGTGCCAACGTCAAGGAAAATCGTCTCAGCGTGATGAAATGCCACAAAACATAATTCAAGTGTGTGAGATTTTCGACATATGAGGAATAGACTTTATGGGGCCGTTCCCATCGTCTCATGGTAACAAGTATATCCTCGTCGCGGTGGACTACCTTTCTAAGTGGGTGGAAGCTAAGGCTTTACCTACTAATGATGCTCGTGTGGTAGTGAAGTTTTTGAAGCAACTATTCTCTCGGTTCGGAACCCCTCGTGCTATTAGAAGCGATCGTGGAACCCATTTTTGTAATGACCAATTCGAGAAGGTCTTAAAGAAATATGGAGTTACTCATCGTCTTTCTACGGCTTATCACCCGCAAACGAGTGGGCAAGTCGAGGTTTCGAACCGAGCTTTAAAGAGGATTTTAGAGAGGTCAATTGGAGAAAACAGTGCTTCATGGTCTGACAAACTCGATGACGCTTTATGGGCCTTTAGGACCGCTTATAAGACACCTATCGGTTTCACTCCTTATAAGTTAGTCTATGGGAAGAATTGTCATTTGCCCATTGAATTGGAGCACAAGGCATATTGGGCCCTTAAGCATGCAAACTTTGACTTAAAAACCGCGGGAGATCACCAGAAAATACAATTGAATGAATTGGATGAATTAAGAGACAATGCTTATGCAAGTTCATTAATTTTCAAAGAAAAGACTAAAAATTTTCATGAGGCAAAGATTAAAAACCCGGTTTTTAACGCTGGTGATCAAGTGTTACTTTTTAACTCTAGAATTAAGATATTTTCTAGGAAATTGAAATCTCATTGGTCGGGTCCGTTCACCGTTACACAAGTGTTTTCTTACGGGACCATCGAGCTAGCTCAAGATGATGGTCCTAACTTCAAGGTGAATGGACATAGGCTTAAGCACTACTTTGGTGGGGAAATTCCTTCAATGGTTGACCTCGACCAAGTCACCTTCCCCAATAATAATTAGCATTGAGGGGATCGAGTCGAGCTCATGAATCGGTAATCAAAAACGAGGTGCCTCGTGGGGGAGATCCCATGCTTATCCTTTTATGCTTACTATTCACTAATAAGGGGACTTGTACCCTTCCAACTCGTTGTCTTGTGGTTGTTTGTGATTGTGTTATCTAGATCATCATCATCATCTACGATTGAAGACTCTCGTGTTCTTTTATGTGAGCCTCCATCGTTTGCTTGAAGAAGTTTTTCACGAATCCATTGACATATCCTTTATTGTTCTAACAATTATCTTTTAGCATACTTAATAAACGGCTTTAGATATATTGTTGATCACCCTTTCCATGCTAGATCCTAAGCATTCGATTCTTCGTCTCTAGTATGGGGGTGCTCCACCTTTAGACTCGAAACATTGAGGACAATGTTTACTTTTAGTATGGGTGGGGTGAATAGGTACTTGCTTTGCTACGCCCTTACGCTTTCTAACTTTCAATGTTTTATTTTGTTGCTAATAAGGCTAAAAATGGCCAAATTTTAAAATTTTTCTTAGTTTTCATAAGTGTTTTTAAGACACGAATGTATATTTTCCGATGGGTAGAATAAGAGCTAATTTTTGACTTGATGGGCATTTGGAGCCATTTACATTCCTTAACCCGCTCAATTCAAGTTTTGCTAGACTTTTATATAGGGAACTTTAAAACGCGAAAGTCTTAGCTCATTCGGGTTAAGAACAAGAACATTTCGCAAGTTCCTATAATGGATCCTAGAAAGTCACTTATCAAGGGAACTATAAAATGCATTCTCTAAACTTGAAAAAGTCCAAGAAAGTGCAAGATCCTATAGGTGGCTTGAAAACCCAAAACTTTGATTTGATATAATCTTAATGAAAGCTAATCCAAATTTGGCTTAATTTTGACTTGCATGGCTAAATATTCACGAGTCTCTTTAACTAGAGTTCTTTATATAGTGAAGAACGAGAAGTGATAGAGTTAGACAAGTGATCATGCTAAACGTAGAACATGAAAATGTTCTTTCAAAAACTCATATGTTTTTAATTGTGGCTTTTTCTTCCCATAAGATCAATGCATTAGGAATAAAAATAATTGCAATAAGTAAGGTCGTACGATTTGAAAGGTTACTTAGCCTCTAGCGCAAGATCGTTTAAAAGTTGCTCGGGGTTGAATAGAGTTCATAGCCAAGTCATAACTTATTGAAGCGGGACGCGAAGATTGGTGATTATCCAAAAAGGCCCTAACAAGGCATGAGGAGCTCTATTTTTGCTAAAGATCCAAGATGATGTGAAGTATCATTATTCCTAAATCAATATGAAGGACCGAGACACACGAAGAAAAGAAATTACTCCCCTAAAGGTCATGGAGAAAGTCTATCCAAAAAGACCCTTACAAGGTATGAGGATAAATATATCCAAGTCCGAAAAGGAGGCGGATCGTTGTATATCAAAGTCCATAATAAAGATTGAAGAAAAATAATGAATTCGTGGTCCAAATATTAAGAATCTCTCAAAAACGTCAAGTGAAGAAACTCCAAATATATGAAGAGAAGACCATAATTTCAAGAACGTCTTCCCAAGATTTGAAGTATGAAGTACATGCTAAATATCGGCCCGAGAAAGGTCTCAAATCGTGAAACGAGTTATGCCAAGATATGAACTTAAGGAGATACACGAGAAGCCGTTTTAAAATATTTTGTCCTTCGGCTAACTATCAATTAAATCGTGCTACTTTGCTTTCGGACTAATAACTACTCAAATAAGTCAATATGAATCACTTGTGATCCATGACAAATAGTTAAAAAATGCTAGTAACCCATTTCCTTTATAATAACTAGGATTGCGGGGAGAAAAAAGTATTACACAATTTGGACGTATGAGTAGTGTTAGCATTGTGACTTGTACCAACAATGATCTCGTTTTTGCACTTATCATGGAATGTATGACAATCAAGGATGACGAAGTTTACTCTAAGGGACATTTACTTGTTTCTATTCTTTGACCCTAAAAGTCACATTTGTGATGAAAATCATACATTATGTCTTTACACATCTTCATAGTATTGTTGCAAGTCTTTTACTTTTCAATAAAGGTGAGTAAAATTGAACTTTGGTGATGCTTAGATACTTTATTCTAGCATTGCGTGAGGGCACGGTAATGGCTTAGTATGGGGGAGTGATGAGATGGCATTTATACATGATCTCATCGTTCTTTTCGGGCTTTAATGCACAAAAATGTCATAAAATACCATATATATGCTTGTGTTTGTTTACTTGTGTATTTTAGGTATGGATATCGTGAAAAAGACAAAAGATCACAAGAAACAAGAAAAAACGGACACGAGAAACGAAGCCGTACAAAGAACCGGGCCCTAGATCATGAATTATCCAAAATTTACCCTTGAAGACTTGAAGATATGCAAGATTGATCCTCAATGAATGAAGAAATGACACTTAAAACCCTTGTGAATTCATAATTACAAGTTTGGTCCCATAAGTTTGTCAAAATTACAAAGGTCCTTCAACTTTGAAGAAATGGCAAGATTAGTCCCTCATCAAATCTAATTTGTCAATTATGGTCCCTCATGGAGTTAAAGTTACATTGAAGACCTTTGAAGATCAACCAAGTCCAAAACCAGTCCTTCAAATATGAAAAAATGGCAAAAACAACCCTTTGAAACCTTTTGGAAAAGTTTTGTGGCCAAAGTATGAAATTAGAAACTTATATAACAAAGGGAATACGTTTTTAAGGCTGAATTACTTTGTTTAAATATTTTCCCAAAACACAAGGACCCAAAGTGCAAATTCCCAAAGTTTAAACACCACAACACGCGCCAAACACCTTTTCTCCCCCAAAATCGGATCAAAATGTTTACTGTTTACCATTCATCCACCCAGAAATTACTTCACTTAAACAAAGGGTAATTTCAATTACCCTGGCACATGTGTGATTCATACATGCAGAAACTCACCCCACATCAAAACCCTCACTCCCACTCACCATGGACCCTACCCCCAATTCCCTTTCAACCAATCAGAGAGCAACTTCTTCTCCAAGTAAGCTGACATGGCAAGATCAACAGCCCACACTCTTAGCTTCTACCCAAAGCTATTTTAAACGGTTTGGATCATTTTGGACAGCTCATCAACAACAAACGGCCTCAAGTGCTCAAGGAAAAATGTGGAATTTCACTTCTAGGGTTTTGTGAACATTGATTAGCTAGCATATGTCTATAAAAGGAGACCTCAACCTGTGAGAGTCCCTTTGTTCCAGTTTTAGGCTATCAATCTTTGTAATTCCTTTTTAAGTTAATAAAATTTGATTTTCAGAAATTTATGAAATCTTGTTCTTGTTTATTAAAAGTTGGTGTTAGAATAGCCTAATTCTGAGTTCCATTTACATGTTTGAAGGTTTTTGAGGCAAGGTTTTAATTGATAAGGTTTGTGTTTCAAAAAATCAGAAAGTATTGGTTATTTGATCTCACTTTATTGTTTGTTCATCTTAGCAGCATTGGAAGCTGGTACTTGTTCTGCTAGTACCTCAGCTCAAACAATCCAAGGCCTGGATGTAGGTCTTGGAGGTTTGCACCTTCTCCCTTTTCAATTTTCTCTCTTATTTTCTGAATTTTTGTGATTTTGTTTGATTGTTCTTGAATCTGTGATTTTGTGGTTGAATCTGGTTTACTTGTGTTGGTTTGATGTTATTGAGGTGTTGTTAGCTTGATTTGTGGGTTAAATCTTGATAATCCTTTGAAAACTTATCAAAACAGGTTATTAAGGGGTGTTTGGGTTAACTGCATAAGCAGGATTTATGGTTTGTTGAGTGTTGGTTTAATCTGTTGGTACATGTGTATCTGATATACTTGGTCATTTGTCTGCAATTTTTGTGGTTTGAAACCCCTAGATTCTAAATAGGGCTATAAAATCTTGTTTACTTGATAATTTTGGCTTAGGTTTAAGGGACACCTAGATCTAATCATAGACTAGGGCTAACAAGTGATTAAACCTAGTTAATATCACCAGGGAAAGAGATTTGAGTGCCTGAATTTGGGTCTGTGGTCAATTAGATCAGCAAAGTAGGCTTGTGTTCTTGTAGTTCATATCAGTAACCTTAATCTGCTTTGATCTTTGTCTTCACTTTGATTCAGTGCTTGATATAAGTTTGTTTGTGCTTATTCATAGTTTATATAGCTTGTGTATGCATCCTGTTGAATTTGGTTGGCTTATTCATGCTATATCTGCTTATTTGTGCATAACTGCTTATTTTCCCAAGTCTGTGCAATATCTGCTGACTGTTTGATTAATCTGGGCTTATTGTGTGAACCAAATTGTGATTTTCTTGTTGATATTGACTCCTTGTGATTCACTGATTACAAGGGTGCCCTTGTTTCCAATTGAATCCAACTAAATCTCTCTAAAAAGCTTGGTCAAATAGTCAAAGCAGTGGGAACTCCTTTCCCCTACTGCTAGCCACTGCTAGTGTTAATTGGGTTTCAGCTTATCAATAATCTATAATAGCTTATTTTAACCAGCAACAACTTGGATTTTGTAATAGGTGCTCATCATTTGACCCATTTGTTCATACTGGAGCATTTGGTGTGTTGACTTTTAGGTTTGACTAGAAAACCAGCTTAATTGACTTTTCCATAAGTGCTTATTGGTTCATTCTGGCTTATTGGTGTTGCTTATTGGATTTTGTTGATTGATTTGGCTTACTGAGTTCATTTGTGACATTTTGCAAGTTGAATCAAGTCCTGAGGTGCCCTAATTCTCAAACCCGACTATTTTGTCTTTTAGTGAAATTATACTTTGCTTATTTCTGGCTTATTGAGTGTGCTTTTTCAAAATTTCTTTTTACAGATCTCTTAAGCATCCCAAAAGAAGGTTGTGTGTCAAATTAGAGCTTATGGCATTAGCTTATTGCTTAATGGGCTAAAAAGCCCAATAAGGATAAGCTGTGATAAGCTCACTTTCAGCTTTTAGGCCTTCATAGTTTTGTGTTTAGAATTGAATTTTGAGTCAGATTGGGCTTTTCCAAGTCAATTGGGCCAAGTTTGACTTTTTGGGCTAAAAAGCCATTTAAGTGGAATGTTTTTGGTTTTGGCCCATTTGAGGGCCCAATAGGGGTATTCTGGTCATTTCACTTTCATTTTCTGTTTATTTAGGTTAAAATAACTAGTTTGCAAGTTTTTAGAATTTTTTTATTGTTTTTGGATTTTTAATACTATTTTAATATTATTTTATTATTATTTTTCAAATTTCACATTTTTCAACTTTTTACATTTTTCTTAGCTTAAATACATTAAATAGGATTTTTTTCAACTCTTAGATTAATTTTATCACTTTTAGATTATTTTTATAATTATTTTAAGTTTTAATAGTTTTTAAATCATTTTAAATAGTTTTTATTAGTTTAAAAATTTCTAGAAATAGTTTTTAATCTTTTTAGGTCATTTTAGAGGTTTAGCAATTGAAAATTCTTTATTTAGGCTTTTTGATAATTTATTTGATTTTTAGGGCTTTAATTAGCATTTAAAAATTGAATATTTAATTAATTAAAAGGTTTGAAAAAGTTTTGATTATTGATAAACTCTTAGTTTATTTATTTTGATTTTTGGTGAATTTTTGGTAATTTTTAGAATTAATTTTTATTTTTGCTCATTTTACGGTTTTACGTTTTGTCGTTGTAGTAATTAATTTCACGCCTTCGTCATCCTCTTTTCTCATCCCCTTCTAACCAATATTAATCTCAAACCTTGCTACATTTTAGTCACACACATATACCTCCTTGGGAAACGAACTTCATTGGGTCATTAGTGCTTGATTTTCCTAAATCATCACTTAATACTTACCGCTTTTACGCTCCTTTTCCTAAAGGTCGTATTTTACCACAATCAGTTTACATGGGTGAAATTTCTTACAACAAAAAATGAGGCACCTAAATTCATCATCGGATTTCTCAAGATGATTCAAGTGCGTCTCAACACTACTGTCCGACGCATTCGTACAGATAATGGAACCGAATTTGTGAATCAAATCTTGCATGATTATTATGAAGAAGTTGGCATATCTCATGAAACATCCGTTGCACGCACTCCACAACAAAACGGTTTCGTTGAAAGGCGAAATCGCACACTTATGGAAGCTGCTCGAACGATGTTAATTTACGCAAAGGCTCCATTGTTTTTATGGGCAAAAGCAGTATCTACAGCAGTGTACACCCAAAACCGGTCATTAATTCGTAAACACCATGGTAAAACACCTTATTGTTGGGAATAAAATATGGGTCAGATCACCAAACGCTGATAAGAAGAAAGTCAACGCTGATAGATTGACTTTGGACGCTGATAGAAGTCAACGCTGACAGCCTTGAAGATTGACACTGATAGAATATCTTTTGTTTATTTGTTTCTTTATTTATGTATGGTAAAGATAAGCACGACATTGTATTTTCTATTATTATCTTTACCTAGAATAGTTGATTCATGGCTTATTGTACAAGACTTCTTGTTCTATAAAAGAAGGTCTTTTAGGTTAAAGTCATATATCAGTTTTCATAGTATTCGTTTGTTAAACTCTTTCATTGTAACCAAGTACGATTATTCTAATCAAAGTGAAAGTTTGTTTAACATCATTGTGTTTTAGATCAAGTGTTAATTCCGCATAACACTTTGTTACTTTACTCATAAGCAAAGGTTTCTCTACGTGTAGTACTTGATCTAATCTCGTATACACAAAGCTAATCGATCTAAGTTTGGGATCAACACTTATGAGCTTCTCCATGGTAAAGTACCAGATTTATTATATCTTCATGTATTTGGTTCTCTTTGCTACCCAAATAATGATGGTGACAATTTGGGTAAACTTCAACCAAAGGCTGATATTGGTATTTTCATTGGTTACGCACCCGCAAAGAAGGCATACCGAATCTACAATCGTAAGTCTCGTAAGATCCTCGAAACTATGAATGTTGATTTTGATGAGCTGACAGCAATGGCTTCTGAGAAAAGCAACTCTGAACCCGCACTTCATGAAATGGGACCCAGTAATATTAGTTCTGGTCTTGTCCCAAACAACCCTACTTCATCATCATTTATACCACCCACTAGGAATGAATGGGATACGTTGTTTCAACCGTTCTTTGATGAATTCTTTACTCCTCCAAGCATTGTTGCTCCAGAATCTGAGGTAATAGCTCCGGTAACTGAAGTTGTCGCTCCAGCAACCGAAGCACAATCAGATACATCTGCACCTACAACTGGTCAAGACATACCTCTAACGAGTAATTCACAACCAACTAACGAATCAACTACTCATGTCCTGCCTATTGATGATGAAGAGGATGATGATGATCACGATTTGGAATTCGCTCAAATGCGTGAACTTCCATTCTTTGGTGTACCAATTCCCGCCCCTAATCAAGCCGGGTCGTCCACCTCAGAGGAAGCTCCTTCTATAGTCTACTCCAATCCACGGATTCGTGAACATGACAGCAAGTGGACAAAGGATCATCCTATAGTTTCTATTATTGGTGACCCTAATCGTCCGGTATCCACACGAAGTCAGTTACAAGAAAATGCAACGTTTTGTCATTTTGATGCTTTTCTCACTGATGTTGAACCTAAGACATGGCAAAAAGCTTTTACTCAATCCTGTTGGATAGAAGCTATGCAAGAAGAACTTAATGAATTTATACGTCTTGAAGTATGGGAACTTTTCCCATGCCCGGATCAAGTGCAGTTGCTCACTTTGAAATGGGTTTACAAGGTGAAACGCGATGAGTTAGGCAGAATATTGAAGAACAAAGCTCGACTAGTAGCTCGTGGATACAAACAATTATTGGGCATCGACTTTATGGAATCCTTTGCACCTGTTACCCGTTTGGAAGCTATTAGACTATTCCTCGCTTATGCAGCCCATATGAATATGATCGTCTATCAGATGGATGTGAAGACGACATTTCTTAATGGTGAAATCAAGGAAGAGGTCTATGTTCAACAACCGGATGGTTTTGTGGATCCTAATTATCCTAATCATGTGTACAAGCTTAAGAAGGCTCTCTATGGGTTGAAGCAAGCTCCACGCACATGGTATGATCTACTGTCACAATTCCTCATTACACAAGGCTTCGCTAAAGGCAAGGTGGATCCCACGTTGTTCATTCAGAAACGAGGTAAAGGTATGATTATGGTACAAATATATGTTGATGATATTATATTTGCAGCCTCGACCCAAACCTTATCCGACGAGTTTGGGAAACTCATGTCTTCCAAGTTTAAGATGTCAATGATGGGAAAGGTATCATTCTTCTTAGGTCTTCAGATATCTCAGAGTCCCAGAGGCATCTTTATCAATCAATCCAAGTATGCCCTTGAATCGCTAAAGAAGTATAAGATGGAATCTTGCGACCCCGTGGATACTCCAATGGTAGAACAAACTAAGCTTGATGCAGATCCAAATAGAGTTGCCGTTGATCCGACACTTTATCGTGGAATGATCGATACTCTTCTGTCTATCGCAGCTAGTCGACCTGATCTTCAGTTTGCTATATGTATGTGTGCTCGGTATCAAACTCGACCTACTGAGTTACACTTGGCCACTGTGAAACGGATCTTTCGATATCTTAAAGGAACCATTAATCGGGGACTTTGGTATTTGAAGGACTCTTCGATTGCACTTATGGCATATGCAGATGCGGATCACGTGGGTTGTCAAGATACAAGGCGTAACACGAGTGGAACTTTGCAACTACTAGAAGATCGACTAATCAGTTGGGCATCGAAAAGGCAGAAAAGCGCTACAATTTCAAGTACAGAAGCAGAATACATAGCTATGTCAGGTTGTTGTGCTCAAATCCTTTGGATGAGATTGCAATTAACCGACTATGGTCTAGGTTTCAACAAAATTACGATGTACTGTGACAACAAGAGTGCAATTGCCTTATGCTGCAACAACGTTCAATTCTCCCGGTCGAAGCACATTGACATTCGCTACCACTTCATCAAGGAGCAAGTGGAAAATGGAGTAATCGAGCTTTACTTTGTCCGATCTGAGTATCAATTGGCGGATATTTTCACGAAGGCTTTAGATCGTGCTCGAATGGAATTTTTGGCCGACAAGCTAGGAATGAGAACTTTCTCGCCTGAGACTCTAAAGGAACTGGCAGATGAAGCGAAAGAATAGTGGTGGTAAACTATTCTCCGTATCCTTGGTGATCATTCGTATATATTGTTTATATTTTTATCCACAAAAGAAAAATAGAAAAATATAAAACCATATAAAAACTATAAAAATTGAAAAATTCATAAAAATCCAAAAATATTTTTACTTTATTTTTCAAAGGTGTGTCTTTTGGTACGATAATATTTACAGCCTTAGAAATGTTAATTAATATCGACACGGCGCCATAAATAGAGTTCGTACAAAAGTTGTAAATATTTCATAAAACATGCCAAAATGGCTTGTAGTTATTTCTGACTGCAACCCGGTTTTCACATTAAAGTCAAGTATTTCTTATGAAAGCTTTGGCTCTCAACGGGAATTAATTTTCTCGGGCAAGGTTTACTTTAAAACCTTGTAAGGGATCACGTTTACTTTATAACTTGGTCTAACACAAATCTATGTACGTTTCAGTGCATTTATTTGTTAAAACAAGAGAAGTCTTGTTTTTTATGAAGCTATCATCTCTACAACCATAGCAATCTACAATTGGTATCTACATACTCGACGATGCGACTACTCAACCGACGACTACAACTCTTTCAATAGAACATGGGTCAACAATTGAGGGGGAGCAATTGTCAAGCATTCAGAATCTTCGATGCCGAAAGTGCCAAGCTCACTAATTGGTGTCAAGACAACCATACCAATCGTACACGTGGTGTCAAGAGATGACTTCAACAGTGACGAGGCGACCAACATATGCCGACAAGAACCATTTGATTTTATCATACGATGTTCTCTTCAATCAGGTCCAACCTTGTCAACTTTTTCTAATATGGTGAATATGTGATCACGTTATAAATCGGTATCATATCTCATACATTTGGTATCATGAAGATAAAACGGACTTGCATTCTTCTTCCCAAAACCTTTGTTAAAACTTCATTAAATCAATTGATATTAAAAACATCGATTGGGTTAATATTTTTAATATGGGGAGAAAATGTGATTTAATATGGGAAATTATCAAAAATGGTTTGACTTAACGTGATGGCTCATCCCGACATGTGCGAAATATTTTCGAATATCGTGGCATATGTTAAGGGGGAGCAAAACGAATTTGCACATCAAAAATGGATTTCATGGTGATTTATACTTACCCACAACCCATTTATTTCACGACGATGAAGATTGTGGTGACATAAGGATGGTAGGATAGGTTAAGTCCTATGATTCTTCCAGAACCGGAGGAATCTTCTCAAGGACATTCCATAGCTAGAAATAGTAGTCCTTAGGAAAGATGGAGAAAGATTGTGAACGTAGCTGAATGCCGACCAAGTACTTAAGTTAGCACTGTAACAATCACAACAAGGTGCTAGTTATGACGTATTGGTAAGCATTGAAGGGGTTGAAGAATGAAAAAGAATTTTAAAGATAAAGGGTGTAAAGACAGAAACCCTCCTTACAACCTTAGGCAGAAACCGGGTCAACACATATGCTATTGAGATCATTTTTTTAATGATGCTTGATATTGAAGACAGACATCATAGACCCAGTGATGCAATGCACAACCCATCCCAGCTAACTCAGATATCTCTCAAAAGATATTTGTTTTAATCACACGGAGACAACGCATTATCTATTGATTTATTCACTCCGAATAAATTGGTATTGAAATGGTGGCACTCCTCTCCAGCCTCCGATCACTAAAATCCAAAGTGCACGATCGAGTCTAGAGCCATTTGAGATAATCAAATATCTCATTAGGACACACTTTTATAATTACTTGTTCTTCACACACTGTGAAAAGTAAGGAAGATCTTAAGAGTCCTACGCAAAATCTTCATGATCTTGCCAGAACATCCGAGTAATACGAAATTATTTACAATGAAGATGGAAATCCTTCTTGAGCGAATATCAAAATGCTCATGGTAGGTGACTTGTGCGATTCTTTATGAATCAAACTTGTGATAACCGGAAAGCAACAGTGGTTTAATTCTTAGTTGAACTTAAACACGTTCCAGGCCTCTACGTAATATCTTAGTGATCTTGCCAGAACACTCAGAGTGATACCTTAGTGTTCACAATGACGAGTGGAAATCCTTCTGGTGTTAACCTCAAACAACACTTGGTAGGTAACTTGCAAGATTCTATACGAATCAAGCTCGTGACAACTGGAAAGCAACGATGGTGCGGTTCTTAATTGAATTTCACTTGTTCCAGGAACATGAATTGACGGCTTCAAATCATGCGGATATTTTTATCCAAATGATTCACTTTTTATGTTCGCAGTCAGCTTTGGACGGTCGAATAAAGAGAACGAGTTTACCCGCGAAATCTTGTCAATGAGGTTCTTGATTGAAAGTACTTGTCACAAGTACGATATTTTTATATCGTCCAACGGTCTTCACCGACCAGAGGTAAAATGCTACCGAATTAGAATGAAATGTTCAAAGCCATTTCGTTCGTGTCTACTTATGTTGCGGCATTTGAAGACGGTGGCGTTGCGGAATCCAAGAAGAAGTCATCCCCGCATGCTTATACTTTATGCACTTAATACTTCATCCAATTCTAGAAAGCCTAAAAGTCAAGTCTTCCGTTGTATCGAACTCTGAAGCTTTCAAGAATTACGAAGGTATAAGTATGTGGGACATGAAGTCACGAAGAGGCGAAGATCACAAGTGAAGGATGCACAAGATCAAGGCAAGAGATTAATGCTAAAGATTGATATCAAAGATCACATCATCATGTTCACCAGAAAAGAAAAAGAAAAGAAAGACGAAGACTACGAGCTCAAGACAAGCATAGTATGCTAGGTTTATTTTATTATTGTAACTTGGGTAATTCCCTTGTTTAGAGTGACCTCCCTTAGGGGGAGATTGTTGGAAATACGTTTTTACGTATTTAGGAAGATTCGGTCACTCCGACAATAGATTAAGTAGTAGCTCGTAGTTCTTGTTATTAAGTTAAACAAAGTTAGCAAAGCCCATTCCACAAAGAGTAAGGCCACGGCCCAATGTAAGCCCAAGCCCATCTCATGGGCTTGGGTATATAAACCCTCTCCTTAGATGGAGAGGGTGTGGATTCATCATAATTTTACACATAGTTCTTTCATTTCTCTCTCTAGAAGTGTGTTTGATTCTACCAAGTTTCTATCTCTTTTTCTCTCTAAAACATAGGCAAGATTTACATATCCAACAGTATAAGATTTTATTACAATACCCATCCATTTCGTTGTTGGTGCTGTCAAACATTGTCTTATTATAGATTCTGCTGCTGTGATTATATATTAGGGAATCTGTTTGTGTATATTTAGTGCATCAATGAACATATTAGGGCATCTCTTTATATTCAATTTCAGCTTCCTTAATAAATTAGAGTGCCTTCCTGCTCGTATGAGTTATAAATGTGCTATACAAGTGTATCTATTTGTGTTTCTCATGTCATGTTGCAGCTATTCCGCTACAGGTTTTCATGGCCCCAAATTCCGCTTCAGTCATCTTTGCAGGCAGTATATCCAGATCTATGCCGGTTCACTACAAGTGTTTTCCAGATTCTCTGATGCAACATGTGAGCTTAAAGTTGAGGTATGTAATAATCAAGTTCACATAACCGTTGTAGGCCAACTAAGGGCCCTTTGACTATTGTGTTTGACTAGATTGCATAACTCAGGTTGCAACCATAGTTAAAGATAACAAAAGTGTTATTTTTCGTTTTGATAAAACAATGTTTGAGCTTAAGTTTCTTCCGTTTAAGGTCCCATATACTATGCCTTATAGACTATTGGGTGATGAAGCAAAAATCTGGTTAGATACTACTTGTCGAAATTTGTTAACCTTCGGGTCCCAAGTAAGTGTATATTTATTGTTGAAGTTCATAGGCTGTGATCATGTGCTGTATCTAATTACATGCTTCAACATATCAATTTCACATTATTAAGATATTATAAATTTTATATGATATCAGCCCGTATTCAATCATTTGCCTACATGCTTTTTACCTTGAAATAGTAGACCAACACTCTCATGGCTCACATGTCTTGAGGTAGACATGATGGTCGCCCCATCGCAAGGAAAAAAACTGAACGATTTCTGATTATTATCATGTGATATGGATTTTGCATTAACTGCTTATTCATATGGTCGTTTTAATGGTTTTTTGTATAATTATATGCCAAAATTTTAGGTTGTTCAGAGGTTCTGTCAAAACAAAAATTTTAGGTTGTTTAGCTTAATAGGTTTGCGTAAGAGCTTCTAGTAGAACTACACCAGCTAACCACTGAATCTGAACGACAGCTGATCAATGAAAGTTTGCCAGGGGTGTTTGGTTGTTATTGGGTTTCACTGATGATGAAAATGTCGTTGACCCACTTTCAATCACTGAACTCGTCAACCTGCTGATCCTAAACCTAAGTCAACACACCCTTATCAAACGATCCCTGAACCTACGTAGCTGATTTCTGATCATCGAAAGCACTGATCACTGAACCCAGTCAGCGAACTCACCAAGGCAGTAAACACCCCTGAAGGTGAACCGGTCGCTTGCCTAAATCCGAACCCTCATTTATGACGCTAAAATGATCATTTTAATTATTTTTTGTATAATTATATTACAGTAGCATAGATTTTAGTGGTCTTGACCCTTAACAACACAACCTAGATCAACCTTGTGGCTTGGAACTAACTTGCATCTTATTAAAAAAGTGGACGGTAGTCTAGATTTTCATCTTCTTGCTAGATCACTTGACATATGTGTCAACTCCAATATTTATTTTGGATTTATTCGCTGAGGCCTTGGCAGTAGATTAATTTAGTTATCGAAACAACTATTGAATAATTGGTTGTACTTGGTTAATGTTGCAGCAAAACACTTTTACCCCTATATTCCCTTTTATAAAGTGAAATATGATAAAATATATCTAATATCCTTGAGGGTGCAACAAGCTAGTGAAAATGTTGACAATGGTAAGTGGATTACAAACAGGCTTATTGCATAACTTGCAAAAGTAAAAAACATAAAGATCGTCAGCGACATACTTCATACATGTGCAACTCTTGGTAAGATGTAAACTAATTGGTTCCATCAATTGAAGCATTGCTGATCAAGAGGTTCTAAAGAAAGATATTTTCTACATTCAGAAACCTTACACGCCATCCTCATTTGTAATGATGTTTTATTGACAACAAAATTTGATTGTTTAACTTGGTTATCTCATGGTTTCTTTAATTTTTCTTTTTACGGCAGAAGCAAAGAAGAAACACTTCTACGAAACATATGTTCATATGCACTAAAGATTACATGCTCTTGTCGAAATTAAAAAGAAAGAAGTAGATGACCAGAGGTATAGTTTGTTGCACCTATAATTTTCCGAAACATGTATTGTTTAAACTACCCAGACACGTAACTTGATAGTGTTGTTATAGCTTATATTTTTGGCCTAATGACAAAAAAGTGTATCTAACTTGTCACTTTTTACCGTTCTGTGTAGTCATCTTTTTTTTCCTATATTATTATTAAACTTTGTGATTTCATACATTGTGTGTACTGGTGACTTGTTTGACTTGCACTAGCAGGTTAACTTAACGACAGTTATAATTTTTATTACAATGTTAGTCCTCGTATTAACGGTTGTTCATATAAACACTTTAACTTTAATTTTCTAAAAAAATAATATTTATCAAAAAATGTATAACTTCAAAAAAAGTATTTTTTTACAATAATATTTTGTAAGAGTTTTTAAATTTTTTTTATAAAACGTATAACTTTTTTTCACAAAAATATTTCGCAATCTTTTTACAAATATCGTACTTTTTTACAGAAATTTGAACTTTCGAAAGTAAAATTCGTACTTTTTTAGAACTTTAAAACATTTTACTTTAAAAAAATGTAAATATTTTTAATTTTAAAAAATTAGTAAAAGAAAGTACGATTTTTTAGAAACAAAATTTTCAAAGTTCTTTTGTAAAAAAGGGCAGTTTTGACTTTTGAAAATTTAAATTTTTCTAAAAAAAGTATGATTATCTATATAAATTTTTTGAAGTTTTTAGAAAAAGTTATAAAAGTTTAAAAAAAATTATAAAAAAGTGCAATTTTGACTTTCGGTTCATATTTACTTTTTTGTCAAAATGGAATGAATAAAATACCCTCATTTTTATTTTATTTTTCTTTTTGAGTTGTTTTTTTTATAAACAGACTTAAAAGTAGTACAGTATAAAAATATCACAAAAACAATATATATCATAAAATCACAAACCCACATCAATAACAAAAAAAAAAACCTGTATCCATTAATTGAACCTTCATCCTAAAACATCGATACCATCTCTCAGATCCAAAGAAACATCATACAAAATCATCATCACAATAAGTTCACTTGCAATCATAAAAAATCTCCCAATTAATTCTTATCACTCCACAAATCCTTATCATTTCTCCATCCATATCACTCCTTTTTTACAAACAAATTACAGCCACTAAACAATACTATAACCCATAAAACTGGTATGGTTTTTGTCGCTACAACCATTATACATGAAAATTTATGAAATAAATTGTTTTGTTTTATGAAATAGATCTATGATAAGTTTGGTTCTAACTTGTAAATGTATAATGATCTTTGTTGAAACTGAACAATCTATGATCTAGTTTTTTTCCAAAAAAACCATAACCCCACCGAAGGGACAGCGAGGCGCTGGTGGGGAAAGTGGTCTGAGGGGTAAGGGTGTTAAGCTAATGTATTATACGGAGACTTTTGGAGATTGAGTTGGATTTTTTTGTTTGAATGTTAAGAAGATAACTAGGGCGACGGCTAGGGTTAGGAGGATGAGTTAGTAACAGCAGCCGCCATGGAGGGTGGTGGTGGTAGTGTGGTTGGTGAAGGCAGTGTGTGATGGTGGCGGTGTTAGGTTGTTACTAAATGATGAATGGCTGTTGTGGTGGGTGTTAGGGTTATTGATCAGGTTGCAGGGTTGATTTTATGGAAATGATGAATGAAGAAAGGTTGAATGATGAGAAGTGATGTAGATTTATTGTTATTGATAGGCTGTATTATTTGTTTAAATCTGTAAATTAAATTTTACTGTAATTGTTTATATTAACGGTCGTTGATATAAAGGACTAACGTTGTAATAAAAATTAAACTGTCGTTAAGGCAACCTGTACATATTAGATTTGCATATGTACTACGTATTAAATAAATCCTTTTTCATTCCCACAATAAACCGAGAACTGAAAACAAATCCTTTTTCATTCCCACAATAAACCGAGAACTGAAAACAAATCCTTTTGTATCAGTTAACTAATGATATTATTACAAATAAACAATGCTGAAGTTTGTGCCTTTTTTAGTTGTGCTACAGGTGAAGGAGCATGCAGCCGCGAGCTGGCTTGGTGAAGGGTAAAGATGGAGAATTGTCAAAAGACTTTCGTGAAAGAGCTTCGAAAGAGAAGAAAACAAAGGTCGGTCTCGTTTTTTTATAATTATTTACATGGGCAAATATCATAATAATAATATTTCTTTGTATTGGTAATTACCTTTCTTTTTTTAGCGGTCACTTCGGTAATTATATTCTTTGTCGACCTGTTCTAGGAATCCATAATTTCTTATTCATTTATAAGTATTTCGTCGACTGTTATTACTTCTATACATGGTCGTGGTTCTTACACCGGCTACTTGTGTGTTGTGAGTTCGTTATGATAAGCCAAGGTACCTGCACAAAAGTGTGTTTATTTAGTCTTATCTTTCTTTTTCTTCGTGTTTTGATCAGTTTAATGTTATTTTTACCTGCACAAAAGTGCGTTTCCAAAGTGACCCGATCGATGCTTTTCCAAACTGACCCACAGTTTCTATGAACTAGTATATTTTTAAACTTACTTTTACGTTGCTATAACTTGGCTCCCCTAACAAAAAAGTTCAATTCCGTCATTGATTTCAATCTATTTTCACTTACAGGGTTCACCATTAAAGCAACTTGATTGAAAATAGGAGCACTTGTGGCGGGTTTGTTGTTCTCCTCGCGGAAAGAGATAAGGAGGAAATAGAAATGGAAATTACAAATCTCGAATTCAGCTTCATGGGAAATAATTCACCTTCATGGGAAACTGTTACATGCATAAGTGTCTGTCTTTTAATACTTTCAGACCTAAAATAGTTTATGTAGGCGCGCTAGCAGAGACAGTTTGAAGCTTAACAAAAGGTGGTTGGATATGCTGCTAAATTACATATGTATAACTGTATTAGTCTAGAATGTAAATAGTACTTTTATTTTGTTGTGATTGTTCTTTGATTACCAAAACATACATTTATGTATAGTTTTTAGCCAATTGCATCAAGTCATTTCTTAAACGATCAAATTTGATGGCTTAGTTCAGTAAAAAAGATCATGAGTGTAAACTATATACTAACTGTAAAACTGTATATTAACAGTAAACTAATAGGTAGAGGTGGCAAAACGGGCGGGCACGGGCAGCGGGTTAAACGGGCGACGGGCTAAATAGGCGACGGGCTAAACGGGCGGCGGGCCAAACGGGTGCGGGCTAAACGGGCACGGGCAAAACGGGCGGGCTAAACGGGCGCAAGCTAAAATGAGAAAAAAAACATATAAATGTAGAATTAAAAAATAAAAATACTCATTTAAAAGCGGGGATAAAAACTAAATCTAAAATATCCGCCGAATAGCCTAATTAGTGTTTTACATGTGCGCCCATTAAACCCATAAGTTTCTTACATATGTGCGGGAAAAAAGTGCCCCATCTTTTTTTGAAAATGGGCAAAAAGTGCCTATTTTTATCAAAATGGGCAAGATTTACCACCTCTACTGATAGGTGTGAGTTCCAGATATTTGTTTTTGAAACGTTTTTGGCAAGATAGCTGTAATATGAAATGTAAAATATATGCAGACACAAATAAAGATCATAAAATTGAAAACTTATTATAAAAATAATAAAGTTAGCGTCTTTAAGAATGGCGTGGTCGATAATGACCTGCATACAAAAATGTTTGTTACTTGTTATGCAATTAACTGATACAACAATGACTAAACTTGTTCTTCAAGAGCCCAAATGCTAGTGCAAGCTTCTCGATGTGGTATCTAAGAGCATGCACCCTCTCTTCCTCTTATAACTCGTGCATTATAGATAAAATTTTCCATTAACTTATCAGGATACTTATATGTTGTAACTATTTCAGGGTGAAATATATCATGCACGCTAGACAGCTACATCTTTTGATCAACTTCTATAGTCGCATACCCTACTTGTTTCTTTAACCCCTATCATCATGTCTCTAACCATTTCCACTTGATCCATCTGACCCGCCATTTCATATATATTGGAAATTAAAACATAATGGTGTAATTCAATAGCTAACATATTTCAGCTGCTACAACACCAATATCGAAATTTTTATGCATCTTGCAAGCTCCAATCGTTGTTGTCAACACAGACTGTCCAGGATTAACCAGAACCAGACCTTGAATGTGCCGATACGCCTCCTCGTCAAGTAGCCTAGCCCGCCCAAGCGAATCTACCATGGAAACATGATGCTCCTTTTTCCAGAGTTATTCCATGATATTAACTCATGCTAGCATTAAGATGGTTTACCTTCTGATACTAATACAACATGTGCACATGTTGACAGAACAACATCTATGGCAATTACAACCGCCACTCTGATCAAATCATCCCACTAGCTGAACATGATTCGTATTGACAAGATGAGATAAAGAGGTTTAACAAGTATCATGATACCATGTGGTGTCACAAACAGATTTTATGGGATTAACGTGTTCATCATACTATGATTTACTACGATTGTGGCTTCCTTCATTGCTACGTGAAGTTCCTGCAACATCCATAACTACTATAAGAACAATAACTAGAGACGATACACCAACAACAACAATTGTTTTTGTGTTCTCTTACAATACCTCACTTGATATGCCATAGTTTTAGGTAGATTTTTCTTAATTGCGTTGTGTGCTAATCAAGTATGTGTCCATGATCTTTTATTAATGCACTTTTTATGAAAGAAACTCTACTTGAGCTACATTTGGTGACATGAAACTTAACCCCTAAACTCCATGCAACATGTAAATCACTAGCCTTCCAAATTGTGAACTGTATGGCTATGACACGCCAGTGGCCCTAAGAAGTTTGTAGCTAACAAAAACTAAAGTAAAAAGCTCAAGCCTCTATTAGGTTGTCGTGTGAGTTTTTGTTAGTACACTTCTATCATGCATGAAACTTAACTTTATTATAGAATGAAAGATGGATTTTTAGTAAAATAGTTTCTGTAATTAAATTAAATACATATAAGAATTTACAAATATGAACTAAAAAGGGCAAGAGCCCGACGCATTTTGACATGTACATAATTACCTAATTTGACATGGTATCCAATTTACCAACACAACACGTAAGATAATGTTTTAAAAAATGTATATCCCGCCTTCACCAAAGGATTCAGTGCAGACCTAATACAAGTAAACAAGTCAAAACAGGTCGGGTCGAAATTCCAGCACATTTTTCCAACTTATGCTAAATTTTTAGATTTTCAACCCATTTGACCCATTAGGAATATTTATCGGCAATTAGCTTTAACGTATAATCCAGGCATCCGTTAGTGCATCCCTTCAAACACTTTACATGCACCTTTTTTAAACACGTTTTACAATTATTTTTTTCTCAAATTTACTTCAAATAACTAATGGGGAAAGGCTGAATTTATGTAACTTATTTGTTCAAATTAACTAATGTACGCAAGATACTTTTTTTATTCCGAATATACGTAACATAATTTCAAATACTTACTAATCAGCGCAATATTGACCAAAATGTGACTTGTTTGACCAGTTACCACTTAGAAAAGTTACAGTTTGGTCCTTTGGTCTGCCTGGACTTCCACCGTTAGTCCTTTGACATTTTTTTCATTAGAAAACTTAGTAATGATACCTTGGCTTTATACACGTATTTTTATACACGTTTTTATACACACTTTTTAAACGTGTTATTATATACACGTTTTATACGCGAAAAATTCTGAACTTTGACAGACGATTTCAACGTCAAAACTTAACCCGTAAACTCCGAAAAACTCACGTTAAGTCAATGTATACGTTCTCTACAACTTTCAAGTTTTATGTTTTTTATGAAAAAGACATTTAGATGGTCGAAACCCCGATTTAAAACTATGACAGCAATACCAGTCTTTTCATAGGTTTCTTTTAGATACATAATGGAATCGATATGGTGTTATTATTAAATTTTCCATAGTACTATTTTTATAAGGTTTACACTTTGTTTTATAATATTTTACGTATAGAATGTCTATATTTAGTCATTGATAGGTTTAGAGACTTCAAAGTAAGTATTTAGCACTAACCGAGACCGTCGAAATTCGGATTTACTTAATTACCAAAAATACTAGTATTGCTGTCATAGTTTTAAATCGGGGTTTCGACCATCTAAATGTCTCTTTCATGAAAAACATATAACATGAAAGTTGTAGAGAATGTGTACATTGACTTAACGTGAGTTTTTCGGAGTTTATGGGTTAAGTTTTGACGTTGAAATCGTCTGTCAAAGTTCCGAATTTTTCGCGTATAAAACGTGTATATAATAACACGTTTAAAAAGTGTGTATAAAAACGTGTATAAAAATACGTGTATAAAGCCAAGGTATCATTACCAAGTTTCCTAATGAAAAAAATTGTCAAAGGACTAACGGTGGAAGTCCACGCAGACCAAAGGACCAAACTGTAACTTTTCTAAGTGGTAACTGGTCAAACAAGTCAAATTTTGGTCAATATTGCGTAGATTAGTAAGTATTTGAAATTATGTTGCGTATATCCGGAATAAAAAATGTATTTTGCGTATATTAATTAATTTGAACAAATAAGTTACATAAATTTAGCCTTTCCCCATAACTAATCTACACACAATATACGGTCAACAAACTATCAAACCGATTCATCTCTAAAACAAAAAAGATGATTAACGAGGTTAAATAAAAAAACAAAACCCTAACTAAATGTAAACAAAGATTCGTACAGGTAAAACACTGAAAATCACATACTTTGATCTTCAATGATCAAAAATTAAGATAACATACTTTGATCTTCAATGTTATAAATTATTATGAGAGGGTTAAGAAATTTTTTGGAATGAACAACGAATGTCGTCAGAAAAAAAAACTAAATTTAATAGCCTTTTTATATGGTGAGAATGAACAGTTGACAAAAGTAGCCCTTGAAAAATAAAAGAAATTACAAAGAGGCCCATGCAGTTTGGTGCGAAAAAAGTAAGGGAAAAAAGTTTTGATCCAACGGTTGGGAGGGGGTTTTCTAGGTTTTCTATTGAGATGAAGTTTTCTTTTGATCCCATCTCTCTCTCTCTCTCTCTCTCTCTCTCTCTCTATATATATATATATATATATATATATATATATATATATATATATATATATATATATATATATATATATATATATATATATATATATATATATATATATATATATATATATATATATATATATATATATATATATATATATATATATATATATATATATATATACTAGTTGCAAACCCCGTCCGATGGACGGGTATGACTTGTGATTTTTATTAACCTTATTTTATTTGGCAAATTATTGTTGTTAAAAACATTTATTTTTTAGTATTTATATAAACATATGTGGCAAAATAAAAGTATAAAACAAAGTTTTAACCATTTGTCCAAATATACAAACAGTTAATTGTTCTAGTGAAAAAGAAAAAATATTATGATTTGTGAATATCACACGAACGATGTTATAAACATTTAAACATTTGAAAGTGTGCTTTCTCAAATAAAATTTCTAATAGTGCACCTATAAACATCTATACTAACATAATATAAGGAGATTATAGTGTTTTATTAAACTCAATAAACTAAGATAGTCTATCATAAAACACCAAACTCACCTTTTTTCTTGCAAGTATAAATGAAGATGAATAACAACTGATATTACTAATGATAATAAATATATTTTGATTAACATGTAGCTAAAAAGTTGTGTTTTCTAGATTAATAAAAAACAATAATGCATTAATATTAACCATTTTTCAAATGCATCTACAATTTTATTTAGAGAAATTTAATGAGACAGATATACAATTTAGACGGACTTTATGTCGGGTTCCTTTTAATACTTCTACATTCGGGCTCATATTCATATACAAAGAATCTCGAATTGTAAATAGATAACATGTTCCTTGTTGCCTATTCTCGTATACTAGGTGGGAATCCGTTGGGGTTGCTCAGGTTCGGATTAATTCGGTCGGGTCCAATTCAGGTCAAAGTTAAAAGTAAGTTACTCGAACCCGACTCGGTTTGAATTCGAGTTACTCATGTTCGGATCTATTCGGGTCGAGTCTAGTCGAGTCGGGTATAATCGGCTTCGGGTCAACCCGAATTAGGATAAAATATTTATAATTTTTTTACTATTCTCTAATAAAAATTACATTACATTTAAATTTTAAAAGAAATAAAAAAATCTTATACGTGTCAATCGGGTTGACCCGAACCCAAATTAGACATAATTTTTAATACGCGATTTCGAATTCAGGTTAGTCGGGATGACCGGTTAACTCGAATTTGAATTTGAACCTGAGTAACCGACACAAATATGTTTGCGTCAAGTTTGGGTCGGGTCGGGTTGGAAATATTAACACGCCAGTTATATGCATATACTTTTCTGACCTTGCTATTATTGTAAAATAAGACAATGACATCATATCATAAATCTACCTCGATTCGTATATATGAACATCATGCATGTAGTTTTATAAGTCTGCCTTTCAATACATTCTTACGGTAAGATTATTGTTTATCCCTTTAATCTTCAGAAAGTTGAAGACAAGCTAAACCAATCTTAAAAAAGTAATAAAAAGATTCATACCTGAAACTTATTTTCACATCTCATCATATATAAACAAATCCCAAAAGACAAGTTCTATATTTTAACCGTTTTGAAATTTTTTTATGCCGATTGTAAGGCTTGATACTCGTAAGCTCCTGATACTCGTAAGCTCTCATGAAAACCTTTCCAACAGTAGGCATTGTTACTTCGTTTAGGAAACCGTAAGTTAGATCATATTGCTTAGCATGTCTTTTAAGGTTGATGTTTTTATGTTTTGCTTGATACCCTCATAAACGATAAATTGGATTCCTGTACTTATTACTATTATGAATCAATAAGCCAAAAAAATACATGTCATCCATACTATAACGTGATATGTTTCAGATATATATGTATCATGAACACATAATTTTAAATACAAAAGAGCTTATATGTTTCTTTTTTCCTTCAAGTTAGTTGAATCTGTAGTCTCCTGTGGAAAGCCTTGTTGAAGATAAACCAGGTTTGAAATGCTGAAATGATAGGTAGATTTGCGAAACACGCTAATGGTGTAAAAAGAATAGAACCCATCCTGAAATCATATGCTTGCGCAAAAAGCCATGTGAACTTCCACAAAACTATCCCCGACCTGAAAGCTTGAGCAACCTAGAAATCAAATAAAATATGTGAGCTTTGATCCAATGGGAAAAAAGTTTTTTTGTAGGAGCGACAATTCCCAACATAACTCGAAAAAATAGGGTATCGTTGTGTCTAAACAGGTTAGTTACATAAGTACACCAACTTGCTTACATGATCAGCCTGTTTTTTGACCCACTTAGATGAATGTGTTACAACCTGCCAAACTGAACTCGACATAAATTCTACCCCGAGTTTTTTCTTTCGACATAAATTCTACCCCGAGTTTTTCTTTCAGTAATAGACTAATAGATTCATGGGTAGCATATATGTGCGTTGATCAACCCACATATGCATATATAACATAACGATGCTAATACCCAGATCCTCATTTTGCTATATATCGTCTTAATATCCGAACTGAGGACAACAATCAAATCGTTCAATCTTTACAGTCTTACCCAAAAAGAGAATGAGGAACCTTATGTGATAGCAAAAAGTGTTGTTCTCCACCATATACATAAATTATGTTTCTTAAAACTGGGTGGTAAGAGTAACTTCATTTGCTCAAAACTGATGGCTCTTTGAGTGGTCTAATGTCCACGCCATTACCAAGAGTATATATTGGTAAGATTGTAATTGCACCACCAAATATTGAACCACTTTACACTTAAGTTCACATTCCACATTAGCGATTCTCATAAATAATCAGTAAAACCTATGCAATCCAGTTCAATCAACACTAACTATACATATAAATTTACCTTAATATAGAGTATTGTTTTTAATTAATACTACTACAACCATTAGGTATCAATGTGCCACTCTCAACACTGTTATTCCTCATCCGATTCCAATTATAAAAACTTTCAACAAACATTCTCATCCATTCACAATTTGGCTGTAGTGCTTTAGGTACTATACCTCCTATACCCATACCAGACTATCGCCACTTTTACAGACTTATAGCTAATGACAAAATTGATGTACCAATTGTCACCTCATCATTATGGTAATAAAAAATGGATATCAAACGCCCTAAAAGGTACTGTACTAAATTTATGCTCATACTTCCACATTCAACTATATACATACCAGATAATCAAATCACTAAATTTAAATAAATAAAAACTTAAACCAACACCTTGTTACTTCTGCTTCAACTTCCTTTTTAATTTCCTAGATCCCCTTAATTTCAAGCTAATTGGCTCATTAACCTTGAAATTTTTTACCTTCTCTCAAAATCCTCAAAAGGATTTCTTCTTAAACTCCTAAATTAACAAAAACAATCACACCTGTATCATATATTATACTTCATAGAGCACCTAATAACCCTTAATTCGAATATTCTAAGCTAATAAACATTAAGATTCATTATTTCTTCAAAGTCTTCAAAAGGGTATAAATTGCAATCTAGAACCATAACTGAATGGAGATAAACTCACTTGTGCAATCTAAAACCATAACTTTGTGGCCTCTGTCGTCATTAATACATGAACTAAATTAGTGATCAAAGAGACACTAAATAGTTAATATGAGAAAATATGTAATACTACTTTGAGTATCAACTGATAAACAAATGGACTAGAAACCATACCTGAAATTTTACTAATGACCAACAATTGCTTCTCCCCTGCAACCCTTTTAGTTGGCGAAATTGGTGATCAACCATACTTGATACCGAAGACCACCAATTGCGACAGACACAAATTATTTATGGCCTAACTTCATGCATAGGCATCTTTCTTGAACTTAGCTGAGCAGGTTTGATTTTTACTACTAACGACCAACAATTGCTTCTCCCTTGCAACCCTTTTAGTTGGCGGAATTAGTGATCAACCATACCTGATACTAAAGAACACCAATTGCGATAAGACACAAATTATTTATGGCCTAACTTCATGTATAGGCCTCTTTCTTGAACTTAGCTGAGCAGGTTTGCTTTTTACTACTAACCAGACCACTTGTAAAACTTACATAGAAGACTTGCATTACATTAGTATATCATGTGCACGCTTGCGAAGACGCCCAACCACAAAAACATTGAGTGCTAGATGTGTCATACAGCAACATCTAATAAATAAACGCATACTCATCAAGCAAAGGTAGAAACAAAATGTATGTTTTGATTATCTTGGGTGGTTTGGCCATAGTGCACACCATTGTTTCGAGCGAAGCCGAAGGTGATACTCTAGAGGTAGTCGTGTCACCCAAGGATGGAAGCTCGTTAAACAAAGGCATACATGCAGAATATCTTATCTTCGCCATAGTTTTTCAAGTTTAGATTGACACCAAGAACAAAAGAGTGAGAGCAGAAGGGCTGAAAAAATTGATCAACCCCTCATTATGATTACACGAAACTAAGCAATGTATATACTATTAGGATGAAATAGATAAAGAAAGAGGATGGCATTTTCCTGAACGACTACATGAACTACAGGAAGTACAAAATTTGAGACTTTCTGGATCCCCTATCATAACGGACCACCGGGACATAGTCAAAGACTTCCAACTACGGTTAGAAAATAATAATCATCTCCATTTTATCCTTTCCTATTGCTTCACTTTTCTTTTGTCTCATGTAATTTACTCATTTAATCATTGGAACACTTCCTCAGCAAATACATTTAAATAATCATCTTTAACTCACAAATTGAGGAGCATTCTTCGAATCCTAATCCATAGAGCTTCTGGCTGTGCATGTTGGATAATAATTTCTTCCTTTAACATGGTCTACATAATACTTTCAATGTATGGGGCTCTATACAATATATGGTTGAAGGAGGCTCGATACTTGGATTGAGAGCTTGACTTTGGCGAAGAACAATAGAGTTTAATGCATGTATTTGATATGCTGGAGTGCCTCCCAAAATTGAAGTTCCTGAAGTAACTTTAATGGCTTTGATTACAATACTCCTAGTCGTCAAAAAAATTATCAGTACTACATGCATATGGGTTTTTGTTTTAAAAAAAGAAACTAATGACATAGTTATATTAGATTTACCTTGAGCATGACCGTTGCTAGTATAAGGAGAAATGATGCTACTTGATACAATAGGTGCATGCACTTATGGAGGTAGACCTTATGCACTTAAACATGGGGCTACCTCTTCGAACTGCATGATGCACTGTGATTTCCAGCAGAATCAAGAGGCGAATGTTGTTTGGAGCATATATCACCTGCTTTGCCTCAACCTCTCTAAAAAGGATATAAAGGAACAAATTAAGCCCTTATTTGAAGTTTGAAATATGAAGTTTGCTTTGCATCTCATCACTAATCAAATACCTGTTCCTTTCATGAAAAGAGAGAAAGGTGGTCCACAGATTTCACTCCTTGGATGATGTGGAAGGAAAAAGACATAATTATCTTCATCAACAATAACATCCGAACCATGTGCTTACACCTGTATTCAATAGATCCAACAAAAACATTGTAAGTACTAACCTAGGACCATAAATTTCGGAAGAAAAGTAAAACAAAGATCAGTTTGCAGTAACCACACGCTCCACATATAAAAATATTTGACCATTATTAGTAGTAGAACTAACATACACAAACAAAAAGTGGAAACTACGAATTACACATAGACCACATATAAAAGGTGTAGCTCCTACATAACTGCATAATTAAACCCGAATATCAGAATATCAGACAATCCGAATCTGTCTATAATCGGTACCTCCTCAAGTCCACTATCAACCAACAACTCTCGTCTTCTTAATGCATGATTTTTTCCCACCCGTTACTAATTTTACAGTTTCTTCCGCATCATTCATGTCATCATTACATTCAACATCAGACGACGTTGCTTCAGTTATGGTTTAAGTATAAAATAATTTAGTCGAGTAACCACCTGGTGCTTAGATTACAAACAGAGAATCATGAGTTCCACGTCACAATAAGTTTACATTTTACCTTATATCCGTTCCATCATGAGCAAAGCATGCAAACTCAGATAATCACATTCATCCAAATCCGTATTTGAGAACACATAATAACATGGATAATAAAATCAACACTCTAAATTTTATCACATAATAATGTAATATACAATATATGTTTTTAATCCTTGTAATATACAATATATGTTTTTGATCCTTTTAACCTAACTCATCGAATTTGGATTTTGGTACATGTATGCTTAAACCTAAAAACATTGTTTTAGGGTTTTTGTTTTTGGGTTGTCTGAGTACACTCGAACTGCCTGCGCGCGAAACATGTAATTTGGGATAACAATTTGAAAACAAATAAAATCAACCATGATTAATCATAGAATGGATTGAGAGGATTGTGAGTAATTTTAGGGAATAAATATCGGGTTTATAAATATCCCGAGTGGGACAATTATATTTTGTTGTCGTGTACAGAATGATGAGAGTTTAGTGTAATTTATCAATAAGGATTGGCAATGATCCATCAAAACATGTGATTTGGTTCACTGGTTGAGTCGTGAAACATAAATAAATAATATAATAAATTATATGACCGGTAAAAGTTTTAAAATCAGAAAATTTAAAACCAAAATGTCAAATAAACTAATGGGCGTGCATGTGTAGTGCATCTACATGATGTGTGCTTAAAATACCAGCCTAACTTTTCATTTTCCATATCTAAACCATACTTTTTAGATGCGAGTTACTAAAAAGTAACAGTATGTCCTATTTGGGTCAGTTTGTAATAAAAAATTCTTAGAACTCGGCTTTTTTAAATGATAATTTATATACAAATGTTAAAGTATGTTTTGGAGTTACCTTTACTACAGCTGTATGTATCGAAAGCATCATATCCACCATCACGAGCCCAAAAATTAGCTTCAGTAGCCCTACAAATTATGCCAGCAACAGCACTCGCACCTGCTCCTCCACAAAGGTGTTGCTCCTCCAAAGATGGTTCATTTGCAACCCAAACTATCACCGTTGATCGCATTAATTTGAGCCATTATTGGAACAATCGCTGGTTCAGCTGTGATAAAATGAAAAGTTTCTTTAGGAAACAATTAAGACTAATAAAATATTTCATTTTGAATAACTCCATCCCAATCATATTTGACAACTATGAACAATCTTTCCCTGATTTAACAAATGCATTTTTGGCCAAAGAACTGACATTTGCAATCTGTCAAACAAAAACGATGATTGAAAGAGATGGCCATCAATTTAGATGAAAACTGAAAAACATTATAAGCACTTGCAAAATATTAGAATAATTTTAAATATAAAAGTCATGATGATTAATTAACAGCTATTCAAGTGAAGCTACCCTATCGTACAAACATCAATAGAGAAGCGACTGAAAGGCAAACAACAGTCTGATCACCAAGTCCACAAAATAACAGGAATAATGTCCACAAAAGGAACATGAACGATGCATGTGTTATTTGAGCACCTTTATTTAGCTGCAAACCAAGGATCAACGCTCCTATGATCTTTTAGAAGGTAGTTTTCTGAAAACTATTGTGGGATACATTGGTCATAACCGGGATGAGTGTTGGAGCAGGTTGAGAATAAGCAGGCTGAGCCAGAATAAGCTGGATCTGGCACACCTTGGTATCCATAACCTATGTTATTTGGATCGGCTCTTCATCTGCTTGTTCCTTGATTCCAGGTTGTGTAGAAGGGCATTGCCATAACCGATGGCCTGTCAAGCCATGGGATATCCAGGTTCTTGCTGTCCATCATTCTGAACATACGCAGACAAGGATTGACCACCTTGCTGACCATAACCACCAGGGGTTGGACCGGAGTTGCTATATCCATCATTAACCTTGGGTGTAAGACGGTTACCATATTGAGGGTAAGCTTGCTGCATTGACCTGCTTGACGGCTGTTGTTTGAGGTTGATCATAAGGTTGTTGATCATAGGGTGCTGTTTGTCGTGGCATGTTGTATGTTTCCCATATGATAGATGAGTGGTTGTGCCTTACGGATAACTTGGGAGGCTGAGCTGAGAGGCTGGGCTATTCCCTAGGGATTAAAAAGTAATAAAGGATGAAACAGTAATAACAAAAACCCGAACAAAATTAATAGTTATCGAACTTGAGATGGTTTGCAGGCTGTCTTCAATTTATGCCTGTTACCGTCACATAAGAACTCCCTTAAAACCTGATTGCCTATATATTTATATAGTTGATGCTTAGTTCTAGAACTTTGCCCATCAATAACACCTATCCAATTCAGTTTTGTGAATTTATGCCGTGACTCCGCAGTCCCGCCAGTTAACTTTTTTGAAGCTATGATTTTCCCATCTAATTGTAAGAATGGCATATTTATTTGCAAACTTATAATATTGATGAAGGTGGCGACAACCATCCAACTACAACCAAATATTTGGCATCCTGTAAAAATCTACCTACGAATGAAAAAGATCAATTCTAACATAAACCGTTTTGTAAATCAAGATGAATGATTATATCTCAGCAAACCCTAATCGACCTAAAATCTTGAACGAATAGGTTATAGATGATTTAAGGTTTCTTAATTCTATATAATGTAAAGAAGATTATGTATTCGAATAGGTATGTATCATGTTTTATTCGAAGAGCAGAATACATACCTGGGTTTGAAGGTATGTATTCTATGAACTTTTTGGTTCATATATATAAAAACTTTGTATCTATCACTATACATGCTAATTAGATCATTAGATCCTCAACCTCCAATCATTGATCGATTCCTTCTTCTTCATTGATTGATCAATATTTCTTCCGATGATTGATTCGATCTTCAATTTGCTTTTGTTGTGAATTTGATTTATGATTGATCCGATCTTCAATTTGCTTTTGTTATGAATTTGATTTCGAAACTCTTACCTAGGGTTTTTGTTCGGGTGTGTTTATTTTTTCGGTTTTTTAATGGGTTTGTGTAACCCATTATATATAAAAAGACGTTAAGCCCAGAACATAAGCCATGTGCTGACTGGGATTAGTGCCCTGATTGATGACGTGGCATATCCCTCATCTTATATATAATGTAAAGAGATATATATATATATATATATATATATATATATATATATATATATATATATATATATATATATATATATATATATATATATATATATATATATATATATATATATATATATATATATATATATATATATATATATATATATATATATATATATATATATATATATATATATATATCAGAATCAGAAACCCTTAAATAGGAAGGATGGTGAAACAATCTTTTAAATACAAAATTCTATAAAATTGACACATTTAATTTATTAAAGGGTTTTCATAAAATGCTAAAAAAATAGGAATTACAAATGATGCCTTAAATACAAAATTCTATAATATATATATATATATATATGAATCACAAATGATGCCTTAAATATAAAACTTTATAGAAATATATAAGGAAGGATGGTGAAACAATGCCTTAAATACAAAATTCTATAAAAATGACACATGTAATTCATTAAAGGTTTCCATAACATGCTTCAAAAAGAAAATAGGAATCACAAATAATGCCTTAAATATAAAATTCTATTAAAATGACACATGTAATTCATTAAAGGGTTTCTATAAAATGTTTCAAAAAGAAAACAAGAATTACAAATGATTCCTTAAATACAAAATTCTATAAAAATATATATAGGAATTACAAATGATGCCTTCAATATAAAATTTTATAAAAATATATAAGGAATGATGGTGAAACAATGTCTTAAATACAAAATTCTATAAAAATGACACATGTAATTCATTAAAGGGTTTCCATAAAATGCTTAAAAAGAAATATGAATTACAAATGATGCCTTAAATACAAAATTCTATAAAAATGACACATGCAATTTATTAAAGAGTTTCTATAAAATGCTTCAAGAAGATAATAGGAATTACAAATGATTCAAAATAATTTGACTTACTAAAATGAACATATTTTTAGATATTCAGACGGTCAAGTTTTGGACTGGGCTACATACTGTTGCTATATTATAAACGTGACAAAAAATAATATCAGGAATGAGCTTTTTGGGCTTACTTTTACTAGAATACACTTTACCACAAAACTTACATAACAAAATCATTTGTAAAAAATATTTAACTATAATGTTTTTGCTAACAAAAAAAAAACTTAACAATAATATTAATTTCAAAAAAAAATAATGTAAAAAAGTTATTCATAACATTAACATATACAAAATTTATTACCTCATAAAATTCAAAAATACATAAAAGATTTATACAATATTATTAAAATTCTATAAAATTTTAATGTAATAAACTTATTCATAACGTTAACGTATGCAAATTCAATTAACTCATAATATTTTTAAATAAATAAAATATCTTAAACTACGTTTTTGTCTCCATTTTATGCTACATTATTAAAATATTAGTGCCATAACTAACACTACATATACCAAACTTCTGATACAAACACATATAACTTCAGTTTTCATTAAAAAAATATATACTTAAAGCTAGCCCGTCCATCTGACGGGTCTAAAGGCCAATATATATATATATATATATATATATATATATATATATATATATATATATATATATATATATATATATATATATATATATATATATATATATATATATATATATATATATATATATATATATATATTAGAGGTGGCAAAATGGGCGGGCGGGCGGGCACGGGCGGCGGGCTAACAGGCAACGGGCTAAACGGGCGACGGGCTAAACGGGCGCGGGCTAAACGGGCACGGGCGAAACGGGCGGGCAAAATGGGCGGGCTAAACGGGCGCAAGCTAAAAAAGGAAAAAAAAACATATAAAAACATACAAAAAAAAATAAAAATACTTGTTTGAAAGTCGGGATAAAAAATTTAATAAAAAATATTCGTCGAGTATACTAGTTTGTATTTTACAAGTGCGCCCGTTAAGCCCATTTAGTTCTTACATATGCGCCCGTTTAGCCCATTCATTATAAAGAATGGGCAAAAAAGTGCCCCATCCTTTTTTGAAAATGGGCAAAAAGTGCCCATATGTATCAAAACGGGCAAGATTGCCACCTCTAATATATATATATATATATATATATATATATATATATATATATATATATATATATATATATATATATATATATATATATATATATATATATATATATATATATATATATATATATATATATATATATATATATATATATATATATATATATATATATATATATATATATATATATATATATATAGTTATGATCTAATAAAAAGATTAACAAAAATGAGAAGGATGAGAAGAAACCACAACCACTCATTTCAGATGCACCTATAAAATCTCCTGCATCTCCCCTTAAAATTCTCACTCTTATTTAAAATGTGTGGTCCAGAGTTTTTCTTATTATTCTTATTTTTATTTCTCTTCTTACTAGATCACTACTCTCTCTCTCTCTCTCTCTCTCTCTCTCTCTCTATATATATATATATATATATATATATATATATATGTATGTATGTATATATATGTATATATATATATATATATATATATATATATATATATATATATATATATATATATATATATATATATATATATATATATATATATATATATATATATATATATATATATATATATACACACACATATATATACATATATATATATATATATATATATATATATATATATATATATATATATATATATATATATATATATATATATATATATATATATATATATACACTAGTGGCAAAACCCGTCCGATGGACGGGTATGACTTCTGATTATCGTTTAACTTTTTCTTATTTAATAAATGTTTGTTATTCATGTATGGTTGACGAATATGACTTGTGATTCATTAGTGGGCATTACTTATTTTTATCGTTGACCTTTTTTATTTAGCTACATATTGGTGCTAAAAAAATTAGTGAATTTATTGAATAGCCAGATGGCAAGCAGGGCTTGTAATCATTGTTTTAATTATTTTTTATTTTCTAAATATTGATGTTAATAAATTACTATGTAAAACACAGTAGCAATGTTTGTCAAATTAGTTGCGTTTATCTATACTACATTATCTAGCATTTAGAACTATTCTATAATAAAGTTCTAAATCTAGACAAATTCGCTTACTTGATATAGAAAGATTAGTGTCGGCTAACCACCCATACTTGTTATAGAAAGATTAGTGTCGTGTTAACCACCCATGTCCTCGCCATTGCTAACGTGGTACCCGGTTACAACTACCACTACCGTCTCCGAAAAAGGCACTTCGCCAAAATAATCTATACCACAACCGAAATCGAATCAGACGCCATCACCGTTGCAAGTAATGGACATTGCCGGATTCCACCCTCTACCTTCGGCCACTGCCGATCATTGTCGGGTTTCCCACCACCACTTTCTTTTAGCATTTTTAATATCGGATGATATCGTAACTTTTTGTTAAAGAGGCAGAGTATTATTCATTTATTTTTAGACGGGAAAGATGACCATGAGTGTAGGTGTTTATTTGTTGGTCTTAAAATATTTCTCACTACTTTCTTTACATTTTGATAATAGGTTTCGTTTTAGCTCATTTAAAATTTATTCCTTAATGAAGTTAACCTCAACATAATATATAGTATTCAAATTCTTTAGTTTGATAATAATACAATAGTTCTTTAGTTTGAAAACAATACATGTAATTACAAAAAGTCCATTAAACTATACGCAACTTTTTCAAGTTCTATTAAATACTTTACTTGTTATATATTTAATATATTTCTTTAATGCACAAATAAATCCATTGTATACTATTTTAAAAAATGCTCAATGTTATATTAATTATGAAGTACAGTAATAATTTATATAAGCTACCGTCTCATAGTGTTGTTTGGGATTTAACATATATTAATAGTTTACATAAGCCGCCATCGCATAATCTTGTTTGGGATTTTATATTAAGGGTTTATTTACTCATCTTAACAACAAATAAGCTATTTTATATAATTAACAAATAATATAAATGCTTATTTGCTTATCCTATAATTATTACTAAAGTAATCCCTAATAAATGTGAAATCCCACATAAATTATGGCTCTAGATGTGATCAATATACTTATAACTACTCGTATCTTCTAAAAAATAATTACAAATATTCCTATATGACAAATTCCCTAATTAACGTCAACAATATATGTGATTAATGTAATGTATTTTATATGTTAATATACTCGTATAGTAGTATCTATATATTTACAGTTTTACACATCTCAAATAGAGCCATAATTTATGTGATTAATATGAGGGTCTACTGTTAGATATTTGAGGTAACTGGATTCCTACACTTTATTTGACTTCTCCATCCATCCGTTGTTATGATTTCCTTAACTTGAAGTATGCTGTAAACATGTCATCAAAGCTTCTATTATCATCAACCCTCAGAATCCTACTGGACTAAATGAAAACGCCAATAAATATATACACTTAGCTGCCTCAAAAAGCACTTGTGGCAGCTGCTCCGACCATGGTCAGAGTCCAGTTTAATTTCGCTCATTTTCTAATCACAAAATCTACTAAAGTTTTCACTGTTATACTTTGTTCCTTTACTCAAAACCTCATTCTAACTCAAGTTTCTTAGTGCAGAAAAGGAAGATAGTTGTGCTTGGCGTTCTTGTTGTGGGTCCAAAAGCTTTGGGAACCCGTCGAAACACGCACTTTTCAAAATTCATTTTATAGCGATTGTTTTATTATTGCTTCCAGATGACAAAAAACTGTTTTTAAGTACTTCAAGTTTAGAGATAACTTATGGGATTGAAGAATCGAGTTTTGATTATCCATTAAAGTAGTATCTCCATCAATCTGAGCCAAAAGGGTTTTACAGTTGGTCGTCGATACTATTGACTTTGAGAAGGGTATGGAACATAAGTGTTGACTGCATTTGGTTGTAAAAAGATCCTGAAGTCATTCCACTGACATGGTAGTTTTGTCGCCTACTACCATTTCCAACATTACAATAGTCCCAACCCCAGCTGAGCTATCTGGATGCAATTTCCTCATTGATGAAAGTAGTCTCTTTTCATTATCGGTAATTAGGCGTCGTAAGTTAGCTGATCTTTGAACCGCATGGATCGATCCTGGTCTTGGGATCTGGTTTCGACGTCCAACCAGAGGCGGTGTCGGTCTATGAACGACCGATGGGTGTTGTCGGTTTAATAGAGATGCATCGGCAACTTTCTGAACAGGTTGGACACCTTTACTACCCTTTATGGTGTTATTCCTCGAGAGTTTCCATAATTCATCTTTATCATCCGCATGACAATGGTATGTTCCTGCAACATCATTGCCCCAATAGACACATGGGGCAAGTGAGTCACAAACATAACAGTAGCACTGAAATTCAAATATATAGTATCGATTAGAAAGGTATGATTTGTATATAATGTTAACTATCCTCATTACTAACCTATGTGTATATAATGTTGTATTTCCAAATAATCATGCAGAAGTTTAGGACTTGAATGATATCAGTGGCTTAGGTCATTTTATGCAGAAGTTTGATACTATCTAACAACATATTTAAACATGTAAGTATGTAATAACCTATTACCACAAAAAATAAACAATTCAAGTAATCTGGTACGAGTTTAATGAACAAAATATGTCATTTAGTGATACATATTAGTAGACTTCATGATTTCATTTTTGCATATTTGACACAAAATTAAAGCCTAGAAGTAAATGACACTATCATTGCACCCAAATGCAAAATAATTTCAGAAATATGAGCGCAGGGTTTAGTCTTACTTCCATTTAATCCACCATTGATGAATATTAGATCAACAAAAGCAGCGACAGCGTGCCAGTATCGTCTTGTCAAGTCAACAACATCATATCCCCAGTGGCATCAGCACTATATCTACTTGTCCGTGATTATTCTTTCACTGTAACATAACAAACTCGTGCTCAATTTCATGATTTTACACTCGAATTGCATTTATAGTAACAATGATTGAAAAGAATGACACAAAACAAAAATGAAACTTCTTAGGTTTGTTTGCTTGCGGCTTTCTTTCCTATATTTTGATTCTGTTTTAGTTGTCTAAGACCAGCTAAAGAGATTTTGACGTTTCAAATTATTGCAGCTATAAGGTCAGGGTATGTACATGCCTTCATCGACTTTGTTTCCCTTTGGGATGCTTCCGACATGTGACCAAACAAAATCATCGCCAATTTTGCAGCTACAAACCCGAACAGATAATAAGATCATTCGGTAGATTACCAGATTATCTGTTGTTTGTAACTGTCGAGTTTTTTTACCTGTGAAGCAACAAACAAAGATGTTTTTAGAACTCCAGGAGATTCACCCATAGATGTTGTCCAAAATAAATAAATTGTAAGAGAGCCCTCCTAACACCAAATAAGAATCAGAAAAAGTATTGGCGGAAAATAAAGAATATTCACCTAGGTTGTGAAAACAGGTGGACCTTGAGGGTACGTCGTCAAAAGGCTGGCATACTGCACCGGAGATGCCGTATCACCATCTACACAGCCATTAAAAGTATGCTCTCTCACATTTCTTGCATTAGACGCTGGATGTGTTTGGGAGCGTATCTCATTGTGCCAATTCGACACTTTTTTCCCATAAATTGAAGACAATGAACAGAGAATGCATTTGTTTATGAACACAAGTATTTAAACAACCGTCTAAAAAATGTTGTTAAAAACACTAAAAATGAATGGTGTGAGAACTAACACAAACCTTTATGTCTGTCGTTCACTGCCTGCGCATTTTCAGCATGCACATTAGTGGCGACTAAATAAAACAACCTGCTCTTAACTATAGGATCATTATCAACTGTATCTTTAACCAGAAATTTACTCAAAACTTGTAGGATCATGAAAATCTTGACACTTAACCAGAAATATATGCACATTAGTGACTTTTCTTATTATCTTTCTATTTCCACAACCAGGTTGTCTAAAGTCTGAACATCTGCGCTCTTTGTCAAATTTTTCTTTCCAGAATTACTACCTTCACCGACTATGTCAGCCCCTTCTTTCTTCTCAATTACTACATTAGTTTTGTCATCTTTTACAGCTTCGTTTGTTTTATATGAATGTGTTTGGAAAAATGGATCAGTTTGTAAAGCGTCAGTTCCTTTGCTTTAGTAAAAAACCAGAGATACACTTTGGAACCTAATTTGAATGTGTGGGTGCCATTGAATGTGTGTCATGGCCAAAAGGCTCCAAGTAAATTAGAATCTGCTCGTCTACCATCAAAAGAGAGTGGCCTTTGGTTTTGGTACATATTTGGTTCCATTGGACCGGGATGACGTGAGACACTATGGGCATCTGGCGGCCCATGTGCTGGAGGTGCAGAATTGAGTGGTGGTGATAGTCGTAGAAATACGTCTTTTAGGAAAAAGAGCGTATTATGGGCAAGTATTAAGTTGCACGTTTTAGGAAAAACGCGAAACCGAACAAATGCGGGTTCGTTCTCGAGGAGGTGTGTGGATTAATGTGCCAATAAGTATAATCAAAAGTTTGGGGTAGTGTCGTTTTTAGATGAGAAAAGAAAGAAAAACTAAGACGAACTACGATTACAATTAAACTACGACGAAAGACGTAAAACGCGAACGTAAGTACGTAAAACGTGAAAATTTAAAAATTTTAAGCTAAAAACAAATTAAAGATGAAAAAGTAGTTCAAAATAGTATAAAAAAGGATAAAAATCCAATAAATATATTTTTAAACCTTTTATTAATTAAATATTCAATTTTTAATGCTAATTAAAGCCCAAAAATTAAATATAATTAAGAAAAAGCCCAAAATATTATTTTATTGGACAAATAACTCGCTTATATTATTTAAAAACTAAAAAGTATTTTTCGTAAATTTTAAATACTATTTTTCTATTTTTAATACTCTAAAAACTATTTTTAGACTAAAATAATGATTAAAAATAATAAAATAATGATAAAATTATTTGACTATTTTAAAAATCCTAAATTACACTAATGAACAATATAAAAATGAAAAAGTTTGAAAAATCAAATATTTTTCACTAAAAGACAAAACAATATACAATTAAAACCCTAATTAAATTTTATAAAATCTAAAAATTAACTAAAAAAGTGAACAGTAAAATATTTTTGGACTAAAAACCTTAAAATGTTTTTCTAAATATAAGAAAATTTTTAAAACTAAAAAATCTTACAATTTTACACTAAAAGACAAAATTCAGAAACTTAAAAAGTAATTTAAAATACTATTAAATGTAAAAAATACTAAATGAACAGTAAAATAAAAATTAGTTAAACAGAAAAATTACAAATAAAATACGAAAAATAACCAAATTGGTTTGAAAACCTAATTCCTATTTTAGGTCACAAAAGACAAGAAAGTAAGTTAATTGACAGTGACATGTGACCCCTTTTTGTCTTTTTGCTTAACAGGGGAAATGTTTACACTAGCAGTGGGAAGTGAGTTCCCATTGCCTTCACAAAAAATGGGGTCTAGGCACCTTTTGGCTAGTATCTTGAGTATTGCTTGGATTTGTGGGCAAACAAAGGCACCCCCACAACCAGTTGGGTTGTGGGGAGTCAACAAAATGATAAAAACAATATGGCACTTAGCAAAATCAAGCATAAAAGACCCAAAATCAGTCACTGGTCTAGTATAGGGGGGCTGTGGGGATTTTGCTGGTGTGTTGTGCACTTGGGTGAGTTTTGGTTGGCCAAAACTCACTCAAGTCACTCACAAACTAGCCCAAATCAAACACAAGCACTAACCTAACCCTAATCTATATCCAGTTCAAAGATTTGAAGGCCAAAATCTACAAAATCAAGCAAGTTTGTAGCCTACTGATTTTTAAAGCATGTTTTACCAAATCTATCATGTAATACTTACCAAAAGGTACCAAATACAACAAAGGAACTGAATACACATAAAACCACTCAATTGGGTGAGTTTAAACAGCTTTCAAAACATTTGCATCTCACAAACCATTTATAAAACCTGGATCCAAACACCCCTTAAAAATCAGAAACATGAAATTTAACAAAGGACTCTACTCAAACTTGCATCAAACCCATTCAAATCAATCCTAACCTGTTCCAAACTAACCAGTAAACAATATCTCACATTTGTTCTAACATCCACAACCCTAATCCTAAAAAAAATCACTCTAGCTCAAAAATCTTCCAAGCAAGTATAGAAAAGGAAAAAGAAAAGCTTTTACCTGGTGACCCTACATCCAGGGATCACAAAGGGTAGCCTACCCTTCTCCATCAAGCCCGGGCTTGAGCTGACAATCTTCAGAAAGGGGGCTTGTGGTATGGCAAGAAAATGATGATGATGACTCAATATCCAATCATCATCCAATATGTAGGATTTGTACCTGCCAAGATCAAACAAAGAATAGAGAATGACTTGATCAAATAGCTACAAAGAGAATAAGCCTAGCTTATTGATTAAGCTAGCTTATTCCTCTTGGCTTATAAAAACTTCAAAGTAAATCAGATTTCTTGAAAACTTTTTAATTCAAGTGAAAATTTTTCCCTTAAACTGATTTCAAATGCTAAATGAAACTTAAACAAATCAAGTATAACAAATGGATATTGTAAAGGATTAAAGTTCATTTTCATTAATATTCAAAACATTACAAAAAATCTGGAACAAAGGATAATGGGTACATGACACCCATTATATACTACTGAAAGGATGATTCTAGATACTTGAATAAAATATACAAATGCTAAACCCTAATCTTCAAATTTCCAGTCTTGCCCTTAGAATCTTGGTCAAAAGCTTATCATGTGATCTTCCTGTTGTTGTACAGCTGTTGAAGTGATCTTGGCCCTTTATTTTGAGTGGGGAATAAGTAGTAGCATCTTAACCAGACATCTTGTCGATTTTGGGGTGTGGGGATGAAAGTGACGCAGCAGGGGGGGTCCCTACTGCTCACATGGGTGAAGTGGTGAAGGTTTTTGTGGTTGGGTTTGGTTTAAGATAAGGGCAATTAGGGTTCTGGAGTATGTGGGGCAAAAACCCTTTGTTTGGGGTTTAATTTGTTCTGGGCAAAATTAGGGTTTATGGGTTGATTAGAACAGGTTTAATCTATTTTGGGGGTTGGGTTAATTTAAATTAGGTGTTATGGAGGGAAGGGATTTATTAACTGATTAATTAATCAGTTAAATAGAAGTGGGGTGTGACATGGATGGTGGGTGAATGCTGATTGGTGGATGGTAGATGGTGGGTGACGTGGCGGCGTGAGAGTGGTGGAGGAGAGTTTTGATGTCTGGCCAGTTTGGCCCCTATACTCCTTTTGTCTTGCTACTTGATGAATAAACATTATCAACGCCCAAATCACACTTAACAACTTTTGCCAACTTACTGAAAATGGCCCATCATAGTTTCAAACTTCAAATAAGGACCAAAAGTGCAATAAATGCAATCTTTAAGGGCGTTTCTTGTATACTCTTGGCAATTTAGGGACCCCCAATGTAATTTATGAGTTTTACAAGGGTGTAAATTGCCAAATCTTCCAAAGTTGAAGGACCATTTTTGCCAATCTTCAATTCTTCAAGGACCATTTTGGAAATTCAGGATTCGGGTCCGGTTCTTTGTGCGACTTCATTTCCCGTGTTCGTTATTGCTTCATTCTTGTGATCATTTGTTGATTTCACATTATCCGTACCTAAATACACAAGACACAAATACAAGCATATATAGAGGTATTTTGATGATATTTTAAGCGTTTTAAGCCCGATTTTGATGATGAGACTATGTATAATTGCAGTCTCATCACTACCCCATGCTAAACCATTGTCGTGTCCCCACGTAATGCTACAATTAAGTATCATAGCACTTCCAAAATTCATTTTATGATGACATTTATTGAAGAATTAAATTTAAATAAACTACTACACGTGTTTTAGACATAATGTAATGTTTTCATCACGAGAACGTGACTTTTAGGGTCAAAGAATAAGAACACATGAATGCCTCATAGAGATAAGTTCGTCATCCTCGATTTTCACTCGATTCTATGCTAAGCGTGTAATGAGACCATTGTTATTATAAGTTAGCAACACGATCATATCTCATGAGTGTTAATTACGAACCTAAACTCCCTTATTCCTAATTGGTATCTCTTATATTTATTTTGTCTTAATGATCACGAGGATACATCATTGACTTATGCGTGAATAGAGATTAGGTCTAAAAATAGAGTCTTAACGGTGTAACCAAAATCATTAAATTAATAATTCATCCTAATAGAAAATGATGTCAAAAAATTAAGTCAACAAAAGGGATCGATAAACATGATTTTATAACGGTTTTGAACATGAGACTTATTACCAAGACTTTTATACGCCCCCTAACGGAAGGGCCTTATTATCTTTGGTTTACCTCCATCTTTTATTCAACTTCGCCATGAAGCTTTTATTATGACTTCGGTCTTGCCTTGCCTTTTATTATCCGCCTCATCGGTGGTTTTATTAGACAAAGACGTATATCCTCACGCTAAGGCGAATTTTGGATTTTTAAATCTTCAAAGATTAAGGCTTGAGTCACTTTCAATTTGGGCATAGATTTTTCGGCCTTGTGAGCTTCAAATTTTTGCTTGATTTAGGTGAGCACTTGAAATCTTATTATTATGTGAAGCTTTCGATTGTTCGGGTGCCAATACTTCAAAACCGTGACGCTGGCGATACCTTAATGTTTTCCCAATTTAATTACATGGAAGCTACTAAAACAAATTAGAAACCAACAATAGTGACTAAACCGCCAAATCAATATTTATTAACAATTTATTATCAAAAGCGTGGGGAGAATAAGCTAATAATTACTACACATGAGATCGTGACGATTACGAGACTTATAAATAACTCTATCATTCCTCGTCTTCATTTAAGAGACTTAGCCTAAAAAGTTAAGGAACCGAAGCTAAGTGCTCAACACGCACGGTCGAGTCAAAAATTAATCTCATTCTCACCATCGGAAAACCTACATTCGTGTCTTCAAACACTTATAAAACATGAGAAAAATTTTAAAATTTGGCCATTTTTAGCCTTATTTTGCATAAAACGATAACAAAACGATGAAATTTTGGATTGCGTGTTGACGTAAGCAAGGTGAAGTATCTACTCACCCCCATACTAAAACTAAACATTGTCCTCAATGTTTCGAGTCTAGGGGTGAAACACCCCCATACTAGAGACGTAGTCGAATGCTTAATCTCGAGCATGGAAAGGGTAAAACGAATAACCTAAAAGCCGTTTATAAATTATGATAATAAGATAAACGTTAGAACATAAAAGGATATCATCGGATATCGGAATCTCCAAAGGCAACGATTGAAGCTCGAGTCCTACGTAAAACGAACACGAGAGGCTTCAATGATGACGATGTACCTAATGAATCACAATCACGAACAACCACGGAACAAAGGTTGGAAGGGCACAAATCCCCTCACATTAAACTAATTAGAAAGCAATAGTATGTATATGGATAGGCATGGGTCTCCCCCACGAGGCACCTTGTTTTTGATAACCGAGTCAAAAGCTCGACTCGAATCCCCATAAATGTGATCATTTAGGGATAATCATGGTTCGGTCATTTTTGGTGGGACTTACATGTAATCAAGGCCCAAAAGCAACCGTGTATAAAGGCAAAACCTCTATACCGGGATTAAAGATCGTGTCTTCGTTTTCGGATGATAAACGAAACAACACGACTTCAAGTAACAACGTCCCAAAGGGACACAAGAAAATAACATAAGAAGAGAAGGGTGGGACAATGGTTGGGCATAAAAATTGAGTTACTCGAGGTAAACTCCCACCGTAAGTGTAGAAAGATTTTCTAGTGACTATGTCGGTAAAAGACCGAGATTTTATCTTAAACGTGATACCGGGGTCAAAAATCTCGTCCTCGGTGGAGAAGTGTGAGGGAACAAATGGGGCTTCCCCCATACTAGATCCACACAAAACGTCGTCAAAAGAAGTAGACGCGTTTGTAGCAAGCTCAATTAAGCGAGGTGATGACGGAGTTATCTTTGGAAAAAATTTCAAATCACTTGTTAAATCATTCCTTTTTTCATTTTTTAACTCACTGTTACGAAAACCCAACTTGATTAAATTGAAAATATTTGGTGTTTCTAAAACAATTCTAGGCACACTTAAAATTTACACATTTATCTTGAAGGCGGGAGGAGGATTTGAATTTTTAAAACGTGAATCGATTAATAAAACATCCCCCTCCGGGCTAAGGCAACAGTCCTCATCAAACTCGAAAATCGAAGGCGGATCATCAAGAATACGTTTGATCTCGGAAAAGTCGCCATCGGGATCAAAAACGTCTTCTCTTCCTCGTGGAAGAGGTTGAACAATAAAGTCGTCGATAATCGAGTCGCTAGTTCCAACCGTCGTGAAACTAGGAAAAGAAGGCTCTTCGATTGAAGATTTTGCCTTTGTCGTTTCGACCTCGATATCGAAAAACGTATCGATGTGAGCAAGGCCATCGGCGGACTTCTCACATGATAAATCCAAAATCTCACTCGGTGTGGGACTAGGAGTAAAAGGCTCGTCTCGTGACGATTTTGCCTTGACGGTTTCAACTTTGTCCTTCGAAGGGATCGAACGTGGGTTTTCAAACATTTTAGCAAAACTACTAACACGTCCCTTCGGAATTATTTTTCGCTCATCTTGTAAAAACGAGGGTTCAATGCTTTCCTTAAAAACCTTTTCACATTTTTCTTCCTTAAAATCATTTAATGGAATTTCTTCGTCAAAATTAAGTGTATATTGATTTAGAAAATCCTCAATAATTTCATCCTCATTAGAAAAATTAGGTTCACAAGGTATTAGATTTAATACTCCCAAGTATCCTACGAGTTTTTCCTTTGGTTTATTTTCAAAAACATTTTTCAAAACTTCGTTGGATGACTTTTTCGTTTCCTCTACGTTGTTGCAAGACGATGAAGGTTGCACGACTCTAAAATTCGAGAGATATGGATCAATGCGAGACGTATGAGTCTTAGGAGTCGATAAGGCTTTAACCTCTCCCTCGGAATTAGGATTGGTGTTATTAGATAAAGAATTAAAATTTTCCACTAAGCCCTCGAACATTAAAAGAATTTTATCTCTCTCTCTATCATGATTTTTTCTTTCATTAGCATGATTTTCCTTAATGCTATCCACATATCCTTTCCACATCTCTTCATTTTGATCATACAAACGTTGTTGCTCTTCAATATGGGTGTCATAATCGTTTTCCATTTTTTTGAAAGTGTCCCTTTGGGTTGCCATTCGTTTATTACAAGTTTCCTTAATGCTTGACAATTGTTCTTCCACCATCGTTAATTTCTAATTATTTCGTCTCACAAAATCATTAAAGGCATTATGAATAGACTCATTATGGAAATTAAAAGACAGATCATACGACGAATAAAACGAAGACGATGGGTGACCTTGGTCGTAAGATTGAAAATTGTTACCAAGATCACGTGGAGAGGGGTTATAGATATAACCCCCTCGACCTCCAATAACCTCACAATAAAAACAATTGGCACCATCGGGCGGGCCTCCATAATATGGACACGAGTAATAACCACCATGATTCGACATGATGCAACGAGAACGGTGTTACGAGAATTAAACACTAGAGGGTTAGAGATAGAATTAATGGATATGGGTAAGAAGAATATTTTTGGTTTTTGATTTATTTAATTTTTTTTGGATTTTTGATGTATTACATAGACTCAAATCTACAAATCTCCCCTCGAATCGACTTTCTCGATTAAAGGAGCCTCAAGGAATGAAAACGATCATGTGGAGTGAACGCCTTCGATGACTTTAGAACGTTGGTGGAACACCAAAACGTTCAAGAGGGTTTAATCTTGAAAACAAGAAAATATATATACGTAGATAATACTTTGGTTGGCAAACCCTCGATTAGCCCTTTTTCTCAAAACACGCACAAGCAAGCGGGGGGAAACGAGGCGGCGCTAAGCACTTAAGAGCCTTTTTCCCTTAGGTCGTGAAATACAACCGCCTTATACCCACCTTATAGTTTGTGTTAATTGAAATTAAGCCTCACGAAAGTATTTATCTATTTTGCCTTTTACTTTTGCTTTAGATTCGAATACAATGATCGAGTGATGAAATCCCGAATCAAGGTTGCGTTTTCACGCTTTTGGAGTACTTGTATCTTTATTGTTCTACGTAAGTACAATATATTAATAATATTCACAATAAAAACGAAAACCAATATATCTACAATATAGTAAAATGATTGTTGTGTGTTTAATTTAGGAAAACTAAACACAATTTATTTGGATACTATAATATATTAAGGAAAAAATAGCAAAAACGAGTATGTACGATATTCACGCTTTCCAAAATTAGAAAAGCAAAAACGCACCACTCACAAAAACACGATACTAATAATGGCACACTAAAAACACCTCCCCGGCAGCGGCGCCATTTTGATAGTCGTAGAAATACGTGTTTTAGGAAAAAGAGCGTATTATGGGCAAGTATTAAGTTGCACGTTTTAGGAAAAACGCGAAACTGAACAAATGCGGGTTCGTTCTCGAGGAGGTGTGTGGATTAATGTGCCAATAAGTATAATCAAAAGTTTGGGGTAGTGTCGTTTTTAGATGAGAAAAGAAAGAAAAACTAAGACGAACTACGATTACAATTAAACTACGACGAAAGACGTAAAACGCGATCGTAAGTACGTAAAACGTGAAAATTTAAAAATTTTAAGCTAAAAACAAATTAAAAATGAAAAAGTAGTTCAAAATAATAAAAATAAGGATAAAAATCCAATAAATATATTTTTAAACCTTTTATTAATTAAATATTCAATTTTTAATGCTAATTAAAGCCCAAAAATTAAATATAATTAAGGAAAAGCCCAAAATATTATTTTATTGGACAAATAACTCACTTATATTATTTAAAAACTAAAAAGTATTTTTCCTAAATTTTAAATACTAATTTTCTATTTTTAATACTCTAAAAACTATTTTTAGACTAAAATAATGATTAAAAATTATAAAATAATGCTAAAAATTATTTGACTATTTTAAAAATCCTAAATTACACTAATGAACAATATAAAAATGAAAAAGTTTGAAAAATAAATATTTTTCACTAAAATACAAAACAGTATACAATTAAAACCCTAATTAAATTAAATAAAATCTAAAAATTAACTTAAAAAGTGAACAGTAAAATATTTTTGGACTAAAAACCTTAAAATGTTTTTCTAAATATAAGAAAAATTTTAAAACTGAAAAATCTTACAATTTTACACTAAAAGACAAAATTCAGAAACTTAAAAAGTAATTTAAAATACTATTAAATGTAAAAAATACTAAATAAACAGTAAAATAAAAATTAATTAAACAGAAAAATCACAAATAAAATAATAAAAATAACCAAATTGGTTTGAAAACCTAATTCCTGTTTTAGGTCACAAAAGACAAAAAAAGTAAGTTAATTGACAGTGACATGTGACCCCTTTTTGTCTTTTTGCTTAGCAGGGGAAATGTTTACACTAGCAGTGGGAAGTGAGTTCCCACTGCCTTCACAAAAAATGGGGTCTGGGCACCTTTTGGCTAGTATCTTGAGTATTGCTTGGATTTGTGGGCAAACAAAGGCACCTCCACAACCAGTTGGGTTGTGGGGAGTCAACAAAATGATAAAAACAGTATGGCACTTAGCAAAATCAAGCAGAAAAGACCCAAAATCAGTCACTGGTCTAGTATAGGGGGTCTGTGGGGATTTTGCTGGTGTGTTGTGCACTTGGGTGAGTTTTGGTTGGCCAAAACTCACTCAAGTCACTCACAAACTAGCCCAAATCAAACACAAGCACTAACCTAACCCTAATCTATATCTAGTTCAAAGATTTGAAGGCCAAAATCTACAAAATCAAGCAAGTTTTTAGCCTACTGATTTTTAAAGCATGTTTTACCAAATCTATCATGCAATACTTACCAAAAGGTACCAAATACAACACAAGGAACTGAATACACATAAAACCACTCGATTGGGTGAGTTTAAACAGCTTTCAAAACATTTGCATCTCACAAACCATTTATAAAACCTGTATCCAAGCACCCCTTAAAAATCAGAAACATGAAACTTAACAAAGGACTCTACTCAAACTTGCATCAAACCCATTCAAATCAATCCTAACCTGTTCCAAACTAACCAGTAAACAATATCTCACATTTGTTCTAACATCCACAACCCTAATCCTAAAAAAAAATCACTATAGCTCAAAAATCTTCCAAGCAAGTATAGAAAAGGAAAAAGAAAAGCTTTTACCTGGTGACCCTACATCCAGGGATCACAAAGGGTAGCCTACCCTTCTCCATCAAGCCCGGGCTTGAGCTGACAATCTTCAGAAAGGGGGCTTGTGGTATGGCAAGAAAATGATGATGATGACTCAATATCCAATCATCATCCAATATGCAGGATTTGTACCTGCCAAGATCAAAAAAAGAATAGAGAATGACTTGATCAAATAGCTACAAAGAGAATAAGCCTAGCTTATTGATTAAGCTAGCTTATTCTTCTTGGCTTATAAAAACTTCAAAGTAAATCAGATTTCTTGAAAACTTTTTAATTCAAGTGAAAATTTTTCCCTTAAACTGATTTCAAATGCTGAATAAAACTTAAACAAATCAAGTATAACAAATAGAAGTCAGATTTATTGCAAAGGATTAAAGTTCTGTTGGGAATAAATTAAGGCCAGATCACTTGAGCGCTGACAAGAACAATTTAAGCGTTGACAAGAACAAAGCAAGCGCTGACAGCTCAAGCGTTGACAAGTTAAAGTCAAGCGTTGACAGATTGAAGACAAGCACTGATGGAAGATATAAGTTACACGTTTATTATATTCTAGAATACTTCTAGTAAGGATAGAAACGACAATGTATTTTCTATATTTATCTTTACCTAGAATAGTTGATACGTAGCTTATTGTACAAGGCTTCTTAGTCTATAAAAGAAGGCCTTTAGGTTAATGTTCAATATCAAGTTTTACATAAGTTTTCGTTCGTAAACATCTTTCATTGTAAGCAAGTTCGACATTCATAATCAAAGTGAAAGTTTGTTTATATCTTGTGTGTTCTTGTTTAAGTGTTAAATTCCGCATAACACTTAGATCTACAAAGCATATACAAAGGTTTCTCTACGTGCTATACTTGATCTAATCTCGTATACACAAAGCTAATCGATCTAAGTTTGGGATCAACAAGTGGTATCAGAGCTTGTTGAGGAACTTTTGATCTTTGAAGAACACCAGAACCATACACGAACACCAAAACCCTAATTTTCTCAGAAACCCTAAAAACACCAAAACCCTAACAACATCATGTCTGAAGCAATAACCTCCTCCTCCTCAGCCTTACCTAACATCAAGATTCCCATGCTTGATGCAACCCACTTTGACCTATGGAAGTTCAACTTTGAACAATATCTGGGGATCTATGACTACACACTCTAGGAGATTATTGAATATGGAAACTCATTCAATAAGGCTCAAAAGATTCTTGATGCCATTACTCAAAGATCAGCTGTTGAAGGTTTCCCTGATGAGGATAAGAAAGAAAAACCTGGAGATGGTAGAGCTGTAGGTGCTGAAGATATTGCAAAGAAAAGGGTTGACATGAAAGCCCTAAACATTCTGAAAGTCTCTTTGGGACAAGAAAACCAGCACAAATATAGAGGCTATGAATCTGCTAAGGATCTTTGGGAAGCACTTGAAGTTGCATATGGTGGCAATGCAGACACTAAGGAAGAAAAGAAAAGCAACTTCTGCATGATTATGCTGTCTTCAAAGCTCAACCCAATAAGAAACTGAGTAGTGTGAGAAGCAGATTGCTTGACATCATAAGCAAGTTGTCCTTCATGGGGACATAAGTTGGTGATGTTGACACCAATGCTACCTTTCTGAAAAGTCTTGGTGAGGCATGGAAGATTGAGGCAAGATCTATTCTTGCCAATAATACTTACAAGATCTCCTCGTTTGATGACATCTACAACAAACTAAGACTGTTGGAGGATGAAACTCTTTCAGATCATGGAAGCAAATCTAGTACCAGCAACATGGCCTTCTTCTCTCATAGTGAAGGTCAATTCAATCATAAGGACTCTTATATGCATCCAGTTACTGGATCATCATATGTCAGCGCTAGAACAAGTCCTGTCAACGTCTCCTTTTCAGACGCTGACACATTCATGAATGACTCCCCAAGAGTTAAACCTGCTGGTTTGGATTTGGATACTGTTTGTGCTTACATTGCTTCTTTGCCCAATGGTTCAGTGATTACATATGAGGACCTTGAGCAGATAAGTGATGAGCACTTGGAAGAGATGGGCATCAAGTGGAACATGGCTCTTGCTAGTATAGGAGCAAATAGGTGGAATAGAAGGTTCAAGAAGAAGATGACCTTCAATGCTAAAGACACAGCTGGATTTGATAAATCCAAAGTTGAATGCTACAACTGTCATCGTATGGGGCACTTCATGAGGGAATGCAGATCTCCTAGAAGATCTGATGCTGGTAAACCCTCAAGTCAGGTTGTTAAATCTCAAGATTAAAAAGCCATGGTTGCAGTTCAAGGAATTGATGGTACATGATGGGATTGGAGCTATCTGGCTAAGAATGTTGAAGAGGACAAAGCTTTGGTTGCTGATATTGAAGAAGAAGAGCATGTTGAATATGCTCTCATGGCACACTCCTCCTCTTCATCTGATAATGAGGTATATGATGATGCTTTTTGTAGCAAAGGTTGTAGGTTAAACACTGATAGACTTAACAAAGAGGTGTTAAAACTAAAAGATGATATGAGCACTGAAAGGTGTAAATTGTCCAATTACCAACTAGCTCTTACTGAAACTGAGAAAACCGTTTATGAATACAAGAAAATGGAATTTGACTTAAAATATAAGATCAATATCTTAAAACATAAGCTAGAGGGTAGTATGGATATTAGAAACATCATGACAAAGGTCAATAGAGACCTACAGGCTAAGTTAGATGAGGCCATTAAGAATAAAGATAATGTTGACCTCAAGATTCAAAGATTTGATAGAGCCACCCAAACCCTAGGAGACTGTGTAGCTAAACAAAGGGATCCTAAGGACATGACTGGGATTGGGATGACTGATTACTCTCTGGTTCCACCACCAGCTGGTGACTTCTATGGTGTCCTTAGAAAGGACTTGTCTTGGACTGGTATACCAGAATGCCAAGAAGAGGAATTCTGTCCTCCACCAAGAGTTGTCACTCTAGTTGAAGAGTATCAACAAAAACTGACTGACCTAAATGAGTGGAAGAAAGCTAACCCTACTTTATTTGTTAAGGGAGGTTTGCTATGTGAAAGTCCCAATGAATCACCACCCATTAAGGTTACGAACCCAATTACTGGTAAACCTGTTGACCTAGGCTCAAACACTGTTAGAAGACCTACCATTAAATATGCAGAGATGTATAGGAATAATAGGTCACCCAAGAGCCAAGTTAGCAATCATGGAACACGTTTCTTCTCTACTAGACCTAAGGTTGTGTCTAAGAAAGCCTGTTACACTTGTGGTAGCTTTTCACATTTGGCATACAAGTGTGTCAACGCTCCCAAAGCCAGCGCTGATAGGAACAATTTTAGCGCTGATAGGAAGAAAGTCAACGTTGTTAGGAAGTCAAACGTTGTCAGACCCAAACCTTGTGTGCAGCAAAGTCCACAAGTGATTAGACCTGCCCCATTCTTTTCTAGAACGTATAACACTCATGGACAAAGACCTTTTCAAAAGACAAACACCTGGTCAAATAGGCAATGGGTTCCTGTAGCAAACCCTAGGTTCAACGCTGACAAGAGTAATTTCAGCGTTGACAGGACAAAATCCAACGCTGACAGAAACGTGACCAGACCTAAATATTTGCAGCCACAAGGTAAGAGGTCTAAAGCTTCTTCAAGCTTAACATGGAGACCCAAGAAAGATCAAAACCCTAATGATAATGGGATTTCAATGACTTGCAATAGATTTAATTACATTTCAAAGGTCATTACAAAACCAATTGGGGTTAACTGGGTATTTCATCCTAAAAAGGATGAGAATGGGGTTGTTGTGAGAACTAAGTCTCTTCTTATTGAACAACCAGATGAATCCAAGTCTTCTGAGACTTGGGTTCCCAAAGAAAACTAATTTGTTTTCTTTATGTGCAGGGCATTCAAAGACAGATCAATGATTATGGATATTGGGATAGTGGATGCTCAAGTCACATGACAGGAAAGGAAGACTATCTGACGAATTTCACTCCTATTAAAGATGGTGATAAGGTATACTTTGGAGGGGGCTATGGCACCATTACAGGCAAAGGAACCCTTCTCACCAATAATTTGCGTTTTGAAAACGTCTTCCTGGTAAAAGAACTTGATTATAATCTGTTTAGTGTATCACAAGTTTGTGATAACAAAAATAAGGTTCTTTTCACTGATACTGAGTGCTTGGTGTTGAGCAAGGATTTTAAGATCCCTGATGAGAAATATATTGAGTATAGAACACCTAGGCATAAGGACATATATAATGTGAATTTAAATGGGATTAAAATGAATACAAATATGTCTTGTTTTTATGCTAAGGCCTCAGTAGATGAAAGTAATTTGTGGCACAAGAGACTAGGGCACATAAACTTTAAAAATATAAATAGACTTGTGAGGCTTGGTTTAGTTGATGGTTTGCCTGAGAAGGCCTTCCACAATGACCACTCTTGTGTTGCATGTCTTAAAGGCAAGCAGCACAAGGTCTCATTCAAGTCCAAGCAGGTGCATACTAGTTCCAGACCTCTTCATATGCTTCACATGGACCTCTTTGGTCCAACAAATATAGAGAGTTTGAATGGTAAGTCATATTGTTTTGTTGTCACAGATGACTTTTCTAGGTTTACTTGGACATTCTTTCTAGCTATGAAGAGTGACACAGCTGATGTTCTTATTGATTTTATCACTCAGATTGAGAAAAGGTCTGGAAATGAGGTTAAAATGCTTAGGAGTGATAATGGTGGAGAATTTAGGAACAAGAAGCTAGATGATTTTTGTGCCAGGAAAGGAATTACTAGGAAATTTAGCATTGCTAGAACCCCACAACAAAATAGGGTTGCTGAAAGGAAAAATAGAACCCTAATTGAAGCAGCCAGAACAATGTTGGCTGATGCTCACTTTCCAATAGCCTTTTGGGCTGAGGCTGTTAATACAGCATGCTATGTGCAAAATAGAGCATTGGTTAACAAAATTCAGAACAAAACACCTTATGAGTTACTTTGGGGAAGAAAACCTAATATTGGTTTTCTCAGACCTTTTGGATGTCATGTAGTAGTGTTGGATACTAGTGATGCCTTAGGGAAATTTAGTGCAAAAGGTGATGAGGGTTACTTCATGGGGTATTCAGTGCAGAGCAAGGGTTATAGGGTTTATCTTAAGGAGGACAAACGTATTGTTGAGAGAGTACATGTTAGGTTCTTAGAGAATAAACCTAGTGATTCTGAGAGTGGTCCTAATTGGTTGTTTGATTTGGAACCCTTATCTAGAACTTTAAACTATATGCCTGTCACTAATCCAGACATTCTGAAGGTAACTTCAAATGTTGTGGAGGAACAAGTTGTTAATGTTTCAGGTACACAGGTTCATGAGAAGGTTGGATCACAAGCAGAAAAGGCATCTCCTACATTAGAATATGTCACAATTCCCATTTGGACAGATGCTTTTGCTGCTGCTGCTGCTGGACAAGCTAATGGTGGTTTACAAATACCACCAGATACAAACATGCATGGTTCTTCAGGCGCTGACAAAGGTAAATCAAGCGCTGACAAGACCAATTCAGACGTTGATGGCTCAGACGTTGACAACAACATTTCAAGCGCTGTTAGCCCAGACGCTGACAACCAAGATTCAAACGTTGACAACACTTATAGGCATCTTTTCTCTTCCAGTTTTGAACAAGGTGGACCTTCCAATGTTCATGAAGAGATTCCTGTTGCTCAAAGAGAGTCTGATGAAGAAGATATTGGCAACATGGAGCGTGAAGTTGAGGACACCAGAGTTTTTGAAGGAGGGGTTCTCACCTCCACAATGAAGAATCACCCCACATCTCAGATCATTGGTGATATTATGACTCCAGTTCAGACAAGAAGATCTCATCAAGGTCTTGGTGGGTTTATTTCCAATATACACAAGAAGGTTGATACCCCTCTTGTGCAAGCATGTTTGTTTGCATGTTTTCTATCACAAGAAGAACCCAAGAAGATATTTGATGCTCTTAAAGAACCAAGTTGGGTGGAAGCAATGCAGGATGAGCTTCATCAATTTGCAATTCAGGATGTTTGGGAGCTGGTTGATTGTCCTAGATATGTCAGACCTATAGGGACAAGATGGGTTCTAAGGAACAAAAGAGATGAAAGAGGCATTGTGGTCAGAAACAAGGCAAGGTTAGTGGCTCAAGGTTATACACAAGAGGAGGGGATAGACTATGAGGAGGTCTTTGCACCAGTTGCAAGGATTGAAGCTATTAGGATCTTTCTAGCCTATGCCTCCTGCATGGGCTTCACAGTCTATCAAATGGATGTCAAGAGTGCCTTCCTCTATAGCACCATTGTTGAGGAAGTTTATGTAATGCAACCTCCTGGTTTTGAGGATCCAGAGCATCCAGATAAAGTGTATAGAGTCAAAAAGGATATGTATGGCCTTCATCAAGCCCCTAGAGCATGGTATGGTACTTTGTCTACCTATTTGGTGGACAATGGATTCAAGAGGGGCACCATAGATCAGACACTATTTACAAAGAAGAAAGGCAAAGATGTGTTGCTTGTGCAGGTCTATGTTGATGATATCATTTTTGGGTCTACTGATCCAAAGATGAGTGAGGATTTCTCCAAGCTTATGACAGACAAATTCAAGATGAGTGCTATAGGGGAGATGAACTTCTTTCTTGGTTTACAAGTTCAGCAGAAAGAGGATGGTATCTTCATCTCCCAGGACAAATATGTTGCTGAAATCTTGAAGAAGTTTGGCTTTTCTCCACATGAAAAGAGGGCTACTACTCCTATGGATAGAGAACACCCTTGGGGAAAGATTGGAGATGGGAAAGATGTTGATGTCAGGCATTATAGATCCATGATTGGATCCTTGATGTCTCTTACTGCTTCCAGACCTGATATCATGTTTGCTGTGTGTGCTTGTGCACGCCATCAAGTGACTCCCAAAGAATGTCACCTTTATGCTGTGAAGAGGATCTTTAGGTACCTAAGATGCTATCCTAATCTTGGTTTGTGGTACCCAAAGGATTCACCATTGGAGTTGATTGCATATTCAGATAGTGATTATGGAGGTGATAAGTTTGATAGGAAATCCACAACTGGTGGATGTCAGTTTCTTGGGAGCAGGTTAATATCTTGGCAATGCAAGAAACAAACAGTGGTGGCTAATTCTACAACTGAAGCAGAGTATGTGGCTGCAGCAGCATGTTGTGGTCAAGTGTTGTGGATTCAGAACCAGCTGTTGGACTATGGGTATAATTTCATGCATACTAAGATATTTGTTGACAATAATAGTACTTTATGCATCATTAAGAATCCTGTACATCATTCTAAAACCAAACACATAGAAATTAGACACCATTTTATAAGAGATTGCTTTGAGAAAGGTTTAATACAACCAGATAGGGTTGACACTGAGGAAAATGTGTCAGATTTATTAACTAAACCTTTTGATGCTGGAAGATTTCAATACTTGGTAACAAGTATTGGAATGGTTAATCTCACTTAATATGTGTTTTGGATTCTTTTTGTAAAAGTATGTACAGGATGATGCATTATTATTATTGGTCTTATTGATGATTTAGATTTTCCACTATATTTTTCTAACACTGACAAAGGTTGCTTGAACACTGATAAGTGTTTTTGCAACGTTGTCAGCAATATAATTGTCTAACGCTGACAAAGCTTCCCTCAACGCTGTTATGTGTTATCGGGGCGTTGTCAGCAACAATGTTAGTTTTGTGGTTTTCAATCTAAATGTGCAGATGGTGTTAGCAGTATACCATTGGATACAAAGTTGCTTATGGATCAATGGAGAAGCATTTGGACAAGTTTTTATTTATGGATGATGGTTGGAATGTTTCATTCCTATCTTGACATAAATTTTTTTATGTTCATGCATGATTTTAGCAAACTTTTTGTATCATAGTTTAAGGGGAGGTTTTAGGAACCTTTAGGATGTTTGGGTATCCATATGATACTCTTATCACAATTCTAGATTGTGTCCACAGGTGAGTATGGGTTAGTTTTACTAAACCATGAGGCACTGTAGCATGCATAGTATATCAACTTTGCATGCTGCCAAGACATTTTTGGCCTAGAATTGGTTGTGGTCTGTTGGGAGACTTGGGAATGATTTTGATATGGGATTTACCTGGGAGTAACAAGGATTTTATAAGGTGACTTTGTTGTTAAGAATTTTGGTTAGCTAGGGACACTAGAGGACTGTTATGTCTATCTTGCTTATGCAAGTGTGCATAACTGGACAGTGCTTGCCGCCCTATAATAATTATCAGCTTTTGGTTATCTTCTCTAGGATAAATTACTTGTTAAGGTCATTTTTCACTTTTTAAAACAATTTTATTTTTGGACGCTGACAAGATTTTTTCCAAGCGTTGTTGTGACCAAATTGGACGCTGACATGGCTTTAGGCGAACGTTGACAAGATTATAGCCGTTGGGCGTTGATAGGTTATTTTTGACCGTTGACACTCAATGGGACCTACCCAGTTGTTACTTTTTGACATATTTTCAAGCCGTAATTTTAGGAGTTGTTACTTTCATTTAATGCATGGGATAACTTATAAACTTTTTCAATATTTTCATGATTGATTTTTGAAAATCTTTGCCTATTTTTGGGCCAATCACATGCATTCTTTCTCTCCTATAAATTTGGCTCCTATTTTAAACAGGGTATCTATAATTCTTGTCTAACACTTTTCTCTTATCAACTTCATCTTCTACACTTCAAATTAACAGCTTTCATCAATGGCACCAAAGTTTAATTCAGCAGAATTGGAATTGGGATTCAAGTCACAACACAACACGATTGCTTATCTTGTTGCTGATAATGATCTGTTTCCTCAATACACACAAATGGTGGCGTATTTGAACGCATCCCCACTAAGGTATGCTCTTTCTCATGCTCCACTCATTCCAGTCACACACATTAAGCAGTTCTGGAACACTGTTAGTTCCTCAACAGTTAATGGAGTGACCACATTAACTTCTATTGTTCATGGGAGGTCTTGGGTGGTTACTGAGGCCTTGGTACGCCAGGCCTTGCATCTTGATGATGCTGATGGTGTAGCCATTCTTCCCATAAATGAAATAGAACAAGGGCTTAGAGATTTGGGATATCCTTTTCCTGATGAAGGTACTCTTAATAAGTATCATAAGCAGGAATTTCCCCCAGCCTGGAAGTACCTCATCCACATCCTCCTTCAATGTTTGAGTCCCAAATGTACTGCACACAATGAGATCAATAGATCCATTGCAAGTGCTATTGTGTGCATTGCAACAGGGCAAAAATATAACTATTCTAAAATGATTTTTGAAGGGATGTGTAAAAACAAGGGGACAAAAATGACTTTAGCTTATCCCCGTTTTCTGCAAATGGTTTTTGATGATCAAGGATACTGTTCAAGGGATCACAATGATTTTTATAAGATCCCTGAGCAAAAGAAAGCTATTTTTACGAAGATGAATTCACCACCCCATAGAGACTTACCTTTAACCCCAGCCATGCTTGCTGTTATTGCAGCAGCACAACCCCAACCAGACCTCCAACCTCAAATTGACCCTCAACCACAACTTGAACCCATTCCTGAACCTTTACCCTCACCTGAACAAATGCAACTTGACCAAGAACCCTTTGACGCTGACACATCAAATGTTGGCGTTGATGTGCCTATTTCCAACACTGACACACAACCTTCACAATCCCAAACACCCCTTAACCAACCTACATCTACTCATTCTTCCACACCATCTTCCACACCACCTGAATATAGGTTGATAAAACGCCAAAGGACTACTGGAGTGTTCTCCTCTGGTGGTCCTAGCCATGAAGCAGAGAGAACCACCACCACAAGTGTGGCTGGTCACCTGGATGAGGCTGGGACTATTGGTTCTGGCTTAGATGCTGGCCAAGGCAGTCCCACCATAATTAAGTCCTCATCCATGCCCAATGAATCTGACTTGGGAGGTCAAATCCCCATTTTAGAAGAGGGCAGACTGGAACCAATGACTCTTTTGGAATTGACGGTAGTCTGCATTAGCTTGCAAAAGCAAAATGCAGACTTAGTACAAATTGTCAGCTCACAAGGCCTTGAACTCAAGCAATTTAGGGAGAGGATTGTTGTTTTGGAGAGTGATCATGCTAGGAGGGGTATGGAGGAGTCTTCCAAAGGGGAGGAAGATCAAAGAAATCTGAGTGATAAGGGCAGCCAAGATGGTCAATCAATGGATGTTGCTGAAGCCCTTACAACTTTGAAGGAACAAACAGGTTTTGATACGTCCTTAATCTCTCCAACCAATCTAAATTTATCATTTACAGCTATGTTGAGAGAGGTTACACAAGGCGCTGAGGGAAAATATTTGAGCGTTGACAAGACAAATTTGGACGCTGATAAAAGTATTTTGGGCGCTGATAGGATAAATTTGGGCGTTGACAGACCTGCACATGAAGGTGATGTATTCCAGTCATCATCTATCATTAAGGAGGTTCCTACTCAGGTATTACCATCTACCTTACCAACCATTGCACCGTCAGATAAGGGTAAGGGTAAATTGGTAGAAGAAATTGTTCCAAAGGATGCATCCCAAGTTGAATTTGATAGAAGACTGGCTGAACAAATGATGGAACAAGGTGAAAAGGAAAAGTCACCATTTGTTGTGACTTCTGAAGAAGAAAGTGATTGTAGAATCTTGATAACCTATGAATCTATGAAGGGGGTTGATGTTTTCTAGAGAGAGAAACTAGAGAGAGAAAGTGAGAGAAAACTATGTGTAATTTTATTAAGTGGAAATGAGAAACATTCAACAACCAACCCCTTTCCAAGGAGGAAAGGGGTATTTATACTTCCAAGTCATATGTGGACTTGGGCCGGCCCATGACAAGCCCATGGACCGGTTCTTACTTAACTAAATAAGTAACTATAAACTACGAGCTATTACAACATTAATAATATTGTGGAGTGACTGATACTTCTAATATACGTAAAAACGTATTTCTAACAATCTCCCCCTAAGGGAGGTCACTCTACGTTACAAAGTTCTAAACCTAGCATACTATACTAAGTCTTCGTTCTTTAGCTCGTAGTCTTTTCTTCTTTTCTTTCTTTTGTTGTGAATATGTTGGTTTGATCTTTTTTAGGCTCTGGCTTGATAGCATTGTTCTTTTGGCCTTTCACGTGCGATATTTGCCTTCTTGTGAAACTTGCCTCCTCGTGACTCCATGTTCCACACACTTATGTCTTTTTGTTGAATTCTCGAAAGCTTCAGAGTTTGGTACAGCGGAAGACTTTATCTTGTACTTTCTTGAATTTTTGCTGAACTTTGATGCAGAAAAACATAAGTATGTGGGAACGACTTCTACAGGTACACCGCAACACCACCGTCTTCACTAGTACACAGCAACGCCACCGTCTTCAACAGGTACACAGCAACGCCACCGTCTTTAACAGATACACAGCAACGACACGAATAAAATGGCTTTGAACATTTTATTCTAATTCGGTAGCATTTTACCTCCGGTCGGTGAAGACCGTTGGACGATATTAGATATCGTACCCGTGACGGATAGTTTCAATTAAGTAACTTCCTGACCGGATTTCGCGGGTAAACCCGTTCTCTTTATTCGACCGTCCAAAGCTGACTGCGAACATAAAGAGTGAATCACTTGGATAAATTATCCTTGTGATTTGAAGCCGTCAATTCATGAAACCTGGAACAATTGAATTTCAATTAAGATTCTCACCATCGTTGCTTTCCAGTTGTCACGAGCTCAATTCATAAAGAATCTTGCACGTCACCTACCAAGTGCTGTTTGATGTTAACACTAGAAGGATTTCCACTCGTCACTGTGATCAATAAAGAGTCACTCTGAGTGTTCTGGCAAGATCATATGATAATGCGTAGAGGCCTGGAACGAGTTTAAGTTCAATTAAGAATTAAACCACTGTTTCTTTCCAGTTTTTCACAAGATTGGTTCTAAAAGAACCGCACATGTAACCTACCATGAGCTTGTTTGATGTTGGCTCAAGCAGGATTTCCATCTTCATTGTAATACTTGCGTATTACTCGGATGTTCTGGCAATATTACAGGAATACTGCGTAGGACTCATGAAAATCTCTTACTTTTCACAGTGTGTGAGAAAGCAAGGAATAAATGGAAAGTGTCCTAATGAGACTTTTGATGATCTCTTGGCTCTAGACTCGATTGTGCGTTTTGATTTAGTGAGCGATGGCTAGAGAGGAGTGCCACCTTTTCAATACCAGTCTATTCGGAGTGAATAAACCAATAGATAACGTGTTGATCTCCGTGTGATTAAAACAAATACCTTTTGAGAGATATTTTAGTTAGCTGGGAAGGGTTGTGCATTGCATCACTGGGTCCATGATGTCTTTCTTCAATACCGAGAATCATTAGCAAAAATGACCTCAATAGCATATGTATTGACCCGGTTTCTGCCTAAAGTTTTAAGGAGGGCTTCTTTCTTTACACCCTTTATCTTTACAATTCTTTTTCATTCTTCAACCCCTTCAATGCTTACCAATACGTCATCACTAGCACCTTGTTGTGATTGTTCCAGTGCTAGCTTAAGTACTTGGTCGGCATTCAGCTACGTTCACATTCTTTCTCCATATTTCCTAGGACTTCTAATTCTATCTAGGGAATTGTCCTTGGGAAGATTCCATCGGCTCTGATGAATCATTGGACCAAAACTATTCCTACCACCCTTTTGTCACCACATTCGTCGTGAATTAAGCGTGTTTTGGGAAGGAATTGCCACCATGAAAAATCATTGAAAATCACCTAAAGTACTTGTGATATTGAAATCAAAAGTTTCGTACCTTAGGTGTTTTTGATCATCAAAAACGCTCCCCCTTAATACGTGCTTTACACATATTAAGTTGGATTATCGTTAAATCTTTTTCTTCTTTTAGCCAAGTATCACTTAAGTCTCCTTAATCCCATTTTCTCCCCTTATCCAAAATGTTAACCATTAATATTTGGGATATTGAATGGATTAACCGGTCTTTGGGTAAAAAATGAAATCGATGTTTGGCCATAGAACATGTGAATGCTCCCCCTTAAGTTAATAAGGGATAGTTGTAGTGCTTTAGTATGATATATTTTGAAAGATTTAGAATCTCGTGAGAAATTCTTGAAAAATTATCATACCTTAACACTACATCAAGCCATTAAAGCACAATATTCACCACTATACATATTCACAATTGAAAAACCAATATAAAGTGGACCTAAAATGTACGACCCATTAAATGGATCGTTGCAGTAGCTTGTGGTGCACTAAATATGGTCTACCACCAACGAATCTTTCCAAGCTCCTCATCAATCTACGTTCACGGAGCTTTTGATCAATCTTCTTGATCACGTACTTCGCCATTTGCCGATAACCCGGATGCCAATCCTCCGTCATCTCTGGCAAAGTCCCACCCGAGTTAAGATGCTCCAACTTTCCTCTGACTTGTAGAAGAGTCCCATCACTGTACTTATAAACCTCACCCACCCTCATAAACTTCATTAACCCTCGACTGTTTAAGTAGAAAATCCCACAATTCGGAACAGAAATGCCGGTATAGGGACATCTGTTGACATGTTGAGGTAACACTTGATTCACTGGACGGGTTAGGTTAAGCTTCCTCTGGTAACTTTCGACTCCCAACTGAAGATCTTCAACTCGTTTCTTGATAACAACGCTTCGTGTGAACATACGAAGTGTTGTATTCAAGGCAATGAGGTATTCACGAGGAATATGTGTGAGTTGGTCACGGGTCATCAGAAGCAACATATCTTCGATATCCTCAAGGCGAATGAGAGAAAAATCTCCCTGCTGGATTTTGTATTCTCTGTCATCCTCCCTTTTCAAACGAATCTCCGTCACATGATAATAGCCATTCTTGGCTTCAGTTTTCAGCCCTAAGATGCTGGAGATGCGGATATCGGATCTAACGTTACTTCCTGAATTGACTAGGCAGCAACCCCTGTACGCCCTTCGGACTCGTTCGTCCCAATGAGATGCACCTATAACAACATACATATCATAATTACGAGTTACCCTTGGGACCCAGAGTCGGTTTACCTTTTCCTCGATCCAGGGTATTGTCCCCCAGTTGGCAGCTTTCAGCAAGGTCAAGGAGGTTGCGTACTTTGATGAACCTTTCAGAAGATACTCAAGATCATAGGTGACGAAGAAGTCGAGAGCTATCTGATTATCTTGAGTAGGATCAAGTGGAGGTGGAGCTCTTTCTGATTCATGAAGACCTGGCCGTTGAACGGTATTCAGAGCTTTCAGGATCTCATCGGCATAATACTCGAACTCCATTTGGGTTAACCGGGTTTTGGCGCGAAGTCTCTTATCCTTCAGCACTTTCTTCACCAAAGATGGAGTAACCGAAGTCTTATACTCATGAGCAAGAAATGCACATAAGTCGATCGGACTGCGGATACGGAGATACAAAACATCTTTGTCAGCGTCTGTGATCGGATCATATTGCGCCGCTGCCTTGATCCAAGCCTGTGGTGGTGCAGTCTCGTCAATCTCCAACGTGTCTGCCCAATCCCGTATGCTTGATTCAGGAACAGTAGATTGGGGTTCTTGTTGTAGAGGAGTGGAAACGCGAACATTTGCTGGTTCTGATTCAGGCATCTCAGTGGTGTCATGAACGGGTGAGTGTTGTGCAGCTTCAGGTTCCGTTACTGATTCTGCAATCACAGGAGCAACAACAATAGGACTAATAGGGTTAGTGGTAATAGGTAAAGATACAGCCATAGATGTACCAGGAATCGATGACGCTGTAGTAGCATTCACATCGTGGCGCCACTTGGATCGTCTTGATTCCGTGGAGGTAGACTTGTCCTTCTGCTCAGCATCTTTCTTGGACTTGGTTCCAGACTTAGCAGGTTTCTTGGAGCTGGTAACCTTATCTCCCTCTTTAGGCTGTTTACCCCCATCATCATCCTCATCGTTATCCTCGTTGCTCCCTCTAGCACTCTCCTCATTACCATCACCTCCATCATCACCCTCATCATCATCATCATCATCATCCTCATCATCATCCTCATCATCATCATCCTTTTCCTCTTCTTCTCCTTCTTCTTCCTCTTCTTCTTCACCAGTACCCTCTTCCTGTTCACTATCATCTTTGTCCTCCTCAGGTAGAATGTGATAAGGTACCACACTTCCAAACGTTTTGAATAACCTATCATCCTCCATGATAGCGTCATTCAGGGATTTGTAAAGAGCCCGTTGAATCCTAGATTTATCAAACGATCCAAGTTCCCTCATTCGAGCTTTCAGGATCTTCTTCAATTCAAAATCCGTCAAGTCATAAGCAATTTTGTAGGCGGATTCAGAAGGATTGGATGACTTGATCATCAAATTTTCAGCCGCGAGTGTCTTCAACTCATCACGTAGTTTTGGCATAATGGATTCAACAGATTCTTTCACTCTCTCTTCCACAGAAGCTTCAAGTGCTTCTTTCTGCTCCTTGTATCTATCCCTCATCGCTTGAAGTCTAGTGATACGTGCAGCATGCTTATCAGCCTCAGCCTGCTTAACCTGAGCTAGTTCTTCTGCATGAGCTTTTCGCGTCAATTCCATATCTGCAGCGAACTTAGCAAGCATCTCCTCTTGGGCTTTCCTAGATGCTTCTTCACTTTGAGCTCGTCTATGTAGCTCTTGGCGAAGTTCATCCATTTCTCTTTTGTGATTATCCGTATGTTTATCTAACATTTCGGCCATCACCAATGCAGCCATTGTAGATGTTGCAGAGCTGCTCAGGGTTGATGGAAGAGGCTCGGTTGTTACTATGGTACTAAGGATGGGAGTTATTGGTGGTGGAAGGAATGGTGTTGACGCCGGTCTGGTTGGTAAGGGTTGGATTGGTGGAGGTTGAGTTGCTAAAGGTTGAGTAGACACCATGATAGTAGGAGCAACAGACTCCTTTTCAACACTTGCTGAAACCGGGATGGATGTCTCCTTCGAAGTAGAATACCGTTCAGGTGACCCAAACTCATCAATATCATCTGGTTCCTCATACTCTTCTTCAACATTTATCCTTGCACCTGAACCACTACCGCCCATATCTTTCCTACTCCTTTGAATAGCTATTTTCATCATTTTTCTCTCCGTCTTGTCAAGAGTAGGATCAACAACATCTTCTTCGTCACGTAGAACCATCTCATCAGCCTTACCCTTTCCCTTCTTAACCTCAGTCTTCTTCTTCTTGGTTCCGGGTTCAGGTAAAGCAACTGGTTGCTTGCGTTTACCTTTACTCTTGACCGTAGTAGACGAATCTTCTCCAGTCTGAAGGTTTGCTTTTAGATTCTTTATTTCTAGTTGCAGTAATTTGTAATTAGCAGAACCTTTAATTCTATCCGTTAGAAGGTAATCGGGAACAGGACCAGGAATCACACCACCAGCTGGTCCTTCATGCCTTAGATCTACCGTATGATCAGCTTCTTCGGTGTGATGACGACTTGCTGCACGCCTATCAATAGTAAGATCATTCTTCATACAATAGTTGATGATAAGCTTGATAAACCGAGGGTAAGCAAAGAAATTAGTCTTCAACTTCTTGTTTTGGAAGAGTTGAAAGGTGAATTCTTCCCATAACAATAAAGCATAATCAGCATTGGCGCCCTTGTACATCCCATAGAAGATGTTCATTATTGGACTACGTAAAGCATCATGCCCACTTGTTTTCGGTGTAAGACATCTACTGAGAATACCCAACATCGCTCTCCAAGGTTGTCCTACTTTAGCAGTGGTAAACTCAGACGCAACTCGTATTTCAGGACATCCAATAGCATCGAATAACTCCATGACTTCGTCTTTAGTAGGATCCCTCGTAAATACCATACCTTTGGGTGAATCCCGAATGCCAAATATCTTACGGAAGTCTGAAACCTTAATTGTCTGCTGCTTGTTGTCGAGAGTGAAGGTGATCTTGTTTGAAGTGATTTCCTTGGTAGCCCAAAACTCATACATATAATCATAAGGCACCGAGGCAGTACTCCTTAAAGCATTCTTGAAATGAGATTGATCAAGAACTGCTATGGCGAATTTGAAACCATGGTGAGTGGATTTTGAGACTTGCTTCAGCCGGTAGTTGTTTGGTATAAACTTGAGTGTTCGTGCTTCAGCAATTGCGGCTTCTCGAGAGTCTTGGATTGCTTGTACTGCTGGATTAGTCATTGTATCTGCTTGAGATAAGACATGAAATGTTGATGCACAAACACATATATAGATATATATCATTCTTATTTCTAAGCATAACATATTTCAACAAGTACTTGGAACATGCAAACAAACTATCAATCAAACAACACTTCATCCGGAACTTTCCTTCATTCGGAACTTCTTCATCCGGAACATTCCTTCATTCGGAACTTCTTCATTCGGAAGTTCTTCATTCGGAACTTCTTCATTCGGAAGTTCTTCATTCGGAACTTATTCATTCGGAAGTTCTTCATTCGGAACTTCTTCATTCGGAACTTCTTCATTCGGAAGTCCTTCATTCGGAACTTCTTCATTCGGAAGTTCTTCATTCGGAACTTCTTCATTCGGAAGTTCTTCATTCGGAACTTCTTCATTCGGAAGTTCTTCATTCGGAACTTCTTCATTCGGAAGTCCTTCATTCGGAACTTCTTCATTCGGAAGTTCTTCATTCGGAACTTCTTCATTCGGAAGTCCTTCATTCGGAACTTCTTCATTCGGAAGTCCTTCATTCGGAACTTCCTTCATTCGGAAGTCCTTCATTCGGAACTTCCTTCATTCGGAAGTCCTTCATTCGGAACTTCCTTCATTCGGAAGTCCTTCATTCGGAACTTCCTTCATTCGGAAGTTCGTTCGGAACATTCCTTCATTCGGAAGTTTTGTTCAAAACTTCCTTCATTCGGAAGTTTTTTCAGAAAATTCCTTCATTCGGAAGTTTTTATCCAGGTTCATTCGGAAGTTCATAATAGCAGCTTTATCTAAGATTAATCTAAACGCATTTGTGGGAATTAAAGCAAGCTAAGGCAACACAACATCATCTAAATGTATTCCGAGCAAATCCCATCTATAATCCCTAGTTAATTAACCCTAAATTAATCACAAACCCTAATTTGATTAAATCTGCTTAATAGTGGATTAATTCAGTTGATTAGGAACAAATTTAAGCAAGATAATACATGGGTATTTACCTTTTAGATCGAATGAATGGAACGTATTAGATTGGATTGATTGAGACGAAAGTTTGAAAGCTTGTGTGTGTTTCAATGGCGGCAAAGTGAAAAAGTAACAGTGAGGAAGAAAATAAACGCAAGGGGGGGGGGGGGGGGGGTTTGGTTGACTAGGTCAAAATTTTTGCAACTTTCTCAACTTGTCACTTTTAACCCAAGATTTTCACTCCTTTTCCTTTTTGGTTTATTACTTTTCATTTTTCCTAACCATTGTTAAGCTTAGCCACTATTAACTTTCACACAACTTAGCAATCGCAACCTATTTGCAAATCTCCAAATTCTAAAGCAAGTCCTATCACCTTGAACGAGCACAAGTCGTTTTCTAAAGCAATACCACTCATTTACCATTTAGCCATTAATTTTCCACAATCACTTTTGAAAATCAATTTAATGACGAAGATGATTTAATATTTTCTCCCCCTTAAACGATGACCCGTTTTCTATTTAAAGAGCTGTAGTCATTGTTTAAAGAGTCAAATATTGATGAAAGTATTTCCAATTTGTATCTTGAAAAAGATTGATTCGTGGTGTCAATAAGATTTCTCTTATTTTAACAAATTAATGCACTGAGACGTACATTAATTCGTGTTAGACCAAGTTATAAAGTAAACTTGATCCCTTTGCATGATTTGGCTTGTAAATCATGTCCGAGAAAATTAATTCCCGTTCTGAGCCAACGTTTTCCAAGGAAATACGTGACTTTAATATGAAAACCGGGTTGCAGTCAGAAATAACAACAAGCCATAATGGGCATGTTTTAAAAATGTACAACTTTTATACGGACTCTATTTATGGCACCGTGTCAATATTGATCGACATTTCTAAGGCCGTAAATATTACCGTACTAAAAGACATGCCCGATTTAAAAACGAAAAATATTTTTGGTTTTTCTTGATTTTATAATTTTTATGGTTTTTGTAGCTTTTATATTTTTTATGGTTTTTGTTGGTTTTATATTTTTGTATTTTCTTTTTGTGGTTTATATATTTACGATAATATACATGATCACGGACAAAGGATACTCTGAATAGTTTACCACGACTATTCAGCTGATTCTTCTGCCAACTCTTTGAGAGTCGCTGGAGTGAATGATTTCATGCCAAGCTTGTCGATCAAAAACTCGATTCGTCCTCGATCTAAGGCTTTGGTGAACATATCCGCCAGCTGGTACTCAGTAGTGACAAAATACAGCTCGATCACTCCGTTCTCCACCTGCTCCTTAATGAAATGGTAGCGAATGTCTATGTGCTTGGCCCGGGAGTGTTGAACATAGTTGCAGCAAAGGGCAATGGCGCTCTTGTTGTCACAATACATCGGGATTTTGTTAAATCCAAGACCGTAGTCAGTTAATTGTGATCTCATCCAAAGGACTTGAGCACAACAACCGGACATGGCGATGTATTCCGTGCTAGAAATTGCAGCGCTTTTCTGCCTTTTTGAAGACCAACTGATCAATCTATCTCCAAGGAGTTGCACAGATCCAGAAGTGCTACGCCTCGTGTCTTGACATCCAGCATGATCGGCATCTGCGTATGATATTAAAGCAATAGAGGAATCTTTTGGATACCATAGACCACGATGAAGTGTTCCTTTTAGATACCGAAAGATCCTTTTCACAACATGTAGGTGCTTTTCGGTAGGCCAAGCCTGATACCGGGCACACATGCATACAGCAAATTGCAAATCAGGCCTGCTAGCAGTCATATATAGAAGGGTGCCGATCATCCCACGGTAAAGTTTTGGATCGACAATAGTCCCATTCATATCTTCATCTAACTTGGATTTCTCCACCATTGGAGTGTCCACGGGGTCACAATTTTCAAAGTTATATTTCTTAAGAGATTCTAGAGCATATTTGGATTGATTAATAAAGATGCCTCTGGGATTTTGAGAAATCTGTAATCCTAAGAAAAATGAGATTTTTCCCATCATTGACATCTGAAAGCGTGTGGACATTATCTTCTCAAATCGATTTGACAATTCTATGTTAGTGGCAGCAAATATTATATCATCAACATAAATTTGTACCAGTATCATGTCGTTGCCCTCCTTGAGAGTGAATAGAGTAGGGTCCACCTTGCCTTTGGAGAAGCCTTCCGAAATGAGATATGTGGACAGGAGATCATACCACGCGCGTGGAGCTTGTTTCAACCCATAGAGAGCCTTCTTAAGCTTGTACACATGATTAGGAAACTCCGTGCTAACGAACCCATCCGGCTGACTAACATAGACTTCTTCCCTTAGTTCACCGTTCAAAAATGCCGTCTTCACATCCATTTGATAGACGATCATGTTCATATGAGCAGCATACACAAGGAATAGTCTAATCGCCTCCAATCTTGCCACATGAGCAAAAGATTCTTCAAAGTCTATACCCAAGGCTTGTTTATATCCTCTAGCAACCAATCTAGCCTTATTCTTCAATACCGCACCAATCTCATCAAGTTTAACCTTATAAACCCATAACAAGGTAAGGATGTTAACCTTGTCAGGGAGAGGAACTAATTCCCATACTTCAAGTCGTTGGAATTCATTTAGTTCCTCCTGCATGGCTTCAATCCAAGATGATTGAGTCATAGCATGCTGCCAATTTTTAGGTTCAACTTCAGAGAGAAATGCATCAAAGTAGCAATAAAGTGCACTCTCTTGTAATTGATAGCGTGTAGAGACTGGTCGATCTAGATCTCCAATGACATTCCTAATTGGGTGATTTTTTGTCCATTTAGTGCTATGGTTTTCAATCCTAGGTGGTCTGGAGTGAACAATAGAAGGAGCTTCTTCTGAGGTAGACGCGGCTGAAGGGTTTTCAGGTATCGCTACACCAAAGAAAGGAAGCTCTTGTAGATGAGCATATTCCAAGTCGTGATCAATAGAATCCTCTTCCACATCATTAGGCACAAGTAGGGGTGACGATTCAGGTGTAGTTTGAGAATCACTTGGTGAAGGTGCATCCGGTTCAATATGAATTGAAGATGCATTAGATAAAGCTTCATTGGCTGGAGCAATAACTTCAGGAATTGGAGCTATCACTACGGGTGCTGGAACTTCATCATTTGGGGGATCAAAGAATTCGTCAAACAACGGTTGAAACAGTTTATCCCACTCGGGCCTTGATGGTGGTAAAAATGATGTAGAAGTAGGATTATTTGGAACTAATCCGGAACTAATAGCACCGGTTCCCATCTCATGAAGCGCGGGTTCAGAGCTGTGTTGCTCAGAAGCCATCGCTGTCAGCTCGTCGAAATCTGCGTCCATAGTTTCTACAATCTTACCAAGACGACGGTTGTAAATTCGGTAGGCTTTCTTTGAGGGTGAGTAACCAATGAAAATACCTATATCGGCTTTCGGTTGAAGCTTGCCCAAGTTCTCACTATTAATGTTTGGATAACAAAGAGCACCAAACACATGAAAGAATGAAACATCGGGTTTACGATCATGTAGAAGCTCGTAAGGTGTTTTTCCATGGCGTTTCCGAATGATAGAACGGTTTTGGGTGAAACATGCAGTAGATGTAGCTTCTGCCCACAAGAACAATGGAGCGTTCGCATAAATGAGCATAGTCCTAGCAGCTTCTATAAGAGTACGATTCCGTCTTTCAACGACACCGTTTTGTTGTGGAGTGCGTGTAGCGGATGTTTCATGTGAAATACCAACTCCTTCATAGTAATCACGAAGAGTCTAGTTGACGAACTCTGTTCCATTGTCTGTACGAATACGGCGGACAGTAGTGTTCAAACGTACCTGAATGAATTTCAGAAAAGTGATGATAGCCTTCGGTGCTTCATCCTTTGTACGTAAAAATCTTACCCATGTAAACCTGGAGAAATCATCCACAATAACAAGAATAAATTTCTTACCGCTCACACTTTCAGTTCTCATTGGCCCACAAAGATCCATATGCAAAAGATAAAGTTTTTCTTGATTGGTGTCTTCAGCTTTGGGCTTATATGATTTCTTGGTACTTTTCCCCCTAGAACACGCGGAACATAAATGATCCTTGTGAAATTTGAGCTTTGGAAGACCACGAACTAATTCGTTTTTAGCCAGATGATTAATAGCATCAAAGTTGAGATGAGATAATCTGCGATGCCATAACCATGACTTGGTCTTAGATGCTTTAGAGAGAAGACATACTGGAGAAGCGGCCATCATGTCTTGTAGGGACAACGTATAAAGATTTGCACCACGAGAACCCTTCAACAAGTCTTTTCCTTCCAAGTTGCGGATGAAACAAGTATGTTGTCGAAAAGCAACCTCTAAGTTGGAATCACAAAACTGTCCTACTGAAAATAAGTTATGACCAAGACCTTCTACATAGTATACCCTTGAAATTGTAACGTTTCCAATCTGATATTCACCATACCCCATTATCTTTGCTATATGATCATTCCCGAATTTAACCGTACCAAGAAACTTGCTGACGAAATTTCGGAGCATCGAGCGATCTCCGGTCATATGCTTTGAACAACCGGAGTCCAAATACCAGAGGATGATTTGGACCACCTGAAAATATCACCACACGAAGACAGTGTAGAGGTATCGGAATCTGAATGTTCCTTGTCATGAGCAGGTACAGATTTAATAATCTTAGATTTGCTAACTTTAGGTTTCCTAGATTTCCTAGCCTTCTTCTTCCTAGTTGGTGGTGTAGATTCTAGTTGGCTTAAATCCTGTGGTATTTCTTCACTAATAGGCACTATAGTGGGGGCTGACCTAATTAAAGGGCGCTGTTTCCATACTTGAGTGCGAGTGTTCCTAACTAAAGGACGCTCAGACCTAACCTTAATGGATGCATTCCTAGTTAAAGGGCACATTGTTCCATCTAATGTAAAGGTCCTACCAGTGGGACGCCATTGCCAGCCAAGCTGGGCTCGAGTTCTACCCGTTGGCTTCCATTCAAGACCATTCTTAATGGCATTCATTTCATTCACATGATCAATAAGACACAAATCATGACGTTGGGAAAACATACATTCATTACAATTCCAACAATTCAAATTAGAATTCACGAATGGTTTTGGCTTCTGCACAGGCGCAGAGCTTTTAGTCTTAACATGATTCTTTTTATTTAAAACTGAACTAACATTCCTATGGTGAGCTTCTACTTCCTTCTTTTTGGCACTACTAGTGGAGGGCTTGATCTTATCTTTCTTGAGTGGCGATCCTTTAGCCTTAGTAGTCTCTTTTAATCCTGTAGAAGGCAAAGTGGGAACATTAGCAACAGATTTTAAAGGTGCCTTACTTGATTGTGCCAATGACGGTTTTGCTCCTGGAGTCTTATTAAATGGAGTTACAGCAATGGGCCTATTAGTGAGTAGTGCAGAACCTGGTTTACCTATGTATTGCAAATATGCTAAGCAATATTGAACTCGCTTAATATATTCATGAGCCGAATAATAGTAGCTACTTGAGGGATCTAAGGCATAAAGACCGTCTAAAATATCCCTAACAAGATCTACATGCTTAATGGCATTCCTCATATAATCATCGTAGGTAACCGGGTTTCTCTTATGAAGCGGGTTCTTATAAAGCACTACTGACTTGGTTGTTGGAACACTAGTGGACGGTGCAGAGTCGGTAGCTGAGTTATCAACAACTTCTTGTCCGGTGAGAAGAAGTGTCTCCTTTAACTCGGCCAAAACCATATTTTTGTCAATGAGCATGATGTTTAAGTCAGAGATTTCCTCACATTTTTGGTTCAATTGTTCAACATAAGATTGTTGCTGTGCCGCATTAAAAGCGAAGCGTTCTTCTAGTGAACCATAAATTTGAGACATTCCCTGTCTTGCACGATCCATCTCCCCTAGAATAGACGAAAGTCTAATTTCTAAGTCCTGGTTTTTTGACTCTGCGGCCTCTAGTTCCAATTTTAATGTTTCATTTGATGACACATCTCTCTTCAATCTCATAATCTCTTCCTCTAATGCCTTAACAATTGCAATCATCTTGTCACTCGTCTCAACACCGTTTTCACAACTATTTGATATCAAAAGATCCTCATTTTGAGTTTGTTGCTTTAATTCTAAAGATATACAATGTTGTTCTAGTTGATTAAAGCGTTTTGAAAGTAAATTGTAAGAATCTTGTAGCTTTAAAAACTCAGCGTTAGATTCGTGACAAGAATGATTATCTACCTCATTTACAGTATCAGCAACATTTACAGAGAGATCACACATATCATCACAAATATTCACATCATCACATTTAATCATAGCGGATGTAAGCTCATTCGAATAATTAACATTTACAGTAGTAAGCACATCACACGAGATTACTGCAGACAAGAATCGGTCATATTCGGTTAAAATCTTTTCTTTTTCAATTAGTTGTAGTTCGTAAGCGGTGTCCATTTCATAAAACACTTTTTGAACTTCACCAATTTCAAACACAAGATTTTCCTTAAGAGATGCAAAACTTCCTTTTAGACTTTCGACAAACGGATTGATCTCATTTTTAAACACCTCGTTCATATATTCGAAAGCCCATTCTCCGGAATTTAAGCCATTTGAAGTCGTACATTCCAAAATGACCTTGTCAAAATTAGTAAAGTATTGATTAATCTCTTGCAAGTTTAACCATACAGTGCTAACAGGTGGAAGATCCTTTGGAATTTCCTTAGGATCTTCCATATTGACAAGTGTAGGAAATGTACTAGGGTTTTCTTCATCTAATATGTAGGTCGGTGCTGTTATGAGATCTTTGTCCATATGGAAGCGAATTCTAAAATCCGTTTTTGCAAGCTCCTTATTCATTTTAAAATAATCACACTCGGGATATTTTGCAGAATTGTATGACCGATCCTCATCAACTAAATCCTTACTTGTTTGATCATCGAAAATAACAATCGGGTCTAAGACCAATCCTAATTGGGTTTCATTATAAAGTCTAGGACTATGTCTTAAAGCTTGTTTTGCATACCGTGGGTTAGGGGGAAGGCCTTTTTGACGTGATAAGTTAAATTCTCTAAACGAAGCATCAAATAAGTGCACTAGTTGAGAAGCAGCGTATTGTCTTAAAAGCAAATAATCTAGACTTCTAATCTTATTAGCAGCATTAATCTCCATTTCATTCTTCTTAGACTCGAGTGATTCAAAATCCGTTTGAAGTTTTTGAAAATTAGTGACCACTAACTCCTTTTCTTTAAGTTCATTAGACAGATTTGCTCTTAAGTTTTCAATTTCTTGCAAGTGACCCATTTGTTTGTTTCGAAAGTGATCATATTCGGGATTTGTTAGAACACTAGACGAAGGCACTAATTCCAAAGTTTGAACTTTCTCGTTGCTTAAGGCAAGCTCATCAGACAAATTCTTATTCTTAGCTAGGGTTTCTAAGAGTGCAACATTCATTTGGCTAAGTAATGTAGCAGGAACCATGACCAAATCTTGTTGAGCAGGAGTAGGCATATGCGAAATGGCTCCCGGTTGTGATTCACTCAAAGTCTGGGGACTCACATTGATATTGCTATCATTGATTGTCTCCTCATTTGAAAGACTCACCACCGAAGACTCATTCGAATCAGCACTCTCTTGCACAACTTGATGTGGTTGAATACTAGCATCAGTGGTATTATCGGTGGTATTAATAAGTACTTCAGATCTCTTTTCTGGCCCTAAGCTGGAGATAGTTGCCATGAGAGCAGCCTTTGCAGATTGAAATTCATCACAGTCTGAGTCATACGCATCGAGATCATCTGCTTGGTATGCTGCATTCTGTGTGGTGACAGTGTCTTGTTCAGCAATCCCTGGATCAACAAGAAATGCAAGCTCCTCTTCATCAAGTTCCCTTCCTTGTACCTGAGCATTCACCAGATAGATCTTTTCTGCAAACCATTGTCCATCCCTTCTCCTCTTGGGTTTCTTACAATCCTTGGACATGTGACCTTCTTCCTTGCAGTTGTAGCATGTAATCATTCTCAACTTGCCTGTGGAATTAGCCCGTGGAGCAGGATTGACCATTGGAGCAGGATTGACCATGCGAGCATTTGTAGTTGATGTGGTGGGTCTCCCCTGATATGCTTGAATAGGTTGAACCATTACCCTGCCATTCTCAATAGTAGCTTGTTGGCGAGAATTGGATGAATTCCTCAACTGATTGTTGGTAGGAGCTGATCCCCTAAATCCTCGTTTGCTTAAAGTCCTTGTGAGATAAGCAGACATAGTGGTTAACACTTCAACTGGGTCAGCACCTTGTTTGAATACAGGAATGGGGACTTCCTCATCATCACAGTACATTGCTTAATCTTGATGAGCTGCATAATCACTAGAAGGAATACTCATTTGATCAGGGTAGCTTGTTGGATATGCTGCATTCTCTTGATAAGAAGAATATGAAGATTGAGCATAAGGTGCAATACTTGCTGGGTGAGGTTGTGTAGCATATTGTGATGAAGGTGCACTAAACCGATATTGTTGCTGATGTGAGGTGGGTGGTTGCGGTAAAATCGAGTATTAGGGGAAGGTTGGTGTCATGTAAGGTGATGGATGATAGGCTTGATGTCCCAAGATATAAGGAGTGTTGTTGTGAGACAAGCTTGGTTGATTCGCCATCAAAGCTAATGAATCAGGGTACATACCTCGAGGCGAACGGTGCATGATCACATGTTTCTCATGCTGCTGAAGGAAAGCATAGAGTTGATCCAAATTGCACTTATGCAAATCCCTGGTTAACTTAACATCGGTAATATACTCACCCCATCCAGCTTGAGGTAAAGTATTCAAGAATTTGGTGTTAACCTAGAATGGAGCAATCACGAGATTGTATACATTCAGATCATTCATGAGAGTGGTGAACCTGAAGTAATAATCGTGAAGCGTTTCCCCTGGGTTGTACGTGAATCTATCAAACAGATCATACAACTGACATTCCCTTTCCTGTTTGGTGAGAGACGTGCCTTGTAACAACACCTTTAGACGTTCCCATAAATCCTTTGCCACCGTATACTGACTTACCATCCGATAGATGTCATGGGGAAGAGCTTGGAGAATGGTTTGAAGAGCCTTTTCGTCTGCATCGGCAACAAGTTGTTGAGCTGGTGTAAGTTCTTCAAATTCTCTTGGTCGAGTCACATTGTTAACCACGATGGTACCATAGTCAAGTGGACCATTTAAAATTGACTTAACCATAAGCCTCCCATAAACCGGTTTTCCCTTAAGGTAAGACATCATCCGGCCTTGCCATGCTTCAAAAACTTCTTTGATGAGCATTGGCGGGCGATTATCCGTTCCCGTAATGACGGAAATATCCATAAGGGATGTCATCTAAGGCATTACTGAATTCGGATTCATTTTGTTCACTTCAAAGAGACAAAGATTATCGGTTGATCGAGCAGTGAAGTAAAGCTTGTGAATTGTGTTGAGTTTTTGTTGTAAGAAACCAAGATTAAATCCTCTAAAAAATCGTCGAAAAAACAAGTAAAATGACCCTTGATTCGGAAGTTTGATTCGGAAGATTTTGGCTTGGAAATACCTTGATTCGGAACTTTTGGTTCGGAAGTCTTGATCCGGAACTTTCCCTTGATCCGGAACTTTTCCCTTGATCCGGAACTTTCCTTGATCCGGAACTTTCCCTTGATCCGGAACTTTTTCCTTGATCCAGAACTTTCCTTGATCCGGAACTTTCTCCTTGATCCGGAACTTTCCTTGATCCGGAACTTTCTCCTTGATCCGGAACTTTCCTTGATCCGGAACTTTTGGTTCGGAACTTCCTTGATCCGGAACTTTCCTTGATCCGGAACTTTTCGTTCGGAACTTTTGGTTCGGAACTTTTTCGTCCAGAACTTTGGTTGATCCTGAACTTTTGGTGTTGATTCGGAACTTTTGCTGGGTAATCAGAAGGTGTTTCGTGATGAACAGTCGATCAAAAAAATCAAGATTAAACCCAGATTTTTACCAAATAACCCAAAAAGTTTTGTGATTTCAACAATAATAAGTAAAAACTAATACTTATCCACTAATCCCAATCACAAAAACACCAAAAACTCCAAGAATCAAGATGATCTTCTTAAAGAACACTAATACAATCAAAAACTAAAAAAAACCACACAAATCACTACCTTAAATCACCCCATAGCTCTTGATACCAAATATAGAATCTTGATAACCTATGAATCTATGAAGGGGGTTGATGTTTTCTAGAGAGAGAAACTAGAGAGAGAAAGTGAGAGAAAACTATGTGTAATTTTATTAAGTGGAAATGAGAAACATTCAACAACCAACCCCTTTCCAAGGAGGAAAGGGGTATTTATACTTCCAAGTCATATGTGGACTTGGGCCGACCCATGACAAGCCCATGGACCGGTTCTTACTTAACTAAATAAGTAACTATAAACTACGAGCTATTACAACATTAATAATATTGTGGAGTGACCGATACTTCTAATATACGTAAAAACGTATTTCTAACAGTGATGGAGCTAGCTCAGACTCAAGTGTGATGATTATAGAACCAGAAAGGCTTGAGTATGGTGATGAGCTTGCTAGGGAAAAGTTGAGAGACTTGAAATTACAGGTTGACTTTGACATGCCAGAGGTGGTTCAAATGTACAATTCTTGGGAAGAAAGCTGCATGGATAATCCAGACTTGACCATTTCAGATCAAATATGGGGTTTGGAGCTTCTTCTTAGAGTTCAGAGGGATTGTAAGGTGATTTTGAAGCACAAGGCAAGCAATATTCTCTCAGAGTTGAAAAGGGATAGAAGGGAGCTCTACAATATGTTGCTTAGATGTCATGGAGTTGGATGGACACATCAGAAGTTGAAAGCTTTGACATTTGATGAGTTGGAACATAGAGCTTATCCCATTTGGGTGAGAGTGCAGGAAGCAAACACTCTCAGACTTCTTTCAGATGAAAGAAAGGAGCAACTTGCAGAAGAAATGGAAATCAAGAAAGCTATGATGATTCCCAAACCAGTGAAGAAGGTATTTAAACTTGAGTTTCCAAAAGATATGGATCCACTATATCCAAGTGAAGCAGTTATAAGAAAGAGCCTCAAGCTCTCCCCATTAGAAGCTTCAGATATGGTGCAAGTGTTACCATTAGATTCCAGGAATCCAATTGTTAGCTATGAAGAAGATGAATGTGGATTCTGGAAGATTGGCAGATTTGGCAAGGAGGTACACACTTTTACCACTCTCATATCTTTATTTGCAAGTTGTGATAGAGAAGACTTGGTGGATCTTTGGAGGTTACTAGAGACCAAGTATGAGGCTGAAGCACCAACTTCAGCTAATGGAATAAAACTTTGGACCACATTCAAAAGAATGTGTGGGACAAAAGAGGAAGATCCTGAAATATGGAAGGATCTTGAAGATGACCTCAGTGGTCTTAAATGGAGGTTATATTCAGCTGCTGGTGTATACCATTTGAGTTCTACAAAGTTTGCTGAGTATTTACTTGTGGATGCTCAATATTTTATATCCAAGGCTATTTTGGAAAAGATGAAGGACACTCAGCTGGAGATAGATTATTCAAGTGACGTGGCAAAGGATTTGATCAAATTTATTCATTATCAATATGATAAGATTTGTCAGACTCCTCCTAGTTCTTAATGCTTATTCAGAAACTTGATCATAAGAGTGGATATCAAGTTTAGGGGAGGATTGTTGGGAATAAATTAAGGCCAGATCACTTGAGCGCTGACAAGAACAATTTAAGCGTTGACAAGAACAAAGCAAGCGCTGACAGCTCAAGCGTTGACAAGTTAAAGTCAAGCGTTGACAGATTGAAGACAAGCACTGATGGAAGATATAAGTTACACGTTTATTATATTCTAGAATACTTCTAGTAAGGATAGAAACGAAAATGTATTTTCTATATTTATCTTTACCTAGAATAGTTGATACGTAGCTTATTGTACAAGGCTTCTTAGTCTATAAAAGAAGGCCTTTAGGTTAATGTTCAATATCAAGTTTTACATAAGTTTTCGTTCGTAAACATCTTTCATTGTAAGCAAGTTCGACATTCATAATCAAAGTGAAAGTTTGTTTGTGTGTTCTTGTTTAAGTGTTAAATTCCGCATAACACTTAGATCTATAAAGCATATACAAAGGTTTCTCTACGTGCTATACTTGATCTAATCTCGTATACACAAAGCTAATCGATCTAAGTTTGGGATCAACAAGTTCATTTTCATTAATATTCAAAACATTACAAAAAATCTGGAACAAAGGATAATGGGTACATGACACCCATTATATACTACTGAAAGGATGATTCTAGATACTTGAATAAAATATACAAATGCTAAACCCTAATCTTCAAATTTCCAGTCTTGCCCTTAGAATCTTGGTCAAAAGCTTATCATGTGATCTTCCTGCTGTTGTACAGTTGTTGAAGTGATCTTGGCCCTTTATTTTGAGTGGGGAATAAGTAGTAGCATCTTAACCAGACATCTTGTCGATTTTGGGGTGTGAGGATGAAAGTGACGCAGCAGGCGGGGTCCCTACTGCTCACATGGGTGAAGTGGTGAAGGTTTTTGTGGTTGGGTTTGGTTTAAGATAAGGGCAATTAGGGTTCTGGAGTATGTGGGGCAAAAACCCTTTGTTTGGGGTTTAATTTGTTCTGGGCAAAATTAGGGTTTATGGGTTGATTAGAACAGGTTTAATCCATTTTGGGGGTTGGGTTAATTTAAATTAGGTGTTATGGAGGGAAGGGATTTATTAACTGATTAATTAATAAGTTAAATAGAAGTGGGGTGTGACATGGATGGTGGGTGAATGCTGATTGGTGGATGGTAGATGGTGGGTGACGTGGCGGCGTGAGAGTGGTGGAGGAGAGTTTTGATGTCTGGCCAGTTTGGCCCCTATACTCCTTTTGTCTTGCTACTTGATGAATAAACTTTATCAACGCCCAAATCACACTTAACAACTTTTGCCAACTTGCTGAAAATGGCCCATCATAGTTTCAAACTTCAAATAAGGACCAAAAGTGCAATAAATGCAATCTTCAAGGGCTTTTCTTGTATACTCTTGGCAATTTAGGGACCCCAATGTAATTTATGAGTTTTACAAGGGTGTAAATTTCCAAATCTTCCAAAGTTGAAGGACCATTTTTGCCAATCTTCAATTCTTCAAGGACCATTTTAGAAATTCAGGATTCGGGTCCGGTTCTTTGTGCGACTTCATTTCCCGTGTTCGTTATTGCTTCATTCTTGTGATCATTTGTTGATTTCACGATATCCGTACCTAAAATACACAAGACACAAATACAAGCATATATAGAGGTATTTTGATGATATTTTAAGCGTTTTAAGCCCGATTTTGATGATGAGACTATGTATAATTGCAGTCTCATCAGGTGGTCCTGATGGCTCACCTTGAGACATCTTAGAAAACCTGGTATGTGGCTCCCAACCCCTATTGTTGTTACCAAAATGATCAGGATGGAAAGAGCCAGGTTGATTTGGACCAGGTTGCTGCAGATACTCACCTGAATGAGGGCCATGAGCAGAATAACCATGTCCTGCATGTGTCAAATGGCTTGGACATTGCCCAGGTTGCATACGGTCTCTGCCATTATGAGAACCTGGAGAAGCAAGTGATCCATTGTCATTCTCAGATAAACCCTTATGCTTCCCACTTGTTTCCCCGTGTTTCATAGTCTGTGGTGGCAACGCCCCTTTCATCTGTTCTTGACCCGGCTTCCCACCAGGAGAATGATCTAAGGCACCATCCTTGCTCTCTTCTTTTACTCTTTGTATAGTACCTGAATCACCTTGAGAACCTTGGAGTGCTTCGCCTTTCCTGTGATCTTCTACAACCCCATTTCCAGGCTTGCACTCATCATCCACGCCTGCTTCATATTTTACTTCATTGGCATTAGTTCCAAAATTACTTGTACCCATCCACCCAGACTTCTTAACGAATGATGATTTATCTAATTGTTGTTCTACCCTTCTTTCAACACCAACCAAAGACGGTAGCGCGTACTGATTTACAAAAGGATGGCTTGGACCAAATTGTGGTGGTCTAGCCTAAGGTGCAATACCTGCCGGACCAGATGATTGAGGGAATTGCTGCTGCTGACCTCCTTGACTCGGCATAGCTGGTCTTCCCACATTGCTTTGTGAATGATTCTAGAAAGACTTAGCCTGTAAACCGAACACTTAGTGAAGTACACACACTTTTGGGAAAACCGCCATAACCAAAAGGTGAAGGATAAGCTCCATTGTTGACGATCATTTATTGAACCTCTCGGTCAATTACATCTGTTGTAATACCTGACGGTGAATACGTTTAAATGGACAGTCAGTTATCAAGTCAGGTTCCTGCTACACGGAGCCATCATACAATCAAAAATAATGTAGACAAAATAACGGCCAACAACAAATTTGATAGGAATTCTTTGCATTCGGAGAAAATACCAAGCCAACTTAACAATAACTGGCAACATTTCTAAATCGAATAAATTACGAATTGAACTTCGAGTCAACATATTGGTTAGAAAAGAAATTGACTATTATACTGAAGAAGACGCTCTCATATATTTGATACCGTTTTCATTAATCTAAAAACCATTTCCTGGCACACTACACAACAACAATCACACCTGCTCACTTCTCACCAGAGGAAAGGTCAACGATAGTTAAGTTTCTAATACAAAAAAAAGGTCAACTCAAAGTCAATCAAAAGAACAGTCTGGTGTATATTTATGTACCTGTCACACACAACAAATTCCCACCAAATGACATCCATCCTCCTTTTTTATGCTTCTATAGGAGATTTATTCCTTTTTTGCCTGCACCAAATATTTCCTTAGTAGCGTCCCTTTTGGCTTCTCGCAGAGCTTGCCTCTTTTACTCACTGCATAGCTAGAGTCCCCATAAACATAAAAATAGTAGTATCATATGGAACCCCTTTTTTATATATATTCGTTATAAATTAGATATATATGCATGTTATTAAAAACCCACCTTTAATTCCCAATAGTGATTGGTAACTATATTATAATTTCACTAATTTTTAGATACAAAATCCAAATCAAGAATCAATAATACAGAACATTGCCTTGTTGTACATACAAAGGGGCGACATACGAAGCAACAGGAGCACACAATCGAGTATGTGCGTGTGTTGCTGGTATACCACTGTCATTGTAATGCACAAACTCTTCAATATGTCAATATTTACACACACCAGCCAATTATATCAATTGCAACCGAAAACAACCTTACCCACAGACTCATGACTACAAAAAACCCTAAATCGAGACATAAATCAGTAACTGACAATAAGTCAATTGCTATACCTTAAACTCAATCATACAATTCATATATCAAATCTGAAAATAGTAAAAAATATGCCATACTTCGTTAAGAAAACGATAATCATGTTCTAAGATAAGCATACCAACAGATTTGTTGACGAAGCATAATATATTAAAGAAAATCAAGATCTCAAAAAACCTAAATCACACAAACACATGGATCACAATTATAAGCACAAGCACGGATTGAATAAACAGAAAAAACTGAGTTGCTTTCTTCTGGAACTAATATTAGCGATTTGAGTAAACAAAGCTGCAGTAGAAAAACTCTACTTAACGAATGAACTGATTTTTAAGTTTTTGAGAAAAAAAAATTTTCTAACAGATACGAAGATATATTCATTGATTTCACTAGTAATTCACAACGCATAACTTGCTCTAATGGTTGGGTTGTTTGTGTTTGGTACTCTAGACCAGAGTTCGAACCCAGTAACTGACAAAATTTTTTTAAAAACCCGAAAATTCACCAAATATAGAAGTGCTGACGTGGATTAAAACATGCTTATGTGACATTTCCCTCATGTTATATATAATGTAAAGATATATATATATATATATATATATATATATATATATATATATATATATATATATATATATATATATATATATATATATATATATATATATATATATATATATATATATATATATATATATATATATATATATATATATAGAGTTAGGATCAAATGAGAAGAAACACTAAAATAAAAAGAATAAGAAGTAATTCTAACCAACCAATTTATATTTGAATTAAGGGTATTTTAGACTTTTTCTTTTAACTAATTAAAAACCACCTGCTATTATGTCTCCTCTCTTCATACCATGAACAGATCATCGTGCCTTTTTCCAATATGGAATACAACATATTATTGGACGCATCTAATTTTATGGAGTAAAATTTTGTTGCATCTTATTTTATTACATCTAATTTTTGTTGCATCTAATTGTAGTGCTTCCTTTTTTCTGTTACGGTCTCATTGCATGCAAGATGCGTGTTACGTCTCATCGCATGCACCCATGCATCTATCATTCATATTTTAGATTATATACATAACGAATTGGAGATGCATATTATAATAAAATTAAGATGCATGTTATCTTATAAAAGAATAGATGCCAAATATTATCGAGAAGGATCCATGTAGTATCGTTTAGTTTTTCATCAAAAATGACGGCTCATCATTTCATGTAACGAGACAAATTAATATTTATAGGAAACAGCAGATGCGGTATAAATTATTAATTTTTGTCATAAAATTAATTTTGATGCAATCTTATTATAAAAATATTGCATTTGGAGAAACTATTGCAGATGCATATGAGATTGTAACAAAAAAATGCTGATTTGAGAATATGAGATACAATGTTATTACGGCTGATGATGAAAAAGGTCTTGGTATTTAAAATCTTGCCACAATGTTATTCAGTTAGTTTTACTTATATGCCCTCATGCACTAAATAAAATGTCTTACTATTTACAATTATGTCATCCTCATTTTTAGCCATAGATCTTTTAATCTAATGGTTCAAATATCTTCTTATTCTTCTTATTTTAATAATACTTCTCATTAGATTTTATATATATATATATATATATATATATATATATATATATATATATATATATATATATATATATATATATATATATATATATATATATATATATATATATATATATTTATAGGATAGTGTTATTGTGGTATACACTCTTAAAGCGAGTTATAATGAGCACACTAGTGAACCGTTAGATCAGAAACTTTATATGACAATTAATATTAATTAGATTCATTAGATATGTGGGACGATGGTAATAAATCAAAAACACAAGTGACAAATGAGTAACCCATGTATGTTACTCTTCACCATTATACCGAATATTTCTCCTTACTTTCTCATCATTTTTCTTTTCATATTCTGCTACAACATTTTTATTAACTCTTGTAAACTATATATACTACGAAGTAATCTTTTTTTCTCATGAATACATGTGCTACAAACTAAAAATAATTGATACAATTAGCTAAACATCAATTGAGACATTGTTTAACAAGTGATACAAATTCTTGTATCTTTTAGTTTAAGATTTATACAAAAATACTCAAATAAAATATACGATCTTCGGTTTTGAAAACATGGATATAATTTTTCTTGGTTTAAAATATGCCTTTTCACATTTTTTTATTATTCCTTAAACTAGTTACGTAGTATATGCATCGACTTTGTTTTCATACAAAATTTCTCTGTATCGAGTGTCATTTTATTTGTACCACTAGTGACACATTGTATTCTTTTTCTCCGTATAAACTAATTTATCATTAGTGACACATTCTGAAAAACAATTTTTTTAAAATCATTTATAAACTAATTAGTCATAGAAATAAAGAATTTTTTTCTAAACCAACTCGTGAAACGTTCGTTTTGTGTACGGTGCTGATCTAGGTAGCAGACAGATTCTTTGTAACATATATTAAAATATAAGGCTGGTCCCTTAGCGGCCCGGTTCGTAATATAAATACTTAATCCCTGTCCTAGCCGAGGTCTGGTCTTTGTTCTCGAACAAGCGCGTGGTCTGGGCCTCGAAGTCATGCCTAGTGAATAAGAAATCTCAATGCTCTTGAATAGCACGGATATACCAAGGCAATGTACCGCAGAAGGCTATATGTTAGATAAGAATGTGATCATTTTAAGTGATACTCATAGGATGAGCATTTCGTCTCGAATTCTGAAAAAAAAACGTACCGAAACAGAACCGATTCTCGGTATCCGAATCTCGTTCGATACGATAACAGTACTACGAAATAAAATGAAAAAAATTTGGTACCACTAATTCGGTACGGGACCGATACCAAATCGGGAAAATCCCGATTTCCCGGTACCGGTATCGATATCCGAATCCCGTTCGGTACGGTACCGGTAGCATTCATTTATGCTCGATAAAAATCGATAACACCGATTCATGTACCACGTCAATGATGAAGAAAATACTAAAACATAAAACCATTGAAAAAACACTACTAATAGACTTTAGGTAATACCTCGTAAACAACAGACATGGAATACACAATTAGTCAATCACCCGAACCATGCCACCTTCTCGAGCAAACCATATTACACCTTTTAATTTATTATCATCCAATTTTTATTTTGCTTTGTTTCCATAAGTTTTCTTTGACACAACATTTTTCTAAGCGTCATATTACTTTTGCCATAGATACATGTAGTAAACATTAAAATTAACAGATATAATTACTAAAATTTAATTCATACATGGGGTTATCAACTGGTACAAATTCGTTATTCTTTACTTTAATAATGATTTTGTATCTAACAAATCTGACTGAAACATGGCTGCAACTTGAAACACGAGCAGAATCACCATGTCAACACACAAGTACCCTTTGCTTAATTTGCCACATAAAAAATCGCATATAAACTAAAAAGTAAAAACTACTCTTCGGCCCCTATCACAAGCTGGCCCAAATTAAATCATATAACTCCCCGAGCCAAAAACATGACATCGATCTTAACCACAAGCTGAACCCGAATCAAATCACATGTCGTAAAACATAGAACCTCACATACGAAGGCTCTAACTAGATCCGTTTGTAAAAAACCTACGCGACATGATATGCTTTCATGAAAACGCTCTTCACTCGGAAAGACTTTTTGAGAAAACAAACACCACTTTAATTTTAAATCGTAAGAACACGACTTGACCACGACCATTTATCAACCCACCAAGGAAAGCACTTACACACTGAACCACTGATGACGCAAAACGGTTCATGAGGAAATGCACATACACACTAGATCCTCAATAAAAGAAACACACTTACTCAATGAATATATGAACCACGAACAAATTATTTGCTAACAAATTACAACTGATACAACCGACCTGCTACACAATGGATATGGACCTACCAAGCTACTGGGTTAGAAAAAAAAGACAAACCTCATAAACAAACATGTCTTTAAACGAGACCCAAAAGATTGATTCATTTGTCCTTGTATTTTGTTTATCAAAAATAGACCACCTTCATAAAACACGAGAGGTTATTCTTAATAGCGACGAGACAGTCGAGATCCTCTGAGACGCGGCGCAATCAAGACTTGTTGGGCACTGACAGTTGATGGGAAAGATCCGCACACGAGCAGTTGTTGGAGAGGAGTTAACTTTTTGAATCACGATGGTGTAATGGTTGTTGATCTAAAAAAGTAGCATCATCTCCTTCAATAGTGGATTGATAAAAGAAAACGGTGATGGATCTCCAAGAAAAAAAAACGATGATATGCAAAAAATATCTTCAATTCAATTAGAAAAAAAACAAATAGAGTAAGTAGAAATAAGGAAACACAAATTACTTACATGCCCTTTTATCAATTATATAATTAAAATATATATTATAATGAATTACTATTTTTATTAAATGAAATGCCACTTGTCACTTTGCTACTGGTGCCAATTATAACCCATTTTAAAGTGTAACGCACTTGAACGCAAATCTATATATATATATATATATATATATATATATATATATATATATATATATATATATATATATATATATATATATATATATATATATATATATATATATATATATATATATATATATATATATATATATATATATATATATATATATATATATATATATATATATATATAGTGTAAGGTTATTTTCAGAACCAAAAAAATGTCGAGAACTGCGAGAACCAATCTTTTATTAATCAACGGTTATTATAATTAGTGGCATATCTATAAATAAACTAAAATTCGGGTATCCTATGTTAATATTAGGAAGGGTAGTTAAGGAATTTAACATTTATCTATTAGAAACCGTCCATATTAGATCAAAATAGATTAATCATGATCATTTTGAAACCTAATCATAAGTCATAACTACTCTCTATCTCTTTCCAGGAGCCACCATAAAAATAAGTAGACGGTTTCTTTCAATTTATTCATGATAGTGGCCGGAAATAAACAAGAAACATCGATGTCAGGTTCGTCTTGATATTGCTTTCTCTTCGTAAACAAGTAAATGAACATATCATCGCACCACTCACAAATTTTATGTTCAAATTTTTGTTTTGACATTCAAAACGTACTTCTGCTTATATAGGTTATGTAAATGCAATTTGGTTACTTTATGTATAATTTAGCTCACCTCTTATCATTAAACCTTAGCCACCCCACGAGTTCTTTAGTGTTTCCCATTTATTTATTTTATTTTTTTATCATCTTCTTTAAAAAAATCAATCAAAAGATAAAATTATAATGTATTTTTACCTCAAATGAAGAATTAAATACAGAGTAACAGGTTACAACTATTTTGTTAAAAACACTTTTAGTTTAGATGTGTCTTTCTAGATCTATATTATTTTATTGCTTTTGGCGTTCTAGGATTTGTGACCATATTGGTCTTTGGCGTTTTTTATTTGGTAAACTGAAGTTTGGCTTTTTTTAAGAAAAACCATATTTCGAAGATTGGGTGGTGTATTGTACTCGAAAATGAAAATGACAACGAGATAGGAAAGCCAAACACGACCCATGCACTTGTGCATAATATTAAAATTGTTTTTAGAATTTAATATAATAGATTTACAACTACTGCGTTAAATTATTTCATGGACTTTCTTTTTTTACTCTTGTTCTATTTTCTTGTATTAACTATTGTAAAAAAAACATATGTATGTTATTGCAACACCTTTTTTAAAGATGATAAACATGACCCATGCACATGTGCATAATAAAGATAGCGTGAGTAATGATAATATATATGTTCAGTAAAGATGAAAAAGTAAGCATACACATGGTATAGTCTTTAATGTAAAATTATACAAAACAAGTGGATAAAAGATACGCTTATAACCCATCATATATGTCCAAAATAGTTCAAAGTTTTTAAATGGTTTTTCTTTTATGTTTGTCATTATACATGTGCATAAGTGTAATTCATAGCTTAAGTGATAAGTACAGTATTTAATCTATTTATGGGATCATTTGAAATAGCAAAATGTTGTTTATATGTTTTTTTCCTCTATTATGAGTGGTTTTTCGTAGTTGTGATTTATTAATTCGTATATTAATTGTTTGTTATTACAGGTACTACTATGATCTCTAATATGAACAGTGCATAAGTGCATGTCGAAGTCGAAGTCAAAGATACAAGTGCACATGAGTTAACTTGAGTACGTATATACAAAAGGCACGTGGATGAACTTAAATGCGCATGTACATACAAAGGTATCGTGAGTTCGAACGAGGATAACACATTTGCATATACGGCAAAACTAAATGTGGTTGTGTTACATCTACATTTTCATTTGTTGTTAACTTTTAGAACTTTTTGTTTAAATTGTATATTGCATTAATTTAGATTTGTATAATGTTTTTTTTGAAATGTATACCGTACATGTTTGTTGCCATTCCATACGCTTGTATCTATTTGTGACCGAAACAAATTAAAAGCTTACGTAAGTAAACATAAAAAGGACGGTAAGATTAAATTATTTAAAACACATATGCAATTTATATTTTAAAACTATAAAAAGAGTGTTTTACATAAAAATATTAATTTATAAAATTTAAAAGCTAAAAGAAATATTATTAATTTAGAAAATAAATAAGAAAATTTAATTTGACTATTGTACCCTTTTGAATTAAATAATAAAAATAAATATTCAAAAAAATTTGATTGGTTGATGTTGGTTCTCGCAGTTCTTTACATTTATTTGATTCTGAAAATAACCTCACCCTATATATATATATATATATATATATATATATATATATATATATATATATATATATATATATATATATATATATATATATATATATATATATATACTAGCGTCGTAACCCGCCCAACGGGCGGGGTCGTTTTTTGTTGTTGTTTCAAAGGGTTTATTGTTTGTGCGATTTTAATCTAATGTTTTTTAATTTACCTTTTAGTATATTTTACTTATAGTGTATGCTTAAGTAACGTTAAATTTATGTTTCTTTTTTATATACTCAAATGTGAAGAAACAATTAAACGAAGTTAGTTAATAAAACTCCAAAATTACCCTTTATAAGAAAGAAAAACTTTTGAATGGTCCCAAAATGTCACCCTTTTCCCCTTTTTGTACCCACCAAATGAGAATGTCAGAGAATAGTACATTTGTGTAAGAGTGTGTATGAAGTTGTCTTTTGTGCAACTTCTTTGTATTTTTATACGACTTGTATTAAACATACTTTTTATTAAAAATTATATTAAAAAATTAAATTAAAAAAAGCCCTTTTAATTTATTTATTTTATTTGTATTTTTATACAAATTGTACTTTTTTTAGACAATGATTTGACATTGTGTAAGATTCTATTTGATAAAAATCTATGTATTCTTTTATGCGACTTATACAAATATAAATACAATAAATGGTAATATGAATAAATGTGCAAAAGTAGGTGTGTATAAGAGTTTATTTTATACAACATTTATTTAATTTTCATGTGACTTGTATTTTTAATAATTAAAAAAAAGTTATAAAAAAAGTTGTAATACTTTCAATAAATTTGAAAAAGAAACTTTTATTTATAAAAAGAAAAAATAATTTAAAAAAAATAAATTTTATATTGTATTTTTATTTTGAATACTTTAACAAAAATATTTATTTATTAAACAATAATTTTTATAATGTTTTTTAATAAAAAATTTTATTTTTTTATAAAAAAATTTATTTTATAAAAGATAATTTTTTATAAAAAATAATTTTTTATAAAAATAATATTTGTAAAAATATTAATTTTTACAAAAAATATTTTTTCATAAAAATAAACTTTTTATAAAAAAATTATTTTATGAATTTTTTTAAAAAAGGATTTTTAATACAAGTCGAATAAAAAATACAACAAATTTGAATAAAAATTATTTCTTACACACTCTTACACAAATGTACTATTTTTTGACGTGTGTCATATATAATAAAGTATAATTTACAGATTTTTGGACAAGTCACGTAAGTTGCATAGGTTGTATAAAACATTTAAAAAAAATCTTATTTAATGAGTGTAAAAAGAAAAAAAATGATAGACAGTAATTTCAAGAATTTTCCTATATAAAACCTGGTTTTTGACTATTAACGAATCAACTTTAAAACACTTTTACGCCGTCCAAGAATATAAGACTTGTGGTTGCTGAATAAGGCATTGTATTCATTCTTCTACCTATAGATCTCGCTTGAGCATCTCAAATCCACGTTATGTTTGGTTTGGAAATCATTGTTATCAATCTTAAGCAACAATGAGATAGTTTTTGTTGCGCGTTAGTTCTTTTTCTGAGATCTCATGGTTTGTTGTAAGAAGACACATAAACTTATTGTAAAATAGTCTTTAAAATTCGTAGCTATATGAAAATACTATAGGTTTTCAATGCGAGTATTTAAACTCGCGAACCAGACGACCCCCTAAGTTAAAATTTACAACTTTCAAGTCAGTAAGATGTAGCCTGTTTTGCTTTTCGTATACTATACTATATGAAAATACATGGATTAGGTGCAAGTTTGCTTGCTCATAGACAAAACTGCACAACAGTGTAGATTAGATTTGACATAGTTAAGGTGAACATAATGAAGTCCATCTAGAAATGCAATTAGATCAACACCTTTGGTGTATATAGATACAAAGAGTTCAACACGGCCACAACAAAGATGAAAGGTCCTGGAAGCTTAAAAGATTAAGCTACATACACAAATAGCTCAGGAAAAAATGGCTTAAACTAACAAATACCCTTACATGTGCTTAATCCACCAACACCAAAGGACTTAGGGGAGAAGTGCACTGCCACAACAGCTTTGCTGGCACCATGGACCCTTAAAGCGGACCTGTAACAACAAAGCACAAGGGTATGGGTTGATTAGATAAAAAAAAGTAATACCTTTGTGTTTTGTGTAATCATCATTATATTCACACTTGGTTCATTTTATTTCATCGTAAATGCATCTAATATATTACCTGGATTTGGACGCGTTGTTGATGAGAATCATTTTTTATTGTAGTCGCCCTCAATACCTCGTCATCTTCTTCATCTCCTGACGCTCTGTTGCTTCCACATTCAAGTATACCTTATTGGTCTCAACTGCAAAAAGACAACCAAAATATTACCATTATCTACTGACGAGATAAAGGTAAATAACAATTTAACATCCCAGAATGTGAATGCAATAATCTCTTCTAAACAAAAAAATTGACGACCCAAAGACCAATTTAGTAAAATAACATTCCGAATTAGTTCTGAGAAAGAAAAATTGTTAATTTGGTTTAATAGAGTCACAGAAAAATATAAATAAACTCCTCGATACCAAAATAACAAGATTTGCACAAAATTACAAAAATAGCTTAGAATATATCGGTGGTTTGGCTCTCGTCAGTATATTTCATCATTAGCAGATGATTATGAATCTGATTGATATGAGTGATTTTACTCATATCAATATTATCTAAAAACAATGAATAAGTGCATAAAATGTAGCAATTTTGCCTTGTATATGCTTGTTTCTTATTTTTACGTGTGTAGGTACCAAGATCGCGAAAACCGACAAAACCGACACAAGTTTGAAGAAAAGATCGAGAAGCCAAAGGACAATTCCGTTTTTAGTGGATTTAATATAAAATAGCCTAGTGGGTCCCACATTGGAGTAAATGGGCTTAAAAGCCCATTTAGAAGGATGATATATCTATTTAAGTGGATCAAGGCCCATTTGATAAAGTATTGATACGGCTGAATTGTTTTTGGGCCTTAAAGGCCAAACTAAGGGAATTGTTATATACACGGATGGGAAATTTTACCTGGGCCAAAAGCCCAATGTCCTCAAATATGCAAACGAATGAAGTAAATTTAATGGGCTTTAGGGTTTGGTTGTCAACAATTAACTTTTGAGAGTTATGAACTCGTTTTCAGTCAAACGTGTATAAACACGTTACTTTCACACAAATAAATAAAACGATTAACTTTAACCCACTTCACACTTTTTCCCACACATCAAATAAATAATATCGATACAACCAATGCTATTCACTTTTTTCCTTTCTTCCCTAAAGATAATAACCAGATAAATCCACTGTTCATAAACCCTAGTTTATCAATTCGTTCTAATTAATTGGGGCTTTTCATCCCACGTGCGGTTCAAGTGTGGGGGAATTAAATCCCCCAATTTTAAGGAAGACAAGAGTGGGCAGATAGGGGCAACGTGGCAGCAAATCAATGGATGAAACACCTCATCTTTCTTCAATCAGCCAATCATAAGTGGCCAAATAAGATTCCAAGAAGCACAACTAGTACACACGGATGCCACGTTGGCAATCCGTGTGCTAGTTGTGTCTTATCAACCATCCGATCAACAACAAGAGAGAGAAAGATGATCTAAGGGCTTATATTGAAGAGGAATATGCTGAAGAAGATGCGAATATACCCTCCTCAACAGCCTTGGGATGGCTATAAAAACCCCCATTTATCTTGTAATTTTTATCTCTTTTTCTTTCTTAATGTTATTATGTCAATTTAGTTTTAGGTATTTGTAATTTCAATTTTTTAAAGTATTGTAATGATTTGATGATTTAATAAAAGTTTTGGTTCTGGTTAATTGATTCTTTTAATCTGCTTTAATTAATTTTCAGTGAAGGAAAATATATACTTACTGAATTAACTTGAAACTGATGACATAATTAGTAGCATCTTATTTGTTTAAGCTTCACTTATAGCTTAATTGAATAAGTAAAAGAATATTAGAAGGGAAAAGTTTAACCCACTGTTAAACTTAAATATACGGTTAAATCAAGTAGTAATTCATGGCTTGTGAAGACTTCATGATGGTTCGAGAGATGTTATTTGGTGGTACGAATGGTGATTAATGGTGGTGTAAGATCCGGTTACTCAGGTCAACTCAGCGCTGCACCACTACTCAAAGGAATACTACAAAAGGTTTTACCCCCTATCTACTTTATGTTTATTTAGATTTTTCTTTTCTGTGTGTTTATGATATTTACTTGTACTTTGTTTAGAAATGTTTTAGGGTTATGATGCTGATTGATTATCGTTAGTTTAAATAATTAGATCTGCTTGTTGGAACTAGTTGTTGGGATCTGCTTATTAGATCGGTTTTTGGTAGGATCTGTTTAGAAATATCGTATTTTGATAAGTTTAGTCAAGTTTATTTAAGCTGCTTGGTTTGTTTCTCAGTAAAAGGTTGATTGGATGTTTGAAGTTGATACGTTGGGATGTTTGTTTTAGATTTTTACAATCTGATGTGTAAATGGTTGCTAAATATGTTAGACCAAGGTACTGCTGCTTGTTAATTTTTGTTATTACAAGCTTGCTAGTTGATTTTAGAATGATGATGTGTTCTTATAATCTGATAGGATGATAGACCTTCTTAACTGATGAATTAACTGGTTTTAGGTATTCAGTCTGCTTAAATAGCCTGCTTATTTGTATAAGGGGCTGTTTGGATTCTGATGACTTTGTGATAGTCATTCTTAGCGTGTTTAGGATTGACTCGTGTGATGAGATCTGCCGAGTTGCTTATTCTTTTGATATTGTTATCTGCTTACTTGATTTCTAGTTTATTTGTTTTAGAATTTTAATTGTGACTGATTTTGCTTTTATAAATTGTTGTTTGCTTAAATTGTGACTGAATTTTAACTGCTTAAATTGAGTTGCTGCTTGTTGATTTTATTATGTCTTAACAGATTCCATTAATCTGTTAAATCACTAACTGATAACCTTATCAGTCTCAAAAACTCATTCAAGTCACCTCCTGTGACTTGTATTCTATTCTGTCAAAAAGAAAAATTAATCTCAAATTTTCGTCACTTGCAGGTCTTGAACTCGAGACCTGCTCTTCACTTACCAAGCGTGATAACCAGTTCATCTGGGTTGTCACTTTATTTTTATTACGCATTATTGGTTTAATATAGATAGCTATTTGTGTCAGTTTTTAATTAGGTTTTATTCCATAGATTTAATTAATTTTACAAATTAGTTTTATTCAAATAAAGGATATAATTTACTAAAATAAAATAAAAATGTCTTTGTTAATTCTAAAAGTTTAATTAGTTTATTTTAATAATTAGATTTTTATAATTTTAGATTTAAATAAAAGTAATTTAAAAAAAATAGATTTAGTATAAGTAATTTTCAATAAAGTTAACTAGTTTAAAAAGTTAATTAGATTTTTAAAAATAGTTTCATAGTCGTTTTTAATTAAACTATTTTTATAGATAATTAAATTAGTTTAATTTTTAAATAGTTTTAAATTTTAAGTATTTGTATTAGATTAAATAGTTTTGGGGTTTACGATTCATGCACTTTAGGGTAAATTTAAATAGTTTAAAATTGGTAGATTTAATTTCTCGTTTTAAAACTGATAACCAATTCGAATCAATTGTCCAAATCAATACGAAACGTCTCAATTCATAAGATCTTCGTGTACAACGAACTTGGTTCACAAACGTGCTTAATTGAATTCGTCTTTGTTAATATTAGTCTATTACTTTTTCCTAAATGTAATTTTCTAATTTACGCTATAACGTATCTTAATTATCACATATACATTCCACTCTACATCAAAAATTTTGGCGCCGCTGCCGGGGATCTTGTGTACGATTCGTTTTCGTGGAGATTTGTTGATCGTTGATTTGAAGACCCTTTCCGTCCTCGGAAAGTTTTGTTATTTTTCTATTATATAGTATGTATCGTTTTTCTCGTTTTTTTGTGAATAATATATTGTATTACGCAGAACAATAAAATTACATACTTTCAAATAAGACCTTAGTTGGGATTTCATCACCTAGCTATTGTAGTCGAATCCAAAACAAAAATAAAAGGCAAAATAGATAAATACTAATAAGAAGTTTGAACTCGATTTATACAAACTATAAGGTGGGTATAAGGCGACGTGCTATAAAAGGCCGTCTAAGGAAAAAGGTTTTTAAGTGCTTTGTGCCACCTCGTTTCCCCGCTTGCTTGTGCGTATATTGAGAGGGACAACCTATTATTGGTTTGCCGACTCAAGTAGTAATAAATCTTATTTTGTTGTTTACTTATTGAACCTCGAGACGTTTAGGTTTTCACCTATCGTTTCAAAGTCGATCGAGGGTAATTTACTTCCATAGTAGTTATCCTTATTCCATGTTTTTTATCGATCATTATTGATTGAGTAATACCAAATAAAATACCAAAAATAATCTTCTTCTTGTCTAATATCTTTTCTTCAATCCTCTAAATTCTCGTCTTTGTAGTGTATGCAATTACGTTCTTCTCGTCTTGTGATTGATTTTAATAGGCTTGAAAATATTCCTCGTAGAAATAGAAATCGTCAACAAAGAATAGTGGAACCCGAGCTTCCACCTATTGTTGTAGAGATGGCCGATAACCGAACAATGGAGGAATTGCTCCGTGCACCCACCGAAGAGTATGGGGAAGCAATCGTTGTGCCGGCTATTTTGGCGGATCATTTTGAGATTAAGACGGGTCTTTTATCGCTCATTCGTGCCGATCAATTTCATGGAAATGAGACCGATAGCCCGCATTCTCACATACGGAATTTTCATCGAATTACCTCGACTCTCAAGTTTAGAGATGTGCCGAATGACGTGATTAAGCTCATGCTTTTTCCGTACTCGCTCGAGGGTAATGCTAAGCTTTGGTATGAGAAAGAACCACCGGGTTCGATCTTAACATGGGATGATTTAGTGTCTAAGTTTATGGATTACTTCTTTCCACCATCTAAGACAACACACTTTAAGAACGAAATCACTAAATTTGAACAAAAAGTGCATGAATCGTTTGGGGTAGCTTGGAAAAGATTTAAAGATTTGTTGAGACAATGTCCACGCCACGGTTTCTCGAAATTGCATCAAATAAATACATTTTATAATGGGCTTAATATGATTGAACAAGATTCTTTAAATGCCGCCGCGGGTGGTAATCTTTTAAGAAAAACTCCGAGAGACGCGTGGAGAATAATTGAGGATAAGTCTAGAGCACAATATTCACGAAACACACCGGTTGTTTCCAATGTGAATTCATTAAATCCCGAGATTGCTAGATTGGACTCTAAGATTGACACAATTTTGAATGAGCTTAGGAAGAATCCTCATGGATTGATAAATATGGTTGAGAATGTTTGTGTATCATGTGGTGGAGCACATCCTAATTATGCTTGTTCAACCACGGGGTTTGATCAAGCTAATGCTTTTGCCGCGACGGGAACTTATGGCTCCAACGGTCATGTTCCTCGTCAAAATCATGTTGCTCCACCGGGTTTTCCACCGGTTTAAAATAGGTACAACAATGGAAACAATGGGAATAATTTTAACCGTGGTAACCAAGGGAATTACAATCAAGGAAATGGGTTTAATGCTAATCAAAACAATCAAGGTTTTCACAATAATCAAAATGAGTTGTCAAGTTATATCAAGTCAAATGAGGCAAATATGAAAGCTTTACAAAATAACATTTAAGGGCAATACTTTGAAACTCGATTTTTAAAATACGATTAAAGGGCAAAACAATAAGATTGAGCTTAATCAACAAAGGCTAGAGCAAAACCAAAATCGTATGCAACAAAGTATGGAGCAAAGTTAAAACAAATTGCTTTCGATGTTTGAATCTTTTATGAGTCAACCTTCCTCGTCTTCGGGTGGCTTACCTAGCAATACCATTCCAAACCCGAAGGGTGAGATGAAAGCTATAACCACACGTAGTGGGAAAGCTTTAGACGGACCTTTGCTTCCACATGTGAGTACCTCTCCGGTGAGGGAAGTGGAGCAAGAACCCGAGGTGGTTAAAGAAAAGGAAATTCCTATTCCACCAAAGGTAGACCAATTGCCTATTCCGGAACCCGAGCTTCCGAAGACTAAACCCACACTACCTTACCCTTCGAGACTTAACCAAGAGAAGCTCCGCAAAAAGTCCAATGCTCAAATGACTACTTTTTTAGAGATGTTTAAGAATCTTTATATTAATGTTAGTTTCGCGGATGCATTGCTTTACATGCCTAAGTTTGCTTCGACTATTAAGAGATTGATGAATGATAAAGGGAAATTGGTTGAAGTGTCTACATCTTTAGATGCTAATTGTTCCGCGGTTCTTACACAAAAGCTTCCCAAAAAGCTTGGAGACCCGGGCAAGTTTGTGATACCATGTGATTTCCCTAATATGAAAGAATGATTAGCTTTAGCCGATCTTGGTGCTATCATTAATTTGATGCCTCTTTCCGTATGGAAAAGGTTATCACTTCCCGATCTTACACCTACTAAGATGACTCTCGAGCTAGCGGATCGATCGATCGCCTTACCAAAAAGGTATAGCCGAGGACGTGTTTGTCAAAGTAAGGAAACTCGTCTTTCCAACGGACTTTGTGGTTTGCGATTATCCCGAAGATTCTCGTGTACCACTAATTTTGGGAAGACCGTTTTTGGTGACGGCTAGTGCTTTAGTTGACATGAAAGCGGGGAAATTGACTTTAAGAGTTGATGATGAAAATATCACGTTTGATATTGGTCATATCTCTAAATTTTCTTCCAAGTATTATGAGGAATCAATTAATTAAATCGATGTGATTGATGTTACTTGTGAAGAATATTCTCAAGAAGTGCTTGGATTCTCGGCTTCTTCTAAAAGTGGCAATCCCACTTCTTCGAATCCTATTATCTCTTCGGCTAAACCTCCACTCACTCCATTTAAGGGAGGTGACTTCGTTCTTGAAGAGCTTGAGAATAATGGTTATTCAAAAATCGAAAAGGAAATTGATGATTACCTTAGCACACCATTTGATCCTAATGAGTTTGATAGTGAGAATTTTGATCCCGAGGGAGATATTGCATTGATTGAAAAATTGTTGAATATGGATCCTTTTGAGTCACCACCTATGGAATTAAAAGTTGTGAGTGAAAATGAGACTAAAGTGAAAACATCTATTGAGGAAGCACCTGAATTAGAACTTAAGGAATTACCCACTCATTTGGAGTATGCTTTTCTTGAGGGATCGGATAAATTACCGGTGATTATTGCTAAGGGATTAAAGGAAAACGAAAAGGATGAACTTATCAAAGTGCTTAAGAAACATAAACGGGCCATTGCATGGAAAATCTCCAACATTAAGGGTATAGATCCAAAATTTTGTACTCATAAAATTCTAATGGAGGATGCTTATAAACCCGCTATCCAAAATCAAAGAAGGGTCAATCCAAAGATTCATGAGGTGATTAAAAAGGAAGTCACTAAACTTCTAGACGCAGGAATGATCTACCCTATCTCAGATAGTCCATGGGTTAGCCCCGTGCATTGTGTTCCAAAGAAAGGAGGAATGACAGTTGTTACTAATGAGGATAATGAATTGATTCCTACTAGACTTGTGACCGGTTGGCGTGTTTGTATTGACTATAGGAAACTTAATAATGCCACTAGGAAGGATCATTTTCCATTACCTTTTATGGATCAAATGTTAGAGATACTAACGGGGAATGAATTCTATTGCTTTTTGGATGGATTTTCCGGCTATTTCCAAATCCCCATTGACCCTCGTGATCAAGAAAAGACCACATTCACTTGTCCTTATGGAACATTTGCTTATCGTCGCATGCCTTTTGGACTATGCAATGCTCCGGGGACGTTCCAAAGGTGCATGATGGCCATTTTCCATGATATGATCGAGAAAACCATGGAAGTCTTCATGGATGACTTTTCGGTTTTTGGTGAATCTTTCACTTCATGTCTCTCTAACCTTGAAAGAATGTTGCAATGTTGTGAGGAAATAAATCTTGTGCTTAATTATGAAAAATGTCACTTCATGTGCAAAGAGGGAATTGTTTTAGGACATAAGATCTCTAAGGCCGGTATTGAGGTTGATAGGGCTAAAATCGACGTGATTGCCAAATTGCCTCCACCCACCACCGTTAAGGGAGTAAAGAGTTTTCTCGGTCATGCCGACTTCTATCGACGTTTTATACAAGACTTCTCTAAGATAGCTCGGCCTATGACCCATATTTTGGAAAAAGAGACTCCTTTCATCTTTTCGGATGAGTGTATTCAATCCTTTGAGATGCTTAAAAGGAAATTAACCGAATCTCCAATCTTGGTTGCCCCGGATTGGGACCTACCTTTTGAAATAATGTGTGATGCTAGTGATTATGCGGTAGGTGCGGTTTTGGGGCAACGTAAATCAAAACACTTCTTGCCTATACACTATGCAAGTAAGACTATGCCGGATGCTCAAACAAAGTACACTACAACGGAAAAGGAGTTACTTGCCGTTGTGTATGCTTTTGAAAAGTTTAGACCATATCTTGTCTTGTCTCAAACCATAGTGTATACGGACCACTCGGCTATCAAATATCTTCTTAATAAACAAGATGTTAAGCCGAGGTTGCTCCGGTGGATTCTCCTCCTTCAAGAATTTAATGTCAAAATTCTAGACAAGAAGGGAGCCGAGAATCTCGCGGCCGATCATTTATCCCGACTTGAGAATCCTCACCAAAGCGATCGAGAGAACAAGGAAATTAATGAAACATTTCCTCTCGAGACGCTTGGTATGATTGCTTTTCGTGGTGATGATAGTACCCCATGGTTTGCGGACATCGCAAATTACCATGCGGGGAAGTTTGTGATCAAGGGTATGTCTTCCCAACAAAAACGAAAGTTTTTCAAGGATATCTCCTACTACTTTTGGGACGACCCCTATTTGTTTCGTGTGTGCGCGGATCAAGTGATTCGTAGGTGCGTGTTTGGCAAAGAAGCTCAAGATATCCTTAAATCTTGTCATGAGGGACCCACCGGGGGACATCACGGTGCCAATGCCACCGCGAAGAAAGTCTTTGATGTCGGCTTCTTTTGGCCTTCCATATATCGTGATGCCCAAGACTTGATCAAGACTTGTGATGATTCTCAACGTCAAGGAAAGAACTCACAAAGGGATGAAATGCCTCAAAACATTATCCAAGTTTGTGAAATCTTTGACATGTGGGGGATCGATTTTATGGGGCCGTTTCCATCTTCGATTCTCGTAGCCGTGGAGTATTAATCTAAATGGGTTGAAGCTAAGGCTTTGCCCACGAATGATGCGCGAGTTGTGGTGAACGTTTTGAAACAACTCTTTGCTAGGTTTGGAACTCCGCGTGCTATTATATGTGATCGTGGGACCCATTTTTGTAATGAACAATTTGAAAAAGTTCTAAATAAATATGGTGTCACTCATCGACTTTCTACGACTTATCACCCTCAAACGAGTGGTCAAGTGGAGGTTTCAAACCGTGCTCTTAAAAGGATTTTGGAGCGTTCTATTGGAGAAAATCGCACTTCATGGTCGGATAAATTGGACGATGCATTGTGTGCTTTCCGTACGGCTTACAAGATGCCAATTGGTTGCACACCATTTAGGTTGGTCTACGGAAAAGCATGCCACTTGCCAATTTAACTCGAACATAAGGCGTCTTGGGCTCTTAAGCATTGTAACTTTGATTTGAGGACCGCGGGTGATAATCGCAAGGTTCAATTGAATGAACTAAGTGAATTAAGGGATCAAGCTTATGAAAATTCTTTGATCTATATAGAGAAGACTAAGAGGATTCATGACTCTAAGATCAAAAACCGTATTTTCAATGTTGGTGATCAAGTCCTCTTATTCAACTCTAGACTTAAGATTTTCTCGGGCAAGCTTAAATCCCGTTGGTCCGGACCATTCACAATTGCACAAGTTTTCCCTTATGGCACCGTTGAGCTAGCTCAAAAAGACGGGCCTAACTTTAAGGTGAATGGTCATCGTGTAAAACATTACTTTGGAGGGGACATACCTACGGAGGTTGTCCCGGATCTTCAAACTTTCCTAAGGACCAATGAATGCGAGGATCGAGTCGAGCTCATGACTCGGTGAATAAAAACGAGGTGCCTTGTGGGGGAATCCCATACATTCTATCTTCTTTCTATTTTCTAACACTAATAAGGCTTGATCTTTCAAGCTCGTGCTCGTGTTTTGTTGTGTTGTAAATCTTAGGTATGACCCTAATCATTGTAGACTCTCGTGTTCGATTTTTGCCGGTCCACTTGATCTTCCATTCTTTGAATGCCAAAAGGGGCACACTCTCTATCCCTTGATTTTTATCGACTAACGTTTTATCTTGAGACATAATTAATAAACGGCTTATAGATTTGCGTGCTCTTTCCATGCTAGGATTTTGCATTAGACTCTTCGTGTTTTAGCAAGGGGGTATTACTCTTGAGCTAAGAAACATTAAGGACAATGTTTGGTTTTAGCATGGGGGAGTCAATCGATATAATTGCTTGCAATTGCTTTTGTCGTGTCCAAACGTAATTGTTTTTCTCATTTTTCAATAAAATTTTAAATTTTTCGTGTTATTTTTAAGTTTTAATAATAAAATAAGTGCTTTTGACACGAATGTAGGCTTTCCGTTGGTGAGAATAAGAATAGTTTTTGACTCGACTTGGTTTTTAACCTTAGCTTTTCCTTAACGTATTTGAATTAAGTTTTGCTAGGCTTTTATATAGGGAGCTTTAAAACGCGAAGGTCTTAATTCATACGAGTTAAGAACAAGAACTTTTTGCAAGCTCCTATAATTGATCCTAGAAAGTCGTTTATCAAAGGAACTTTAAAACGCAAATTCTAAAACTTGAAAACGTATAAGAAAATGCAAGATCCTATAGATGACTTGAAAACCCAAAGCTTTGATTTAATAGGCTAAGTATCCATTGATTTCACATTTTTGGAATTTTACAATATGGAGAACAAGAGATGATAGAGTTCAATCATAAGTTTCTAAAATTAACTCTTCTTTGTGCAAGTATTTTTATGTTCGATTTAATCTCCTCGTATTTACTTTCCTCACTTGAATAATAATTGCTTAATAAATGAAGTTTTTAGCGGTTTAGGCTTGATATCTTAACTCGTAACTCCTTCTTTTTCTTCCCTTGTAATTAAAGTGAGAACACATTAAGGGTGTCAGCGTCATGGAATTTTGATCATGGGATTGCGGAAATTTGGCTTACTATAAATATCATATTAATAAAGAAGAATAAATAAAAACATGTTCTCTAGGAGCCTTCGGGTGGGAGTCATGTAGCACTAACCTTGTCATTTGTTGAATAAAAATTGCTTCATCATCATGATCCGTAAGGTGGGATGGTGTTGTCAATTCTCTTATTTTTGTCCAAGGAGCCTTCGGGTGTGGATTTTAAATAAGAAGCACAATTGCATCTTAAAGAGTCAAAACGTGTTATGGTGTAATTGTTGCTAACTCCATTAATAAGGTCATAATTGACTTTGGAGGTTTTATTGTTGCTTTTAAGTAGCCATATTAGCCAAATTTCGGGTCCGGGATTTATCCCTTAAATCGTGTTAAGTTATCCTTGATGTGGGCTTTCTTTAGTGACAACGGTTTTTGAAGTCGAGGTTAGGTTTTGAGTGTTGAGTTTACACCGTTCTTGCCTTCATTTTAGGACTAATAAATATCAAATAAAGTCAAATGAGCCTTTGGGTGAATGACAAATAAAATCTAGAGATACAATTAGGAATAATAGGAGATTGAGTTTAACACAAATTACTTGTATGAGTTGGTTTAATTTTGGGGCTTATGATTGACAATGATCTTGTTTTTGCACTTGGCATGGAAAAGTGAAAAGTCGGGGACGATGAATCTATTGGAGTTTTATGATCCTTAAAGTTATTTTTCAATAATGAAAGCAATACATTATGTCTTTGCAAAATAAAGTGTCATAAGTTGAATAATGGTGTAGCTAGTGTTTTATTTTATCATTGCGTGAGGACACGGCAATTGCTTAGCAAGGGGGAGTTTGGTATGAGTGATTTTACTCATATCAATATTATCTAAAAACAATGAATAAGTGCATAAAATGTATCAATTTTGCCTTGTATATGCTTGTTTCTTATTTTTATGTGTGTAGGTACCAAGATCGCGAAAACCGGCAAAACCGACACAAGTTTGAAGAAAAGATCGAGAAACCAAAGGACAATTCCGTTTTTAGTGGATTTAATATAAAATATCCTAGTGGGTCCCACATTAGAGTAAATGGGCTTAAAAGCCCATTTAGAAGGATGATATATCTATTTAAGTGGATCAAGGCCCATATGATAAAGTATTGATACGGCTGAATTGTTTTTGGGCCTTAAAGCCCAAACTAAGGGAATTGTTATATACACGGATGGGAAATTTTACCTGGGCCAAAAGCCCAATGTCCTAAAATATGCAAACGAATGAAGTAAATTTAATGGGCTTTAGGGTTTGGTTGTCAACAATTAACTTTTGAGAGTTATAAACTCGTTTTCAGTCAAACGTGTATAAACACGTTACTTTCACACAAATAAATATAAAACGATTAACTTTCACCCACTTCACACTTTTTCCCACACATCAAATAAATAATATCGATACAACTAATGCTATTAACTTTTTTCCTTTCTTCCCCAAAGATAATAACCAGATAAATCCACTGTTCACAAACCCTAGTTTATCAATTCGTTCGAATTAATTGGGGCTTTTCATCCCACGTGCGGTTCAAGTGTGGGGGAATTAAATCCCCTAATTTTAAGGAAGAGAAGAGTGGGTAGCTAGGGGCAACGTGGCAGCAAATCAATGGATGAAACACCTCATCTTTCTTCAATCAGCCAATCATAAGTGGCCAAATAAGATTCCAAGAAGCACAACTAGCACACACGGATGCCACGTTGGAAATCCGTGTGATAGTTGTGTCTTATCAACCATCCGATCAACAATAAGAGAGAGAAAGATGATCTAAGGGCTTATATTGAAGAGGAATATGCTGAAGAAGATGCGAATATACCCTCCTCAACAGCCTTGGGATGGCTATAAAAACCCCCATTTATCTTGTAATTTTTATCCCTTTTTCTTTCTTAATGTTATTATGTCAATTTAGTTTTAGGTATTTGTAATTTCAATTTTTCAAAGTATTGTAATGATTTGATGATTTAATAAAAGTTTTGGTTCTGGTTAATTGATTCTTTTAATCTGCTTTAATTAATTTTCAGTGAAGGAAAATATACACTTACTGAATTAACTTGAAACTGATGACATAATTAGTAGCATCTTATTTGTTTAAGCTTCACTTATAGCTTAATTGAATAAGTGAAATAATATTAGAAGGGAAAAGTTTAACCCACTGTTAAACTTAAATATACGGTTAAATCAAGTAGTAATTCATGGCTTGTGAAGACTTCATGATGGTTCAAGAGATGTTATTTGGTGGTACAAATGGTGATTAATGGTGGTGTAAGATCCGGTTACTCAGGTCAGCTCAGCGCTACACCACTACTCAAAGGAATACTACAAAAGGTTTTACCCCCTATCTACTTTATGTTTATTTAGATCTTGCTTTTCTGTGAGTTTATGATATTTACTTGTAGTTTGTTTAGAAATGTTTTAGGGTTATGATGCTGATTGATTATCGTTAGTTTAAATAATTAGATCTGCTTGTTGGAACTAATTGTTGGGATCTGCTTATTAGATCGGTTTTTGGTAGGATCTTTTTAGAAATATCGTATTTTGATAAGTTTAGTCAAGTTTATTTAAGATGCTTGGTTTGTTTCTCAGTAAAAGGTTGATTGGATGTTTGAAGTTGATACGTTGGGATGTTTGTTTTAGATTTTTACAATCTGATGTGTAAATGGTTGCTAAATATGTTAGACCAAGGTACTGCTGCTTGTTAATTTTTGTTATTACAAGCTTACTAGTTGATTTTAGAATGATGATGTGTTCTCATAATCTGATAGGATGATAGACCTTCTTAACTGATGAATGAACTGGTTTTAGGTATTCAGTCTGCTTATATGTCTGCTTATTTGTATAAGGGGCTGTTTGGATTCTGATGACTTTGTGATAGTCATTCTTAGCGTGTTTAGGATTGACTCGTGTGATGAGATCTGCCGAGTTGCTTATTCTTTTGATATTGTCATCTGCTTACTTGATTTCTAGTTTATTTGTTTTAGAATTTTAATTGTGACTGATTTTGCTTTTATAAATTGTTGTTTGCTTAAATTGTGACTGAATTTTAACTGCTTAAATTGAGTTGCTGCTTGTTGTTTTTCTTATGTCTTAACATATTCCATTAATCTGTTAACTCACTAACTGATAACCTTATCAGTCTCAAAAACTCATTCAAGTCACCTCCCGTGACTTGTATTCTATTCTGTCAAAAAGAAAAATTAATCTCAAATTTTCGTCACTTGCAGGTCTCGAACTCGAGACCTGCTCTTCACTTACCAAGCGTGATAACCAGTTCATCTGGGTTGTCACTTTGTTTTTATTACGCATTATTGGTTTAATATAGATAGCTATTTGTGTCAGTTTTTAATTAGGTTTTATTCCATAGATTTAATTAATTTTACAAATTAGTTTTATTAAAATAAAGATATAATTTACTAAAATAAAATAAAAATAAAATTTCTTTATTAATTCTAAAAGTTTAATTAGTTTATTTTAACAATTAGATTTTTATAATTTTAGATTTAAATAAACGTAATTTTAAAAAAAATAGATTTAGTATAAGTAATTTTCAATAAAGTTAATTAGTTTAAAAAGTTAATTAGATTTCTAAAAATAGTTTCATAGTCGTTTTTAATTAAACTATTTTTATAGATAATTAAATTAGTTTTATTTTTAAATAGTTTTAAATTTTAAGTATTTGTATTAGATTAAATAATTTTGGGGTTTACGATTCATGCACTTTAGGGTAAATTTAAATAGTTTAAAATTGGTAGATTTAATTTCTCGTTTTAAAACCGATAACCAATTCGAATCAATTGTCCAAATCAATACGAAACGTCTCAATTCATAAGATCTTCGTGTACAACGAACTTGGTTCACAAACGTGCTTAATTGAATTCGTCTTTGGTAATATTAGTCTATTACTTTTTCCTAAAGGTAATTTTCTAATTTACCCTATAACGTATCTTAATTATCACATATACATTCCACTCTACATCACTGATACATCAGATGAAGATGTCGTTGAGTATGAGTACGAAGGAATCATTAATGAGCCTGGTCGTACTTACCATAATAGTGGTGGCGTTAATAAATCATCGTCAGAAGAAGAATCAGCGTCAGATGATGGCATCATCATTATGGTGTCTGCTCGTAATTACAGTTACCGCGGTGAGGGGCGTGTTGGTAGTGACTCGCTTCTTACTATTACTTTTGCATCTCGTAAGAGTAAAATCATTCTACTTCGTACAAAACTACAAAACCACCTTTCACAAGCTTAAATTTTCAGTACCATGTTTCAACGATATGCATTTTCACTTCCTTATTTCAGCTAATATCTCTCATGTCACTTAATATACCAAGAGGCGTCAGTAAATCAAATGAGTCAAAGTATCATTTGTATACAATATATACATGGCAAATAATATAACACATAACAGTAAACCATAGTCTTATTCTTATATCAAGCATAGGTGTATTCTATGTCAGAACAATCCAAGATTACACATTACTTCAGTCTTAAAATGGTAGAAAATAACAATTTACATGTATCATCTTGCATATAAATTAGGTCTAATATGTGTAGAAAATGGCCTCAAGTTCAAACTCATGAATCTCTAATATGAGATTTGAATCACTCCAAATGATACTTTGACATAATATAAAAAAAAGAAATATATCAATTCTTTCTAAATCACTCCAAAGTCTTATCTAATTCTTTCTTTAATAGCAATATCAATGTTTGCAAACAGACAAAAAGCCTTCAATCACCTGTTCTATGCAATATAAAGATAATTAGGACTTTAAAAGTGTCGCTCAGCTGTTCTATACAATAAAAAAATGATGTACATGCAATTAACAAAATGTAATTACCTTTTCCATTGCTAATTCAGTTCGTGTGAACTGATAGCTGTTGAAACAAAGACAACATCAATGCGAACATTTCTTACACCAATGCTTTTCAACCAACTCATTAATAAGATCATCCTCCTGAACAATAATCAAAATAGAAATTAATAACTCACGTCTTTTATCAATCTCATGTACTCATTTAGAATCTAAAAGAGGAGTACCAAAACATTTAAAACTGGAGACTTGGACTACGGGTACATCAGATGGTATTATGCTTAACTAAGGATTAGCATCATTCCTGATAATAAATGAAGACTTATTGAACCAAAACCAATGCACATTTTTCATGCCTGACATGGAAGAGCTCACAGGCCTTGGTACAAAATGGGCTTCGAATTTGATGTCGCAGCATCTCCTTACCGCTGCTGATCAGTATGAAAGATCTTGAGGTTGTAAATGTTGATGGTGAGCGAAAACATGAAATGAATATCGCTATGCAGCTACATAAATGTAATCATCCATATCTTTTTCAAGGAGCTGAGCCTGGTCCTCCTTATACCACTGGAAACCATCTTGTAGATAATGTAGGTGAATACTTCATTGCCCTTTTTTCAGTATCATTGTACCTGAAATAATGCCAAAATCATCATAATTTTATAGGATACCTTTGAGTAAAATTCCTTAAACATTACATATGGTCTTCAGTAACTCAATATCTAAGGCCATATTATTGACCAAAAGTGTCTTGCTTATGCTTTGTTAACTGCGATATACTTACTTAATCGAGTGCCTTCTAAATCAGTTGCCACTACACCATATCAGTTATGGACAGGTCGGAATCCCGACTTAAATGTGCTTAAACCTTCGGGTTGTGCGACATACATTCTGAATTCCCCACATAAATATGGCAAATTAGGTCCTATAGGAAAGAAGTGTGTCTTCATTAGATATTTGCTTATAAGCTATTTAAGCAATACATACCAAGTACTAACCTGAGTATTGATCTTATTGTGTCTTCATTAGGTCCTCGTAATATTCTAAGATCACAAGCAGTGTACTCAATATGCAATAGCATAACTTATTTAGTTGTCTATATAAACCAGATTTGATAAACTACTCATAACAGCACAAATAAACATTCAAAAAACCCGCAATCATGTATCTAATTAATGCTACTGATATTCAAAGTATAGTATCCTTGTTATAGTAATATGTAACTAATTCATACCATCAGAAGGTTATAAACAAACCACACCGCATAGTTAGAAGATAGATAAAGCAGTTGTAGATGACGCATTGTGACCCATACATTTGTTCAAGCTTATACTTCTATACCATTCAGTGGAGGGCCAAGGCTATGTGTAGGATACCAATTGGCCAAGCTAAATATTCTTGTATTTATGCATTACATAGTGACACGATACGACTGGTCATTAGTGTACCCCGATTTCTCCATTTCATTTTTTCCTCAAAGTAGCAGGAATCAATGCACAAACTTTTAGGAATCAACGGTATTAAAACCAGATCATGAAGTCTTTTTTTAACCGAATAAAATCTGGAAGGAATCACAGTTGCAGGATCCTGAAACGACTGCTCATCAAAAGCACCAAAAACATCAAACCACAACATTCCTGAATTGTATCCCACTCAGGTTTAGCAGACAATCAATTCCCTAACAGGTTGAGTTTAGATAATCCATTTACAATAGTGTCTTTCTCTCCTACCATGCATTTTGATATGTTTGGTCCTGCATATGATTTTGGATGAGCAGCTACAACAATTGACAGAGCACGAGATAGCAGAATTATAACCTTCTACAAGTAATTACATACGGGCACATGATATAAATAAGATTTTTACTGCATAAACTACCTTCACGGATCTCAACGGCCTTTTCACTATCAAAGTGCAATTTCTCACAAAGATTTTGGCGAAACACTGCTTTAATATCTGTAACTTCTAAAATGTCACAATTTACAGATTCACCAAGGATCTTACTGTATACTAATGAAGAGACAATATGCACGTTAGAAATTGTCAAACAAAAATGTAACTGGTATATACATGAGAAATTGAGTGAGTGTGTACCATGACCATCCTTTGATTGCAAGGAACTTTTATGGCTGGTGATCGAAGATGTAGCTGCTTTCGCTGTATAACACAATTAGTTAGTCGAATATTTTCCCTGACGTGATATATAAAATCTAAGTTGGGAAAAATTAAGCAACTTTATGTGAACCAGCATACATACTCTTCCCATTTTCCTCGGTACTCCTCTCAGACAAATTAGATATAATAATCAAGTTTTAAGGGGATATACACATTATTATGAAAGGAGACATATATATAGATAGAGAACCTGCTTTGTTAAAATACCAACAGTTTTCTTTGACATTTAAGGAGAGGAAAAGCAACATCAACCAACTCCATCTTAACTCCGTTTAAAGTCTCAGCAGCAGCTTTTGGGTTACCCCAACCTCATACCTGCAAAAAAAACAATAGAAATCATTATAAAACGTGTTATTAGGGTTTTGAGTCTTTGAGACGAGAGAGATGAATTAAGGCCTCATTTTTAGATACGTATGAATATATTAGGGTTTTGTATGAACATAAAATTTATTTAAAAACGATAATTTAGGAATAGATATGTATAAATTCCAAAATTATAGATAAAGAGTGATTCTAGTTCAATATCTATAAGCTAATTACATATATACAAAAAATATTTACGTTAATATTAGATTTCGAGGAGCTTATTATATGTGTTTTGTATTGAAAATCACAAATAATTGGTTGGATTAGTTGGTAAAGGTGCTTGTATTTGAATGAGAGGTCATGAGTTCGAACCTTGCAATACACATGATGTTATTTATAAATAATCTAAATTTAAATTCTTTTTTATTAAAATCCGAAATTAAATAAAAAATTTGATTGAATCCGGTTCAGATTATACCCAGCTCTGCCCAGAGTTGAACCGGACCGGCCCAGAACTTCAAAACGCAATTTCCAAAACAAATTTTTCAAAATTGCGTTTCCAAAACGTGATTTTCATAAAACTGCGATTTCAAACGGAAAATTCGTGGAATTTGGAGATTTTCTAGGGAATACTCAAATACTATTGGCTAAAAGATGTGACTGGGATATGACATGGATTAAAATTGTGGTTTCAAATCATAACTATACCTATATAATATATATATATATATATATATATATATATATATATATATATATATATATATATATATATATATATATATATATATATATATATATATATATATATATAGTGTAACTTTCTTTCAGAACCATTTTAAGTGTCCGTACTATCAGAACCATCATTTGTACACTATATAATGCATGATATACATGTTTTAAAGTATAATGGATTGACTGTAAATACATGGTCAAAAGAATGGTTAGGAAATCAATAAATAGGGGCATAAAAGGAATTGCAAAAAAATATTTTTCATTAAAGCTATCATTTTTTTAGAATATCAGTTAATTCTATTTATCCATCAATTTCTCTCTCAGGCAACTTAAAAAACCACTTCCCAAAAAGAAAAAAACGCCTCTTATGCTGTAGATCAAATTCCGGGGATACTAAAAAAACATCAATAATTATTGTTAGATCTAGAAATCAGCAATCAAAGATCTACTAAAAAATTAAGTAGTTTCATTGGTTTTTTTTAGATGATCGATTTTAGATGGTCATTGTTGTATTAGGGGGCGATGATGTAGTTTTTTTGGTTCGGATGATGAAGGTTTTTGGTTCGGATCTGGTATGATGGAGGTTTTTGGTTCGGATCTGGTATGATGGAAGTTTTATCTTTTGATAACGACCCACCACGTCAAACCCTCGCCGTCATCAATTGATAAAATAGCCACCTTCCTTATCCGGCCTTAAATCCTTTTCTATCGCCTCCCACCACCATCAGTATAACCGCCGCTGCTATGAAGAACCACCACTACTTGGTTTTATCTTCTTCCACCACCTCGCATTACCATCGATTAAACCGCCGCCTACTCACAAAAAGACCACCCTACTATCAATAAATAGATCGTTGCCGTTACGAAGAACACCAACCATCTGATTTACTCGTGAACTGTGATGTAAAGTAAGTCTTCATATTTAATTCATAAGTTTAGTTGTTCTTCTTATCATGTACTCGTTCTTAGAAAAATGATGGTGCGTTTTTTAAAGTGAGGAAACATTATTTTTCGAAAGTCAAATATTATTGGTAAATAGATAATCATGTGATGTGAACATGTATTATTTTTTTTCTCTATACTATTTAAAAATTAATTCTTAAAAAGTGAAGGCACGAAAATCTGTATATGTACATTAGTTCTTAACCTTGCTATAAAACATGTATTGTTTTTTTCTATATTACTATTTAAAAATTACTTTTGGCCAGTTACTGTAACACCCTATTTTGATAATGAAAATGTCACACGTAATTATGGCGTGTCATCAAAGCATACAAGGAAAAATGTCTAAACATTACATGACCATAAAAGGAAAATACCGGAATTAAACATCGGTAGTCCAAAATTAAAGCTCATCACGCACAAACATAAGTATAGTAAAGGAAAAGACTAAACAATGTCCATAGCAAATGTATCAAAAGAAAGGTAATGCATAAAGTAAAGAAAGGCTAGAAAGCTTCCAGTCCATATGCATGTACTCTTAAAGTCTACGAGCGTCCCTGAGTACCTGCCGTTTTGGGAACATAGAAAAGGAAAACGGCTGAGCAAATACGCTCAGTGAACGGATGTACAATAAAGCATGAATAGGATAAGCATATAACATATAACAGCGGAAGAAACTAAGTCCCGAGTAACCTGGTTAAGTCTTGATAAAACTGGTTTTATAGTTTGAAAAGCCTTATGTTTATCTTGTAAAAACTGTTTATCATATTTTACCATTAGCCAATATAGGTCATGAAAATCCACCGTGCATGAATACTTGTGACCTCATCATGAAAATTAGAGGGGCTCCCTCTAATTTAATATACTGGTTTTGGGTAGGAGGGATCAACTCCTTGTGAAGGATGCAAGGCACACACCACATTCACCATGAAATCCTGACTGAAAACATGTAACTAGGATGCACCCATACGCCCCACATGATAAATATAATATAAATGGCCAAAAGCTGAAGGGACGCCACGAGCAATCACTCCGCCGTGGTGAAGTCATAACATCAGAGCCTCTAATGTTATGGTTATGGTACCTCCATAACTAGGTGAAATTGGTCATGCATGTATATGGCTATAGGTATTCTAAATTAAACATAAGCAATTCAAACACATACTTATACTACGGGAAAACATTTGGCTGCATACGGGGAATCCTAATAAGGAAAGAATGTCCATACTGATAGGACGGGAATCCATACCTTATGTCCAATGAATGAAGAAGACGAACTGAGAGGAATCCTACTTCCGTATCACTAATGCTACATAAATACATACATGAATAAGTATCTGCTTACTAATACGTAACTGATTTTATGTCATGTCTTAGCTTATTTTACATGTTCTTATCATGTTTTACTGTTTTAAGCCTTAAACTGTGTTTATCTTATATTCTGTTTATTCTGATTAAGTATTTCTGGTATTTCATGTATTATTATACTTACTGTGTAATAATAAGTAACTTTCCAAAAATAGCAGGTTTCCTAAAATAGAAAGTTTCAAAAAATAGAAAGTTTCAAAAAATAGAAAGTTACCAAAAATAGAAAGTTTCCAAAAATAGAAAGTTTCTAAAAATAGAAAGTTTCCAAAAATAGAAAGTTTCCAAAAATAGAATTACTGCTTAAAATAGATAAGTTTTTAAAAATAGAAAGTTTCCATAAATAGATCAGCTGCCTTAATTAAATAAGTTTCCATAAATAGATTAGCTGCCTGAAATAAATAATTTTCTAAAAATAGAAAGTTTCCATAAATAGATTAGCTGCCTTATTTAAATAAGTTTCTAAAAATAGAAAGTTTCCATAATTAGATATAAGCTGGTTAAATAAGCTAAGTATATAAGCCTAAGTGTTTTCATGATTATTTTCTAAGTCATATGATATAATGTATAGTTTATTAATTATTTCATGTAATTAAAATAAACTATAGGTTAAAATATATAATTAAAGTATATCATGTTTTTAATTAAATAAAGTTAAATACTTAGGTTAAAACATGTATTATTATTTATTAATAATATAACCTAAGTCATGTTAATTAAATAATTATAACCATGATTTTTAAATAATTAATTAATTATAAGTCTAAAAATATAAATACTTAGGTTAATAATTTCATGATTTTAATAATTAATATAACCTAAGTCATGTTATTAAATTAATCATGTCATGTTTATTAATTTAATTTTAACATAAGATTATAAAAAATAATAATCTTAACATACACCGTGAACCGGATCTTGACTAAGAACCATGAACCGGACATGAAATCGACACCATACCCCGAACCACTTCAGGGTTCCCCTTGTCTTGCTGCTGCCGTGGGACCCACACCAACCAACCAGGACTATATGGTCTCGGTGGTGGTCGAGTAGCCAAACCGAGACCCCCTTGGGTTCGGTTTAGGCGTCGGCCAAAACAGACACCCCTAAAACACCCTTTTTGATTTATTCCAAAACAAATTTCATGTTAGATCTACGTTTTAATATAGGTTTTAAAAAAAAAACGCATCATGTTCTTAATTATTTAATAGATCAAATCAAAAAGAAAAGGGTTACTAGAATTTACCGAATGCGTGGATCTAAACAAGGATGAACAAACACGAACACTTGCACCAAGACCAAGATCAAAGGTCAAACAAACACCCCCTTGGTGTGTTTATGGGTGGCGGCCAAAAAAGAAAAAGAAGGAGAAGGAAGAACTTTTTAGGTTTTTGTAAAAATCTTCTGTAAAGTGAAAAATGAGTAGTAAATTTTCGTTTACCATTCTTTAGTGAATTTTGAGATGGGCTTGGCCCATCTCTTCCTTGTTGCCGCGGGTAGGGGGCCCCACATGGGGTACCCGTACCGTTTTCCGTGTCTCGATGTTTAATTGTTCGTTCATGTTTATTTGTGTTCACGTTTAATGTGTTCTCGTTAAATAATTACCGTGACCTAATATATTTATTTACGCTCGTAATAAATATATATACGTAATTAATAATAGTTCGTGATTTAATTACGTTCATGATTTCATGATCACATGTTCGTGATTAATTATTGTCAAATAATTATTGCGTGCTCGTGCGTAGTAAATACTTATCGTGTTCTAACACGTACGTAATACGTAAAATCCTAACACGTAATCGTAATCATGCTATAATAGAAAAGTTTTAATCTAGCACGTACGATCTTAAGGGTACTATTCAAGGTAAAAGCATGCGGGTTTTACAACTCTTCCCCCTAAAAAGAATAATTCGTCCCCGAATTATAGATAAAGTAAACTGGAAAAGAAGAACATACCCGAATTCAAAATATGAAATGAGGGTAAGAAGCCCGGATAGACTCCTCTGTTTCCCAAGTAGCTTCCCGCTCGGTATGATCCCTCCATAGGATTTTGACGAATGGAATCGTCTTCCTTCTCATGACTCGTTCTTGTCTGTCAAGAACTCGTTCGGGTTCTTCTATGAAAGTGAGATCTTCACGTATCTGTTCCAGTGGATACTGAACCATGTGAAGGGGATGATACTGGTACCATCTGAGTAAGGACACATGAAACACATTGTGCACATGCGAAAGCTGCGGAGGTAATGCCAATCGGTAAGATACTTCACCGACTCATTCAATGATATCAAACGGTCCGATGAAACGAGGACTGAGCTTCCCTTTAATCCCGAAGCGTCTAACACCATGTGCCGGCGAAACCTTAAGGAAGACGTGATCTCCTACGTTTAAATGTATGTCCCTACGATGCTTATCGACGTAACTCTTCTAACGTGACCGTGCTTCCTGAATTTTCTGCTTAGCTACTGCGATCCTTTCATTGGTCATCTCTATGATTTCTGGTCCTTCAAGTGTTCGCTCGCCAACCTGATCCCAGCAGATTGGGGTGCGACACTTTCTGCCATACAACATCTCGAAAGGAGCACACTTGATACTTACGTGCCAACTGTTGTTGTATGCAAACTCCACCAAACAGATGTAATCGTCCCAATCACCCGTCCATTCCAACGCACATGACCTCAACATATCCTCCAATGTCTGAATGGTTCGTTCTGACTATCCGTCCGTTTGAGGGTGAAAAGTCGTGCTAAGCTTAAGTTGTGTACCCCAAGCTTTCTACGGACTCTTCCAAAAGCGCGAAGTGAATCGAGGATCTCTGTCTAAGACGATGCTAGATGGTGCACCGTGGAGTCTCAAGATCTCTCTTCTATACGTATCGGCGAGTTTACTTACCGGATCTTCCTTGCGGATCGGTAAGAAATGAGCTGACTTGGTAAGTCGATCTACGATAACCCAAATTGCATCGTGCTTCCTCTTGGTAAGCGGAAGACCAGTAACAAAATTCATGGTGATTTTCTCCCACTTCCACTCTGGAATATCTAACGGTTGAAGGAGACCGCCAGATCGCTGATGCTCGAACTTAACCTGCTGGCAGGTAAGACATTTGGAGACGTAAGTGGCCACATCCTGTTTCATACCACTCTGTAAGGCATCAAAAACCCACCATGGTTCGGGTGGTCGGGGATGATCAAAGAACATGGTAAACATGATGTTGTTCTAGTGAGAGAAAGTTAGAGAGAGGTGAAAGGAATGTTGTATGTTTTATTCCAAGTGAAATGAAAAACAAGAAAAATGAACAAACTTTCACACCCCCATGGAGAGTCATGGGGGGTATTTATAGGCCTAACAAACTAGGACTATAAAACCTTTACATAATAGGTCCTTGTGTTTAGTAAATGAAGTATATCTAGTCCAACTCACGTGAAAGGCGCCAGCTTACCAAAAAGTAAGTCTAACAATCTCCCTCCAAGATGGTGACTCACGTGAGTTGGTTACAATGATTCCTACAAGCAAAAATAAAGAAAAATGATAAGCTTGAATTCCAGCATTCCTTGAGATAGTCTTCAGCGACCTTCATCTTCTTGAATACTCCAGCTCTATTTCTTCAGCTTTGTAGAATCTAGTTGAGTTTTACTCCCTCCCAACTAGAAGGCCTTTCATAAAACAAGCAGTAAAGACTGCTCCCTCCCAAACAGATCATACAGAGGAATCTATGGGAGATGATAACGTCATCAACATATTCTCACAAATTGAAGCAATCCCAGTCTTGATTCTATGATAGATTACCAGAAGTACGCACTCTATCCCGAACATGAAGTCAAATTATAGCACCAGAGTCAATTAAGTCCCGGAAATGCACATTTCTCCTGACAGGACAGTGATGATAAAAAGTTGCCACATCAAAGTCAATTAAGTCCCGAATGTAGTCAACTTATCCCTCTATGTAGAAACGGTAACACCAAAGTCAAGTGACCCCTCATGTACACATTTCTCCCTCCAGGATGATACCTATTAAGGGAATCATCCTTCATGTGTGTACGTGGTATGTCAACTGGAACCGCTTACTTAGCAACCAATACTATGTGAGAAGATGTCAATAGTATCTCTCTAAACAAAATTCCCTCAAGATCACCCCGAACCGAATCCCCTTATCAATTCTGTTGGCTATTTATAGTGACCACTGATGAAGATAACCCGATAGTCCAAACTTGAAACTGAAGTAGAACTCCCCAAACTTGAACTTAAGCTTGCACTATAGTAGAATGAAGAGTGATGCAGAGAAGTCTTAAATGTACCCCATACCAAAGGGCGGTATTAAAAAGGTACAACCTCTCTAAAGTACCCTATACCAAAACATGCGGTATATGAAAAGATACTACATCTCTTGAAGAAATCCACAACAGCAAGTGCGTGTGACACTGAGAACCGCAACGAAGCTCCCAAAAAATGATAGTTATCCATGTCGTCGTCCATCCTTCCCTTGACAATGGAAACTAGATACTTCAAGTCTTATTCGTAACCGTATATGCTCGAGCAAGTTATCTTATAAAGTCGTAAGTACTCCTTTAAAGATAAAATAAGAACGCCTCTGAAAAATCTCACTTCAACCTCAAATAAGTAGCATTCGAATCATCTTCGTAATCACATAAACCGTAATAGCCGTAAGGAATTTAGGTGAATTTTTTATAAGGATCGTTTTAGTGTAATGTACCGTGTTTGTTGTGTTTGTTGTTCGTGAAGAAGTGAAATGATTGAAAACGGATACCCGGCCTGAATGTCACTGTTTAAACTGCCTGCCAAAATAATAAAATCCTGTCCCATAAACATTTGACCCGACAAAAATTTTACCACTTGGTTCTTTCGAAATACCCGGCTCAATCGAATAACCCCGTAACTCAAATCCGACATGATTAATTTTGCATTATTCGGATATATGAACGGTCATCCCGAAATAAAATTGCAAAAATAATCGGCCCACAATATGCCTTCGGTAAATGAAGTGATTTGTCCGACAATTAATAACCAAATGCAATATTTTAATGAAGCCCATAGAATATAGTAAAATCCGGCCCATCATCCTTATTTACCTAGTAATAGACGGCCCAAAATAAACAGGAAGACCAAAATATTATATCCTTGGACTTAGTCAAACCACTCAACCCTAATTTAGTCACAGTTACCAAAACACACCTACTCCCATTTCATCGTATACTCCGCCCCATTGATTTCTAGACAGCCACGTGTAAGTTGAGACACATAGAAATATCCGCTCCATTAAATGGGAGATGGCCACGTGATTGCTTTGTTATAATCGCCCTCATCTGCTCTTTACTAGATAAATATGCCTAATTTATCTCCCAAAATTACTTAAACACACCAAACTCCCATCAATAGTCTCGTAACCTCCGTCCCATCTTTATTATTTCATGAAACAGACGAAATCCAAACTCCATCATCTTCATGAAACCAAACTCAGTCCAATCAGCTCAACATTTTTTCTACCGCCCCTTAATGCTCTCATCAGTCTCATCTCAAAAACAAACACACATATTACTCGTGACTTCCGCCCCCCATTCTCATCAGATCATTAACTATCATCCTAAGAACCCATCATCTTCTAAAGTCAACGACAGCAAGGATCTTATTGCCAAGGTCTCAGGTAGGTATGTATGTTGCATGTCGATTTGAGGTTTAAACGAGTCAAGGATCAGTGAAGATTAATTGTAAAACGCAAAAAAAATCTTTTTGAAGATTTGAACAAACGTTTCTACCAAATCTGAGGTCAGGATTGAATGATTTTTGAGTAGATGTATTTCGAGTGATTTTGAGTGATTTTGAGTCAATGTATTTCGAGTGAATTAAGATACATCGAGTCTAGGTGTTGGGTAAGGTGAAGAAGTGTTGGGATTAGATGTGTTGGGTAAGTTAGTAACGATGAGTCGGATTAAAAGTTACTGGTTTGTGTGTGGTAAAAAAATTGGTTTTGGATTACTGGGTTTGAATAAAAGATGTTGCGTAGGGTATAAGCTAATGGGTATTTTTGATAAACAAGAGTCTAAAACTGATATTTTAAATTAGTTGATTTAAACTCCCATCGCAATGATTTAATTCAGTCCATCGCAATAAACTGTCTATCCATCACAATAACCTGTGTCCATCGCAATGACCAAAATCCATCGCAATGTCATATTAGTTTGCTTTCATCGCAATGGGTCAACACAAAGAACCATCGCAATAAACACGAACCCATCGCAATATAATTCCCATCGTAAAGTCATCAGAAAAATTGGGCAGCATAACGACTTAAAACTTCCATTTCGATGAATCAGGCCATCCATCGCAATGAGGACAGCCCAACCCATCGGAATGTAAAAAAAACCCATCGGAATAAATCCAAAAAAAAGCCGTCGCAAAGTGCACCCATCGCAATGTGTTCATCTGAATGTGGCCAACTGAATATCCATCTCAATAGTACCATCTCAAAAGGGTTTTAGACCCATGCTTTTGTGACCCCGAAAAAAATGGAACTGGACCATAAACTTTTTTTGTTCTTATCCCCATAAATAGGAGCAGATATGTATGAGGACAGAAACACAAAAAAAACAGGGTAAAAATTGGGTGAAACAACTGTTTAACAAGGCACTTTTGACACAGAAATCAACTACAACTTGATACGAGAGATAAAAAATGAATCAAAAGTTGATATTTTTAGATATGAAAATGGAAAAAATACCAACCATGAATCACCAGCAAAGTACGAATCTGATAAACATAACACGAACACAAACACGAATCACACGGATACAAGACACCCCAGGTTAGCTCTGATACCAATTGTAAGGCATCAAAAACCCACCATGGTTCGGGTGGTCGAGGATGATCAAAGAACATGGTAAACATGATGTTGTTCTAGTGAGAGAAAGTTAGGGAGAGGTGAAAGGAATGTTGTATGTTTTATTCCAAGTGAAATGAAAAACAAGAAAAATGAACAAACTTTCACACCCTCATGGAGAGTCATGGGGGGTATGTATAGGCCTAACAAACTAGGACTATACAACCTTTACATAATAGGTCCTTGTGTTTAGTAAATGAAGTATATCTAGTCCAACTCACGTGAAAGGCGCCAGCTTACCAAAAACTAAGTCTAACACACTCCAGCAAAAATACTGCTTGATGTCATGGTACATCTTAGTCGAACCAGGATGTATAGAGAATGGGGAGCTATGAGCTTCAGCTAACAAGGCTTCCCGGAGTTCTTGGTCATCAGGAACACAAGGTCTCGTGCCCTGCCATACGATACCATCTGTATCTACTCTGAATTCTGTCTGTTTCTCCAAATTCTGTACTATCGCCCAGATTTCTCCGTCATCCTTCTGAGCTTCCTTGATCTTAGAGAGTAACTAGGGTTCTACTCTAAGATTAGCCCAGTAACCGTGCTGTCCACGTAGCATGATCTCTATGTCAAGTCGCTCCAAGTCTCTTATGATTTCCTCTTCAATTTTAATGCCGTTGATCATTCCGGACTTCCTGCTAAGAGCATCTGCTACTACATTTGCCTTTCCGGGATGATACTGTAGATTAATGTCATAATCCTTCAACAGCTCTAACCATCTCCTCTGCCTCATGTTCAATTCACGTTGAGTGAAGATATACTTCAAGCTCTTGTGGTCCGTGAAAATGTCACATGATTCTCCATACAAGTAGTGCCTCCATATCTTCAATGCAAACACAACTGCAGCAAGTTCCAAGTCATGTGTGGGGTAATTTTCTTCATAAGGCTTAAGCTGCCGTGAAGCGTACGCGATCACTTTCCCATGTTTCATTAGAACACAGCCAAGTCCCTTCCCCGATGCATCACTGTAGATTTAAAATCCACCCGTACCAGATGGGAGAGTAAGAATAGGTGCAGATACTAGCTTCTGCTTCAGATCTTCAAAGCTCTTCTCTCGTTCTTCAGTCCAGACGAATTTCTCCCCTTTCTGCATCAGTTTGGTCAAGGGTAGTGCTAAGCGGGAAAAGTTCTCCACGAACCTACGGTAATAGCCAGCTAAGCCTAAGAAACTGCGGACTTCCGTCGCTGATGTCGGCCTTGGCCACTTAGTAATGGCCTCAACCTTCGCTGGATCCATAGTGATTCCTTCTGCTGATACAATGTGACATAAGAATGCCACCTTGTCTAACCAGAACTCACACTTGGAGAATTTAGCATACAACTGCTTCTTGTGAAGAATCTATAGTACTGTACGAAGATGGTCTTCATGTTCCTCCTTGGACTTTGAGAAAATCAGGATGTCATCGATGAAGACAATGACAAAATGGTCCAGAAATTCATGGAAGATTCTGTTCATCAAATCCATGAACACTGCTGGAGCATTTGTCAGGCCAAATGGCATAACTACAAACTCGTTGTGGCCATAGCGGGTACGAAAGGCAGTCTTAGCGATGTCCTGCCCCTTGACCCGTAGCTGATGATAGCCTGACCTAAGATCAATCTTGGAGAAGTGTTTGGCCCTTTGGAGTTGGTCAAACAGATCGTCAATACGTGGCAGTGGATATCTATTCTGAATAGTAATCTTGTTGAGCTCGCGATAGTCTATGCAAAGACGCATACTGCCGTCCTTCTTCTTAACAAACAAGACCGGTGCGCCCCATGGAGATGCGCTTGGTTGAATGAAACCTCGTTCAAGAAGTTCTTGTAGTTGATCCTTCAGCTCTATGCGAGCCATGCGATAAGGAGCCTTGGAGATCGGTTCAGCTCCTAAAATAAGCTCGATACTAAATTCCACTTCTCGTGCAGGTGGTATGCCCAGAAGTTCTGCTGGAAATACATCTTGGAATTTTGAGACTATAGGTTGATCCTGAATTGATGGGGATTCAGCATCCATGTCGTGAACCGTAGCTAGATAACCCTCGCAGCCATGTGACAGTAGTGCACGCGCTTGCAGGGTAGATATGATTTGTACAGACCGTCCGGGTATGAACCCGTTATGAATGTACTCTGGTGCATTAACATCACCGAAGATAACTCGATATGAATGGCAGTCTATGGTAGCATGATGCTGGAATAGCCAATCCATGCCCAAAATCATGTCTAAGTCATTCATGTCCAGCGGAAGTGCGTCAACAGGTCGAACCTTATCATCAAATTCTAGGGGAAGACTCTTGTATACATGGGTGATTAATACAGAGTCCCTCAAAGGCGTGGAAATAGTAAGCCTATTTTCTAGTGGCATGGGGAGCATCCTAATGTTCTTAGCATAAGCAGTAGAAATAACCAAGTGAGTAGCATCCGTATCGAAAAGAACACATGCAACTTGACCATACATATACAAGATTCTAGTGATGGTACCTGTAGACTTGTTGGCCTGGTCTCGAGATGTCGTGTAGACACGCCCGGTGGTAGGAGGCGGCTTGGAATCAGCATGTCCTGATGTACCCTCCATCTCGCATTTACGACAATCCTTCATGATATGGCCAGGAAGACCACACTTGAAGCATGCATCAGTGTTACGGCGACATGGCCCTAGGTGCCTACGGTGGCAAGTAGAGCAAAGAGGATGAGTAAATCCTCCAGCAGGTGCTCTGGCTGGCTGGGAACCTGATAAAACATTTTACATAAGACATGACAATTGGGTACAAAGGACAATGCGGATAATCGTAAGATTGAATACCAGTGATAGCTGGACGGCTAGGCTGTGAACCTCTCTGGTTCTGGTCCCTACCGTTTCCATGGTTCCTGGTAGAAGTTTTGCTCAAGTGTCAGAATATGAGTTATAACATGAAATCATAAGGAAATGCGTAAGTATTAGGACCTGCTGCTGTTGGAGTGTCCAGCGTTGCTACGGTAATTATCATTACCGCCACGCCTATCCGTAGCAGAACGGTCGTTAGTCTGACCGTTTCCCTTGGGCTGATGAGGCTGCTGCTGAGTAGCCGGCTGAGACCGGTCCCCAGTTTTCTGCCCGGGAGATACATTTAAAGAGATGAATAATTGACTTATATGGAAAGAATACGGATTGATCATCACTTGAATACGAATATTTACCTCTTGTCGGGTCTCTCAGCTTCCCGGAACTCATCTCGTTCTTGCAGCATATCCAGTCTACGTGCTGCATCGGCCACTTGTGCTACCGTACCCAACGGAGCACCTGATAAGTTATTGGCGATCCTAGGATTAAGAGCCCAACGAAAATGTAATGCGTGCTCTTCAGTGGTGCCCGCAGATGCTCTTAGGACACCGGCATAACGAAGAAAACGCTGCATGAAGTCATTGCTGTCTTCGTCAGGTCGCTGTCTAATGGTATAGTATTCCCTCATGAGCCGATTTCTTCCTTCCATGGGAAAAATGTTAGGCGGGGGAGGATAGCCGTCGTTCTGATGAGGGATGTCTTGCATTTCTGCATCAGCAGCTGCAAACATATCCCAGAGATTGTCTGTGTTTGCCATCTGACAATATAACATGAAACATATGATT
>JANFOE010001379.1:0-127158 GCA_025667525.1 Glebionis coronaria | reverse complement strand
TCCCTAGTAGTCAAAGACCCTAGGGCGCAGTGGTAGTGTTGTGTGGTGTGAACGTGGTGACCAGGGTTCGAATCCTGAAACCCCCCCCCTTTTTATCACTCAGTATGCGCCGCAACGTTTTTTTCTTGCGCCGCAACTAGTGAAACGGGAATACCTTTGGTCAGCAGCTCCTCCAGTTGCGCCGCAACGAGTAGGTCTTGCGGCGCAGCTTGTATAACGATAGCACCTTTGGTCTGTAGCTCCTTCGGTTGCGCCGCAACTAGTAGGTCTTGCGGCGCAATACTATGCAAAACGTGGCCTGGTACTGCTAAGTTACTGATGAACAACCAAGTGCACACTTGTGCACTTGTGATGCCAAGAGGTCTTGGCTTGATGCTTTGTTTGGTGATTATGTTGGAACAATTGGGCACCCTTGTGCTCAATGAAGCACAAGGAGTCAATAACAACAAGGAAACAAACACCTAGCACTCAAATTCAAGAAATCAAATGTACCAAAGATCATAAAAACAAGCAAGATAACACTTATGCAGATTTTTAACACCCTTTTTACCTTTTACCTCTTAAACTAAGCTAAAACTTGTACCAAACTAAGTTACCAACTAGTTAAAATCTAAATCAACCTTAATCACTAACTATAACACCCTTACAATTCATTAATTAAGATCCAACTCCCTGCTAAAACGTATTGCCAAACACCTTTAAACTTTTGAAAACCAATTTTTCCAAATCAAAACCTTATGAAACTAACCAAATTGTTATCAAAGCTTCATAACATGTATATAACATAACATAAACACAAATCAAGTAACTTAAACACACTTATCAATCAATCAAGCAAATCAAGTAACAAGCACTTTTATGAACTTTTCAAAGAGTAAAAGAGAGTTACCTTAGGACCCCTACATCCAAGGGTCCTAGTGGATGTTGAATCCACCTCCAAACCAACCCGGGTTGGTGCTGATCCTTGATCAACAACACCCTTTGATCCTGCTCAAAAACAAAAACAAAGAAAACAAGAACAAAAATAATATGATATGATATGATTCTTTTTTTTTCTCTTTTTAAAACTCTTCCAAAACCTTTTTAATCTTCTTAAAAACGTTTTTATTATACTTAAATCACCAATAAACATGAACTCCTAACACATAAACCTTTTGAGAAGATTTTACCAAAATCTCTCAAAATCTCAAAACCTTAAACAACTTTGAAAATCAAAGTTGCTTAACCATAAAACAAAGTGGAACTCAGAATCAATCTCCTCACAACACACAATCTTTTAAAAACAATAAAAAAGGAATTACACTTGAATATTTCAAAAACCAAACTTTTTATTTCTTTAAAAAGGAATTACATGTGAGAGACTAGAAACTGGAACAAAGGGATCACCACAGCTTGGGTCTCCTTTTATAGAGCCTATAGAACATCCTAGAAGCATAAAAACATAAAACCCTAATACATAGAAAAATCCCAAATGTGCCCTTGAATGATTTTGAGTGCATTTTGTCCTTTCTTGATCTTGGCCTTTAAATTTTGCTTTGTGAGCAAGCATAGCATCTTGGACGTCCATTTTGCCACGTCACATAACTTGGTGACAAAGGAATGATGTGATTGGTGGATTGGGGAATTGGGGGTTTGGTGCACATGAGTGGGATGCAGGTTTTTAGGAGTGGGAAAGGTTTGTGAGTGTGTGAATTAAGTGTGTGAGAGTTTAATTGAGTTTTACCCAAGTAAATGTGAGGGTAAAATCTGGGGTGGGTAAGAATGATGAATAGTACCATTTTGATCCGAAATTGGGGGAGGGTTGGGTGTTAGGCGCACTATTTTTTTAAATGTTTCAGGTTTGGCACAAATGGTCCTTATGTTTTGTTATTTTGGCTTTTAAGGTTTCCAGCCCTAAAATGTGTCTTTCCTTTGTTAATATCTTCCATCAATTGACACTTTTGGCACAAACTTTCCACAAAGGCTTATCAAGGGTACTTTTTGACATTTTTGAATAATTCAAGGACTGATCCTTGGACAATCTTGATCTTCCAAGGTCTTCAATGAGTCTTCCACTTTATGAGGGACTATTTTTGGCAATTTGAATTTGTTGAGGGACTAATCTTGCCATTTCTCTCAAAGTTGAAGGACCTTTTTGCAATTTTGACAAACTTTAAGGGACCAAACTTGTACTTATCAATATACAAGGGTTTTAAGTGTCATTTCTTCATTCATTGAGGATCAATCTTGTTTGTCTTCAAGTCTTCAAGGGTATTTGATGAAAATTCCATGATTAGGGCCCGGGTTCTTTGTATGGCTTCGTTTCTCGTGTTCGTTTTTCCTTGTATCTTGTGATCTTTTGTCTTTTTCACGATATCCATACCCTAAAACACACAAGTAAACAAACACAAGCATATATATGGTATTTTATGACATTTTAGTGCATTTAAAGCCCGAAAAGAACGATGAGATCATGTATAAATGCCATCTCATCACTCCCCCATACTAAGCCATTGCCGTGCCCTCACGCAATGCTAGAATAAAGTATCTAAGCATCACCAAAGTTCAATTTTATTAACCATTTATTGAAGAGTAAAAGACTTGCAACATACTACGATGATGTGTAAAGACATAATGTATGATTTTCATCACCAAAATGTGACTTTTAGGGTCAAAGAATAGAAACAAGTTAATGTCCCTTAGAGTAAATTTCGTCATCCTTGATTGTCATACATTCCATGCTAAGTGCAAAAACAAGATCATTGTTGGTACAAGTCACAATGCTAACACTACTCATACGTCCAAATTGTGTAATACTTTTTCTCCCCGCAATCCTAGTTATTATAAAAGGAAATGGGTTACTAGCATTTTTTATCTATTTGTCATGGATCACAAGTGATTCATATTGACTTATTTGAGTAGTTATTAGTCCGAAAGCAAAGTAGCACGATTTGATCAATAGTTAGCCGAAGGACAAAATCTTTTAAAACGGCTTCTCGTGTATCTCCTTAAGTTCATATCTTGGCATAACTCGTTTCACGATTCGAGACCTTTCTCGGACCGATATTTGGCATGTACTTCATACTTCAAATCTTGGGAAGACGTTCTCGAAATTATGGTCTTCTCTTCATATATTTGGAATTTCTTCACTTGACGTTTTTTGAGAGATTCTTCATATAGGACCACGACTTCATCATTTTTCTTCAATCTTTACTTTGGATTTTGATATACAACGATCCGCCTCCTTTTCGGACTTGGATATATTTATCCTCATACCTTGTAGGGTCTTTTTGGATAGACTTTCTCCATTCTTTAGGGGAGTAATAGCTTCTCGTCGTGTGTCATCGATCCTTCATATTGATTTTGGAACAATGATACTTCACATCATCTTTGGATCTTTAGCAAAAATAGAGCTCCCTCATGCCTTGTTAGGGCCTTTTTGGATGATCGCCAATCTTCGCGTCCCGCTTCAATAAGTTATGCCTTGGCTATGAACTCTATTCAACCCCGAGCAACTTTTAAACGATCTTGCGCTAGAGGCTAAGTTAACTTTTCAAACCGTACGACCTTACTTATTGCAATTATGATTTATTCCTAATGCATTGATCTTATGGGAAGAAAAAGCCACAATTAAAAACATATGAGTTTTTGAAAGAACATTTTCATGTTCTACGTTTAGCATGATCACTTGTCTAACTCTATCATTTCTCGTTCTTCACTATTTAAAGACCTCTAATTAAAGAGACTCGTGAATACTTAGCCGTGCAAGTCAAAATTAAGCCAAATTTGGATTAGCTTTCATTAAGACTATATCAAATCAAAGTTTTGGGTTTTCAAGCCACCTATAGGATCTTGCACTTTCTTGGACTTTTTCAAGTTTAGAGAATGCATTTTATAGTTCCCTTGATAAGTGACTTTCTAGAATCAATTATAGGAACTTGCGAAAAGTTCTTGTTCTTAACCCGAATGAATTAAGACTTTCGCGTTTTAAAGCTCCCTATATAAAAGTCTAGCAAAACTTGAATTGAGCGGGTTAAGGAATGTAAATGGCTCCAAATGCCCATCAAGTCAAAAATTAACTCTTATTCTATCCATCGGAAAATATACATTCGTGTCTTAAAAACACTTATGAAAACTAAGAAAAATTTTAAAATTTGGCCATTTTTAGCCTTATTAGCAAAACAAAACATTGAAAATTGGAAAACGTGAGGGCGTAGCAAAGCAAGTACCTATTCACCCCCCCATACTAAAAGTAAACATTGTCCTCAATGTTTCGAGTCTAAAGGGTGAGCACCCCCATACTAGAGACGAAGAATCGAATGCTTAGGATCTAGCATGGAAAGGGTGATCAACAATATATCTAAAGCCGTTTATTAATTATGCTAAAAGATAATTGTTAGAACAATAAAGGATATGTCATGGATTCGTGAAAAACTTCTTCAAACGAACGATGGAGGCTCACGTAAACGAACACGAGAGTCTTCAATCGTAGACGATGATGATGATCTAGATAACACAATCACAAACAACCACGAGACAACGAGTTGGAAGGGTACAAGTCCCCTTATTAGTGAATATAAAAGCATAAAGATAAGCATGGGATCTCCCCCACGAGGCACCTCGTTTTTGATTACCGAGTCATGAGCTCGACTCGATCCCCTCAAAATGTGAACATTTAGGGAGATCATGGTGTGGTCAATTTTTGATGGGGCTTACATGATAAACAAGGCCCCAAAAAAAAAAAACAACCGGTATAAAGGACTAAGTCCTTAGATGATGCAAAATACCGGGGTCGAAAATGGCGTTCTCGTTTTCATGGAAAAAACAATTCAACACCACTTCATCATGTGCCATAAACTCAAAGAGTTTGAAGAAAATAGATGAGAAGTAGAAGGGTGGGACAATTGGTAAGACAAATGTTTGAGCTACTCGAGGTAGACTCGCACCAAGCAAATAGAAAGATTTTCCATTTATTGCATCGGTGGAAGACCGAGATTTCCCTTTACATGAAATTCCGGGATCGAATATCTCGTCCTCGGTGGACAAGGATGAGGGAACATATGGGGCTTCCCCCATACTAAAACCACACAAAACATCGTCAAAAGGAGTAGACGAGTTTGTAGTACACAAATCACGCGGTGATGACGGAGTTAGATTTGTAGAAAAATCAATTAAATCACATCTAAGATCTTTTTCTTTGTTATCTTTTAAACTCTCCTTATGAAAACCCTTTTTAATTATGTCGAAAATATTCGGTGTTTCTAAGACGATGTTAGTTACACTAAAAATTCTCACATTTTGAAACCGTTTTGGTTTTGGTGGTGGCAAGTTCTCAAAACGTTTATCGACGAAGAAAACCTCCCCATCGGGGTCAACATATTCATCATCCGAAAGATCTTCCGTAGAAACCGGCAACTTATCAACACTTTTCAAGAACGAATGTGAAGGATTTTTCGATTCAAGTATTGATGGTTTCTTCTTTGTAGGCTTAGCACTCATAACCTCCACCGGCGGAGGAAATGGTAAATTGTTTTTGGAGACATTCCCTAAAACTCTTGGTGAAAATTCTTTGCAAATGACATTGGTCGAGTCACCATGGTTTAAAGTTGCAATAGAATATACATGAGAAAGATTGGAGTTTTGTGTTGCATTGATGACAAGTTCTTCTTCATTGAAACGAAGGGTGATTTTTCGAGCATGAACATCGATAAGTGCTCTTGATGTATCCAAAAATGAACGACCCAAAATGAGAGGAACTTTTCGATCGATGGGAATGTCTACAACGATAAAGTCAACGGGATAGTAAAACTTTCCGACTTTAACGAAAACGTCCTCGGCTACTCCACATGCCATGATCGTAGAATGATCGGCCATCTCGATGGACATGTTCGAAGGAATAAGAGCCGGAAGCGAAAGCGATTTGAAAATCTCGAGAGGCATTAAATTAATACTAGCGCCAAGATCGGCCAAGGCGTAGCATTCCTCCATATCTTGAATTGCACACGGAATCAAAAATTTACCGGGATCACCGACTTTTTGTGGTATGCGGCTTAGAAAAACCGATGAACAACTAGACGATTGTTGTAACTTTTCTTTGTTGTTAAGCATACTTTTGAAGTTTGCGGCGAATCGAGGCATCATGATTAAAGCATCGGCAAAACTTATGTTAAAATGCAAATCACGAAACATTTTCATAAATAGCTCAAATTGATAATTGTTCCTTTCTTGTGCTTTCTCTTTGTTTCGTCTCGAAGGGTAGGGTAAAGGTGGTGTGGGTTGGTCATTAGGCAACGGCCTTGGAATCTCGGGTTCCATAATTGGTATTGGTGTAACCGTAGGTGTGGTTTGAGCGGTACTTCGTGGGATTGTAATGTGCTCCTTTTCGACCATCACCTCGGGTTCTTTCTCGATTTCCTTCTCCGTAGAAGTACTTGGACGAGAGATCGGTTCCTTGAAAGTTTTACCACTTCGTGTAGTAATAACCTTCATTTCTCCCTTCGGGTTTGCAATGGTATCACTAGGAAGACCACCCGAAGAAGAGGGCTTACACATGATTGCTTCAAACATCTTAGCCATTCGGTCCTCAAATTTTGATTGCCTAGCATCCGCTTTCAATAACTCTTGCTTAATCTCATGTTGTCCTAATTCCATCTTTTGTTGGTTTTGTTGAAGACGTTGGACATTTCCTTCCATTTTATTAGCATGAGTTTTAAGTTCATTAGCAAGTTCATTTTTAAGCTCGTTTTTCAACTCGGACCTTAAGCTAATCATCTCACGTTGCATATTATCAAATTTTGCATCATTTGCTTTTGCATAATCTAAAAATTCTCCTTGCAAATTTTTCGTGTGAGCATTTTGAAAACCTTGTGTAGTATTTTGAAAATCACGGTTTTGGTTTTGATTAGAGATTTGTCCATTCCCACTTTGATAATTCCCTTTGTTGTAATTGCGTGTGTTGCCTTGGTAATTACCTTGGTTGTTGTTTCGATAATTGTTAGCATTTTGGTTTGGTGGAGCTTGATTTTGGCGGGAACCTTGGCCGTTTTGGTTGTAAGTTCCCGTTGCTACATAAGCACTCGAAGTGTTACCATCCGCGGTAATGCACTCGGATAAATCATGAGCTCCTCCACACGATAAACAACTCTTAGCAACCGCTTTAACCGAAGCGGAATTGGAAGCTTCTTGAGCCTTCCAATGGGACATTAGATTAGCAAATCTATCAAAAAACCGATTTTCCTCATTAGCTTCATCATGTAAGGCGTTAATGCTACGAGACGATTGTGATGACGATGACGAACCCATATTGGCAACACTCGGTGTGTTACGAGGGCTATAAACCTTAGATCGATTTTCAATGATTTGTAAAGCCTCATTTGTCGTCTTGCACAAAAAATTACCACCCGCGGCGGCATTCAAATAATCTCGTTCATGATCATTAAGCCCATTATAAAAGGTATCAATTTGATGCAATTCCGAAAAATCATGATGAGGACATTCATGTAACATCTCCTTAAATCGTTCCCATGCCATTGAAAAACTTTCATTGTTACGTTGCACAAATCGTGAAATCTCATTTTTTAAGTGTGTTGTTTTCGATGGTGGAAAAAACTTGTTCACAAACTTAGAAACGAGATCGGCCCATGTCAAAATCGAATTTGGCGGTTCTTTCTCGAGCCAAATTTTAGCGGGTCCATCCAACGAATATGGAAACAACATCATCTTAATGGCGTCATGCGGAACATCTTTGAATTTGCTAGTGGCGGTGAGACGGTTGAAATTCCTAATGTGGTAATGCGGGTTGTCTTTCTCGTGACCTCGAAATTTGTTTGCTTGTAGCATCGACATTAAACCCGTCTTAATTTCGAAATTCTCCGCAAGGATGGCGGGAATAACAATTGCCTCTCCAAAACCCTCGGTGGGTGCTTGTAGCAACTCCATCATAGTACGATTAGCCATTACGACTTCTTGTTCTATAATAGGTTCAACAATTGGAGGTTCTTCAACAATCAACGATTGATTGGCTTGCTTTTGAAGTCGTTTACGAGCTCGTTTAGCTTGATTACGAGTGATCATAAACTTCACGAAGAATGGGAGGTGAGCAAAGAAGATTCTTTTTGGTTGTTTTGTGAATTTTCAATTTTTTTGTGTTTTTGATGATATTTAATATTTTTTTTTTTTTTGGATTTTGGTGTATCTTCGTAGACAACAATCTACAAAATCTCTCCTCGAATCAAACTCTTGATTAAAGAAGCCTCAAAGGAATGAAAACGATCACGTGGAGTGAACGCCTTCGAATGACTTTAGAACTTTGGTGAAAACCAATTTGTTCACGAGGGTTTAATCACAAAGAAAACCAAGCAAATATAGTATACGTATTAATACTTTGGGCGGCAAAACCCTCGATTAGCCTTCAATCTCAAAATACTCACAAGCAAGCGGGGAAACGAGGCGGCGCGAAGCACTTAAGAGCCTTTTTCCTTAGGGTATATTTTATAATACCCGCCTTATACCCACCTTATAGTTCGTATCTTTCAAAATCGAGCTTCTCGAAAGTATTTATCTATTTTTGCCTTTTCTTTTTGTTTGAGATTCGAATACAATGATCGAGTGATGAAATCCCGAATCAAGGTTGTGTTTTCACACTTTTGGAGATATTGTATTTTGGTTGTGATACTTAATACAATATATTAATAATATTCACAAAGAAAAACCGAGAAAACCGATAATACGTGTTAAGGGAGTTCCACTTAACACAAATACTATTATGGATAATATCAAAAACAAAATTTTCCAAATTAAGACACGACACACCTCCCCGGCAGCGGCGCCAAAAATGATTGTAGTAGAATACAACTCTTGTTTAGGAAAACAAAGAGCGTAAATAGCGGTAAGTATCGAGTGATGATTTTAGGAAAAATCAACACTAATGACCCACAATCACTTAAAAGAGATGAAAGATTCGTTTCCCAAGGAGGTATGGTGTTGTGAATTAACTTGTATTTCTTTGAGATTAATATTGAGAAGATGGAATGACGGTTTCTTGGAAATTACACTATGACGTAAAAAACGAAAACGTAAAGCCGTAGAAAAAACCACAAAAATTAAAAATTAAGCTAAGACTAAAAACAAAATCAAGAAAAAGATAAAAACAAGTCTTAAATAATATAAATAAAGATGAAAATCCAACAAAGATATTTTATAACCTTTTATTAATTAAATAATTAATTTTAAATGCTAATTAAAGCCCTAAAATCAAATTTAATTAATTCAAATGTCAAAAATATGATTTTATTGAACAATTACTCAACTTATATTATTATAAGACTAAAAAGTAATTTTCTAAAAATTAAAACTATTTTTGGTATTTTTTATGGCTTTTATAAAAAACGTCTATTAATTAAATCCTAGAAAATTAATTAATAAAAGGAAAATTATGAAACTAATTTTAAAAAAAACTAAATACTATAAGAATCTAAGGAAAAATAAGCTAGGAAAGATAAGTTGAATAAATAAGCTAGAAAATAGGGAAAAAGCTACGGTTTATTTAAAATGAGACAAAACAAAAACGTGATAAATAGATAACAAAACCACTCCCTAGTAGTCAAAGACCCTAGGGCGCAGTGGTAGTGTTGTGTGGTGTGAACGTGGTGACCAGGGTTCGAATCCTGAAACCCCCCCCTTTTTATCACTCAGTTGCGCCGCAACGTTTTTTTCTTGCGCCGCAACTAGTGAAACGGGAATACCTTTGGTCAGCAGCTCCTCCAGTTGCGCCGCAACGAGTAGGTCTTGCGGCGCAGCTTGTATAACGATAGCACCTTTGGTCTGTAGCTCCTTCGGTTGCGCCGCAACTAGTAGGTCTTGCGGCGCAATACTATGCAAAACGTGGCCTGGTACTGCTAAGTTACTGATGAACAACCAAGTGCACACTTGTGCACTTGTGATGCCAAGAGGTCTTGGCTTGATGCTTTGTTTGGTGATTATGTTGGAACAATTGGGCACCCTTGTGCTCAATGAAGCACAAGGAGTCAATAACAACAAGGAAACAAACACCTAGCACTCAAATTCAAGAAATCAAATGTACCAAAGATCATAAAAACAAGCAAGATAACACTTATGCAGATTTTTAACACCCTTTTTACCTTTTACCTCTTAAACTAAGCTAAAACTTGTACCAAACTAAGTTACCAACTAGTTAAAATCTAAATCAACCTTAATCACTAACTATAACACCCTTACAATTCATTAATTAAGATCCAACTCCTGCTAAAACGTATTGCCAAACACCCTTTAAACTTTTTGAAAACCAATTTTTCCAAATCAAAACCTTATGAAACCTAACCAAATTGTTATCAAAGCTTCATAACATGTATATAACATAACATAAACACAAATCAAGTAACTTAAACACACTTAATCAATCAATCAAGCAAATCAAGTAACAAGCACTTTTATGAACTTTTCAAAGAGTAAAAGAGAGTTACCTTAGGACCCCTACATCCAAGGGTCCTAGTGGATGTTGAATCCACCTCCAAACCAACCCGGGTTGGTGCTGATCCTTGATCAACAACACCCTTTGATCCTGCTCAAAAACAAAAACAAAGAAAACAAGAACAAAAATAATATGATATGATATGATTCTTTTTTTTTCTCTTTTTAAAACTCTTCCAAAACCTTTTTAATCTTCTTAAAACGTTTTTATTATACTTAAATCACCAATAAACATGAACTCCTAACACATAAACCTTTTGAGAAGATTTTACCAAAATCTCTCAAAATCTCAAAACCTTAAACAACTTTGAAAATCAAAGTTGCTTAACCATAAAACAAAGTGGAACTCAGAATCAATCTCCTCACAACACACAATCTTTTAAAAACAATAAAAAAGGAATTACACTTGAATATTTCAAAAACCAAACTTTTTATTTCTTTAAAAAGGAATTACATGTGAGAGACTAGAAACTGGAACAAAGGGATCACCACAGCTTGGGTCTCCTTTTATAGAGCCTATAGAACATCCTAGAAGCATAAAAACATAAAACCCTAATACATAGAAAATCCCAAATGTGCCCTTGAATGATTTTGAGTGCATTTTGTCCTTTCTTGATCTTGGCCTTTAAATTTTGCTTTGTGAGCAAGCATAGCATCTTGGACGTCCATTTTGCCACGTCACATAACTTGGGGACAAAGGAATGATGTGATTGGTGGATTGGGGAATTGGGGGTTTGGTGCACATGAGTGGGATGCAGGTTTTTAGGAGTGGGAAAGGTTTGTGAGTGTGTGAATTAAGTGTGTGAGAGTTTAATTGAGTTTTACCCAAGTAAATGTGAGGGTAAAATCTGGGGTGGTAAGAATGATGAATAGTACCATTTTGATCCGAAATTGGGGGAGGGTTGGGTGTTAGGCGCACTATTTTTTTAAATGTTTCAGGTTTGGCACAAATGGTCCTTATGTTTTGTTATTTTTGGCTTTTAAGGTTTCCAGCCCTAAAATGTGTCTTTCCTTTGTTAATATCTTCCATCAATTGACACTTTTGGCACAAACTTTCCACAAAGGCTTATCAAGGGTACTTTTTGACATTTTTGAATAATTCAAGGACTGATCTTGGACAATCTTGATCTTCCAAGGTCTTCAATGAGTCTTCCACTTTATGAGGGACTATTTTTGGCAATTTGAATTTGTTGAGGGACTAATCTTGCCATTTCTTCAAAGTTGAAGGACCTTTTTGCAATTTTGACAAACTTAAGGGACCAAACTTGTACTTATCAATATACAAGGGTTTTAAGTGTCATTTCTTCATTCATTGAGGATCAATCTTGTTTGTCTTCAAGTCTTCAAGGGTATTTGATGAAAATTCCATGATTAGGGCCCGGTTCTTTGTATGGCTTCGTTTCTCGTGTTCGTTTTTCCTTGTATCTTGTGATCTTTTGTCTTTTTCACGATATCCATACCTAAAACACACAAGTAAACAAACACAAGCATATATATGGTATTTTATGACATTTTAGTGCATTTAAAGCCCGAAAAGAACGATGAGATCATGTATAAATGCCATCTCATCACTCCCCCATACTAAGCCATTGCCGTGCCCTCACGCAATGCTAGAATAAAGTATCTAAGCATCACCAAAGTTCAATTTTATTAACCTTTATTGAAGAGTAAAAGACTTGCAACATACTACGATGATGTGTAAAGACATAATGTATGATTTTCATCACCAAAATGTGACTTTTAGGGTCAAAGAATAGAAACAAGTTAATGTCCCTTAGAGTAAATTTCGTCATCCTTGATTGTCATACATTCCATGCTAAGTGCAAAAACAAGATCATTGTTGGTACAAGTCACAATGCTAACACTACTCATACGTCCAAATTGTGTAATACTTTTTCTCCCCGCAATCCTAGTTATTATAAAAGGAAATGGGTTACTAGCATTTTTTATCTATTTGTCATGGATCACAAGTGATTCATATTGACTTATTTGAGTAGTTATTAGTCCGAAAGCAAAGTAGCACGATTTGATCAATAGTTAGCCGAAGGACAAAATCTTTTAAAACGGCTTCTCGTGTATCTCCTTAAGTTCATATCTTGGCATAACTCGTTTCACGATTCGAGACCTTTCTCGGACCGATATTTGGCATGTACTTCATACTTCAAATCTTGGGAAGACGTTCTCGAAATTATGGTCTTCTCTTCATATATTTGGAATTTCTTCACTTGACGTTTTTGAGAGATTCTTCATATAGGACCACGACTTCATCATTTTTCTTCAATCTTTACTTTGGATTTTGATATACAACGATCCGCCTCCTTTTCGGACTTGGATATATTTATCCTCATACCTTGTTAGGGTCTTTTTGGATAGACTTTCTCCATTCTTTAGGGGAGTAATAGCTTCTCGTCGTGTGTCTCGATCCTTCATATTGATTTTGGAACAATGATACTTCACATCATCTTTGGATCTTTAGCAAAAATAGAGCTCCTCATGCCTTGTTAGGGCCTTTTTGGATGATCGCCAATCTTCGCGTCCCGCTTCAATAAGTTATGCCTTGGCTATGAACTCTATTCAACCCCGAGCAACTTTTAAACGATCTTGCGCTAGAGGCTAAGTAACTTTTCAAACCGTACGACCTTACTTATTGCAATTATGATTTATTCCTAATGCATTGATCTTATGGGAAGAAAAAGCCACAATTAAAAACATATGAGTTTTTGAAAGAACATTTTCATGTTCTACGTTTAGCATGATCACTTGTCTAACTCTATCATTTCTCGTTCTTCACTATTTAAAGACCTCTAATTAAAGAGACTCGTGAATACTTAGCCGTGCAAGTCAAAATTAAGCCAAATTTGGATTAGCTTTCATTAAGACTATATCAAATCAAAGTTTTGGGTTTTCAAGCCACCTATAGGATCTTGCACTTTCTTGGACTTTTTCAAGTTTAGAGAATGCATTTTATAGTTCCCTTGATAAGTGACTTTCTAGAATCAATTATAGGAACTTGCGAAAAGTTCTTGTTCTTAACCCGAATGAATTAAGACTTTCGCGTTTTAAAGCTCCCTATATAAAAGTCTAGCAAAACTTGAATTGAGCGGGTTAAGGAATGTAAATGGCTCCAAATGCCCATCAAGTCAAAAATTAACTCTTATTCTATCCATCGGAAAATATACATTCGTGTCTTAAAAACACTTATGAAAACTAAGAAAAATTTTAAAATTTGGCCATTTTTAGCCTTATTAGCAAAACAAAACATTGAAAATTGGAAAACGTGAGGGCGTAGCAAAGCAAGTACCTATTCACCCCCCCATACTAAAAGTAAACATTGTCCTCAATGTTTCGAGTCTAAAGGGTGAGCACCCCCATACTAGAGACGAAGAATCGAATGCTTAGGATCTAGCATGGAAAGGGTGATCAACAATATATCTAAAGCCGTTTATTAATTATGCTAAAAGATAATTGTTAGAACAATAAAGGATATGTCATGGATTCGTGAAAAACTTCTTCAAACGAACGATGGAGGCTCACGTAAACGAACACGAGAGTCTTCAATCGTAGACGATGATGATGATCTAGATAACACAATCACAAACAACCACGAGACAACGAGTTGGAAGGGTACAAGTCCCCTTATTAGTGAATATAAAAGCATAAAGATAAGCATGGGATCTCCCCCACGAGGCACCTCGTTTTTGATTACCGAGTCATGAGCTCGACTCGATCCCCTCAAAATGTGAACATTTAGGGAGATCATGGTGTGGTCAATTTTTGATGGGGCTTACATGATAAACAAGGCCCCAAAAAAAAAAAACAACCGGTATAAAGGACTAAGTCCTTAGATGATGCAAAATACCGGGGTCGAAAATGGCGTTCTCGTTTTCATGGAAAAAACAATTCAACACCACTTCATCATGTGCCATAAACTCAAAGAGTTTGAAGAAAATAGATGAGAAGTAGAAGGGTGGGACAATTGGTAAGACAAATGTTTGAGCTACTCGAGGTAGACTCGCACCAAGCAAATAGAAAGATTTTCCATTTATTGCATCGGTGGAAGACCGAGATTTCCCTTTACATGAAATTCCGGGATCGAATATCTCGTCCTCGGTGGACAAGGATGAGGGAACATATGGGGCTTCCCCCATACTAAAACCACACAAAACATCGTCAAAAGGAGTAGACGAGTTTGTAGTACACAAATCACGCGGTGATGACGGAGTTAGATTTGTAGAAAAATCAATTAAATCACATCTAAGATCTTTTTCTTTGTTATCTTTTAAACTCTCCTTATGAAAACCCTTTTTAATTATGTCGAAAATATTCGGTGTTTCTAAGACGATGTTAGTTACACTAAAAATTCTCACATTTTGAAACCGTTTTGGTTTTGGTGGTGGCAAGTTCTCAAAACGTTTATCGACGAAGAAAACCTCCCCATCGGGGTCAACATATTCATCATCCGAAAGATCTTCCGTAGAAACCGGCAACTTATCAACACTTTTCAAGAACGAATGTGAAGGATTTTTCGATTCAAGTATTGATGGTTTCTTCTTTGTAGGCTTAGCACTCATAACCTCCACCGGCGGAGGAAATGGTAAATTGTTTTTGGAGACATTCCCTAAAACTCTTGGTGAAAATTCTTTGCAAATGACATTGGTCGAGTCACCATGGTTTAAAGTTGCAATAGAATATACATGAGAAAGATTGGAGTTTTGTGTTGCATTGATGACAAGTTCTTCTTCATTGAAACGAAGGGTGATTTTTCGAGCATGAACATCGATAAGTGCTCTTGATGTATCCAAAAATGAACGACCCAAAATGAGAGGAACTTTTCGATCGATGGGAATGTCTACAACGATAAAGTCAACGGGATAGTAAAACTTTCCGACTTTAACGAAAACGTCCTCGGCTACTCCACATGCCATGATCGTAGAATGATCGGCCATCTCGATGGACATGTTCGAAGGAATAAGAGCCGGAAGCGAAAGCGATTTGAAAATCTCGAGAGGCATTAAATTAATACTAGCGCCAAGATCGGCCAAGGCGTAGCATTCCTCCATATCTTGAATTGCACACGGAATCAAAAATTTACCGGGATCACCGACTTTTTGTGGTATGCGGCTTAGAAAAACCGATGAACAACTAGACGATTGTTGTAACTTTTCTTTGTTGTTAAGCATACTTTTGAAGTTTGCGGCGAATCGAGGCATCATGATTAAAGCATCGGCAAAACTTATGTTAAAATGCAAATCACGAAACATTTTCATAAATAGCTCAAATTGATAATTGTTCCTTTCTTGTGCTTTCTCTTTGTTTCGTCTCGAAGGGTAGGGTAAAGGTGGTGTGGGTTGGTCATTAGGCAACGGCCTTGGAATCTCGGGTTCCATAATTGGTATTGGTGTAACCGTAGGTGTGGTTTGAGCGGTACTTCGTGGGATTGTAATGTGCTCCTTTTCGACCATCACCTCGGGTTCTTTCTCGATTTCCTTCTCCGTAGAAGTACTTGGACGAGAGATCGGTTCCTTGAAAGTTTTACCACTTCGTGTAGTAATAACCTTCATTTCTCCCTTCGGGTTTGCAATGGTATCACTAGGAAGACCACCCGAAGAAGAGGGCTTACACATGATTGCTTCAAACATCTTAGCCATTCGGTCCTCAAATTTTGATTGCCTAGCATCCGCTTTCAATAACTCTTGCTTAATCTCATGTTGTCCTAATTCCATCTTTTGTTGGTTTTGTTGAAGACGTTGGACATTTCCTTCCATTTTATTAGCATGAGTTTTAAGTTCATTAGCAAGTTCATTTTTAAGCTCGTTTTTCAACTCGGACCTTAAGCTAATCATCTCACGTTGCATATTATCAAATTTTGCATCATTTGCTTTTGCATAATCTAAAAATTCTCCTTGCAAATTTTTCGTGTGAGCATTTTGAAAACCTTGTGTAGTATTTTGAAAATCACGGTTTTGGTTTTGATTAGAGATTTGTCCATTCCCACTTTGATAATTCCCTTTGTTGTAATTGCGTGTGTTGCCTTGGTAATTACCTTGGTTGTTGTTTCGATAATTGTTAGCATTTTGGTTTGGTGGAGCTTGATTTTGGCGGGAACCTTGGCCGTTTTGGTTGTAAGTTCCCGTTGCTACATAAGCACTCGAAGTGTTACCATCCGCGGTAATGCACTCGGATAAATCATGAGCTCCTCCACACGATAAACAACTCTTAGCAACCGCTTTAACCGAAGCGGAATTGGAAGCTTCTTGAGCCTTCCAATGGGACATTAGATTAGCAAATCTATCAAAAAACCGATTTTCCTCATTAGCTTCATCATGTAAGGCGTTAATGCTACGAGACGATTGTGATGACGATGACGAACCCATATTGGCAACACTCGGTGTGTTACGAGGGCTATAAACCTTAGATCGATTTTCAATGATTTGTAAAGCCTCATTTGTCGTCTTGCACAAAAAATTACCACCCGCGGCGGCATTCAAATAATCTCGTTCATGATCATTAAGCCCATTATAAAAGGTATCAATTTGATGCAATTCCGAAAAATCATGATGAGGACATTCATGTAACATCTCCTTAAATCGTTCCCATGCCATTGAAAAACTTTCATTGTTACGTTGCACAAATCGTGAAATCTCATTTTTTAAGTGTGTTGTTTTCGATGGTGGAAAAAACTTGTTCACAAACTTAGAAACGAGATCGGCCCATGTCAAAATCGAATTTGGCGGTTCTTTCTCGAGCCAAATTTTAGCGGGTCCATCCAACGAATATGGAAACAACATCATCTTAATGGCGTCATGCGGAACATCTTTGAATTTGCTAGTGGCGGTGAGACGGTTGAAATTCCTAATGTGGTAATGCGGGTTGTCTTTCTCGTGACCTCGAAATTTGTTTGCTTGTAGCATCGACATTAAACCCGTCTTAATTTCGAAATTCTCCGCAAGGATGGCGGGAATAACAATTGCCTCTCCAAAACCCTCGGTGGGTGCTTGTAGCAACTCCATCATAGTACGATTAGCCATTACGACTTCTTGTTCTATAATAGGTTCAACAATTGGAGGTTCTTCAACAATCAACGATTGATTGGCTTGCTTTTGAAGTCGTTTACGAGCTCGTTTAGCTTGATTACGAGTGATCATAAACTTCACGAAGAATGGGAGGTGAGCAAAGAAGATTCTTTTTGGTTGTTTTGTGAATTTTCAATTTTTTTGTGTTTTTGATGATATTTAATATTTTTTTTTTTTTGGATTTTGGTGTATCTTCGTAGACAACAATCTACAAAATCTCTCCTCGAATCAAACTCTTGATTAAAGAAGCCTCAAAGGAATGAAAACGATCACGTGGAGTGAACGCCTTCGAATGACTTTAGAACTTTGGTGAAAACCAATTTGTTCACGAGGGTTTAATCACAAAGAAAACCAAGCAAATATAGTATACGTATTAATACTTTGGGCGGCAAAACCCTCGATTAGCCTTCAATCTCAAAATACTCACAAGCAAGCGGGGAAACGAGGCGGCGCGAAGCACTTAAGAGCCTTTTTCCTTAGGGTATATTTTATAATACCCGCCTTATACCCACCTTATAGTTCGTATCTTTCAAAATCGAGCTTCTCGAAAGTATTTATCTATTTTTGCCTTTTCTTTTTGTTTGAGATTCGAATACAATGATCGAGTGATGAAATCCCGAATCAAGGTTGTGTTTTCACACTTTTGGAGATATTGTATTTTGGTTGTGATACTTAATACAATATATTAATAATATTCACAAAGAAAAACCGAGAAAACCGATAATACGTGTTAAGGGAGTTCCACTTAACACAAATACTATTATGGATAATATCAAAAACAAAATTTTCCAAATTAAGACACGACACACCTCCCCGGCAGCGGCGCCAAAAATGATTGTAGTAGAATACAACTCTTGTTTAGGAAAACAAAGAGCGTAAATAGCGGTAAGTATCGAGTGATGATTTTAGGAAAAATCAACACTAATGACCCACAATCACTTAAAAGAGATGAAAGATTCGTTTCCCAAGGAGGTATGGTGTTGTGAATTAACTTGTATTTCTTTGAGATTAATATTGAGAAGATGGAATGACGGTTTCTTGGAAATTACACTATGACGTAAAAAACGAAAACGTAAAGCCGTAGAAAAAACCACAAAAATTAAAAATTAAGCTAAGACTAAAAACAAAATCAAGAAAAAGATAAAAACAAGTCTTAAATAATATAAATAAAGATGAAAATCCAACAAAGATATTTTATAACCTTTTATTAATTAAATAATTAATTTTAAATGCTAATTAAAGCCCTAAAATCAAATTTAATTAATTCAAATGTCAAAAATATGATTTTATTGAACAATTACTCAACTTATATTATTATAAGACTAAAAAGTAATTTTCTAAAAATTAAAACTATTTTTGGTATTTTTTATGGCTTTTATAAAAAACGTCTATTAATTAAATCCTAGAAAATTAATTAATAAAAGGAAAATTATGAAACTAATTTTAAAAAAAACTAAATACTATAAGAATCTAAGGAAAAATAAGCTAGGAAAGATAAGTTGAATAAATAAGCTAGAAAATAGGGAAAAAGCTACGGTTTATTTAAAATGAGACAAAACAAAAACGTGATAAATAGATAACAAAACCACTCCCTAGTAGTCAAAGACCCTAGGGCGCAGTGGTAGTGTTGTGTGGTGTGAACGTGGTGACCAGGGTTCGAATCCTGAAACCCCCCCCTTTTTATCACTCAGTTGCGCCGCAACGTTTTTTTTCTTGCGCCGCAACTAGTGAAACGGGAATACCTTTGGTCAGCAGCTCCTCCAGTTGCGCCGCAACGAGTAGGTCTTGCGGCGCAGCTTGTATAACGATAGCACCTTTGGTCTGTAGCTCCTTCGGTTGCGCCGCAACTAGTAGGTCTTGCGGCGCAATACTATGCAAAACGTGGCCTGGTACTGCTAAGTTACTGATGAACAACCAAGTGCACACTTGTGCACTTGTGATGCCAAGAGGTCTTGGCTTGATGCTTTGTTTGGTGATTATGTTGGAACAATTGGGCACCCTTGTGCTCAATGAAGCACAAGGAGTCAATAACAACAAGGAAACAAACACCTAGCACTCAAATTCAAGAAATCAAATGTACCAAAGATCATAAAAACAAGCAAGATAACACTTATGCAGATTTTTAACACCCTTTTTACCTTTTACCTCTTAAACTAAGCTAAAACTTGTACCAAACTAAGTTACCAACTAGTTAAAATCTAAATCAACCTTAATCACTAACTATAACACCCTTACAATTCATTAATTAAGATCCAACTCCTGCTAAAACGTATTGCCAAACACCCTTTAAACTTTTTGAAAACCAATTTTTCCAAATCAAAACCTTATGAAACCTAACCAAATTGTTATCAAAGCTTCATAACATGTATATAACATAACATAAACACAAATCAAGTAACTTAAACACACTTAATCAATCAATCAAGCAAATCAAGTAACAAGCACTTTTATGAACTTTTCAAAGAGTAAAAGAGAGTTACCTTAGGACCCCTACATCCAAGGGTCCTAGTGGATGTTGAATCCACCTCCAAACCAACCCGGGTTGGTGCTGATCCTTGATCAACAACACCCTTTGATCCTGCTCAAAAACAAAAACAAAGAAAACAAGAACAAAAATAATATGATATGATATGATTCTTTTTTTTTCTCTTTTTAAAACTCTTCCAAAACCTTTTTAATCTTCTTAAAACGTTTTTATTATACTTAAATCACCAATAAACATGAACTCCTAACACATAAACCTTTTGAGAAGATTTTACCAAAATCTCTCAAAATCTCAAAACCTTAAACAACTTTGAAAATCAAAGTTGCTTAACCATAAAACAAAGTGGAACTCAGAATCAATCTCCTCACAACACACAATCTTTTAAAAACAATAAAAAAGGAATTACACTTGAATATTTCAAAAACCAAACTTTTTATTTCTTTAAAAAGGAATTACATGTGAGAGACTAGAAACTGGAACAAAGGGATCACCACAGCTTGGGTCTCCTTTTATAGAGCCTATAGAACATCCTAGAAGCATAAAAACATAAAACCCTAATACATAGAAAATCCCAAATGTGCCCTTGAATGATTTTGAGTGCATTTTGTCCTTTCTTGATCTTGGCCTTTAAATTTTGCTTTGTGAGCAAGCATAGCATCTTGGACGTCCATTTTGCCACGTCACATAACTTGGGGACAAAGGAATGATGTGATTGGTGGATTGGGGAATTGGGGGTTTGGTGCACATGAGTGGGATGCAGGTTTTTAGGAGTGGGAAAGGTTTGTGAGTGTGTGAATTAAGTGTGTGAGAGTTTAATTGAGTTTTACCCAAGTAAATGTGAGGGTAAAATCTGGGGTGGTAAGAATGATGAATAGTACCATTTTGATCCGAAATTGGGGGAGGGTTGGGTGTTAGGCGCACTATTTTTTTAAATGTTTCAGGTTTGGCACAAATGGTCCTTATGTTTTGTTATTTTTGGCTTTTAAGGTTTCCAGCCCTAAAATGTGTCTTTCCTTTGTTAATATCTTCCATCAATTGACACTTTTGGCACAAACTTTCCACAAAGGCTTATCAAGGGTACTTTTTGACATTTTTGAATAATTCAAGGACTGATCTTGGACAATCTTGATCTTCCAAGGTCTTCAATGAGTCTTCCACTTTATGAGGGACTATTTTTGGCAATTTGAATTTGTTGAGGGACTAATCTTGCCATTTCTTCAAAGTTGAAGGACCTTTTTGCAATTTTGACAAACTTAAGGGACCAAACTTGTACTTATCAATATACAAGGGTTTTAAGTGTCATTTCTTCATTCATTGAGGATCAATCTTGTTTGTCTTCAAGTCTTCAAGGGTATTTGATGAAAATTCCATGATTAGGGCCCGGTTCTTTGTATGGCTTCGTTTCTCATGTTCGTTTTTCCTTGTATCTTGTGATCTTTTGTCTTTTTCACGATATCCATACCTAAAACACACAAGTAAACAAACACAAGCATATATATGGTATTTTATGACATTTTAGTGCATTTAAAGCCCGAAAAGAACGATGAGATCATGTATAAATGCCATCTCATCAATTATTGAATGGCAGCGTTTGATTGGTTGGAAGGAAAGAAAGTGGGTGAATTGTGCTAGATTCGCTCATTAAATGAAAAACGGCTTAATGGCCCACCTTGCAGCCCATGTGGCAATCCGGTTAACTCTTTTCTTGCCTTCTTATTGGTCCAAATGGTATACACACGGATTGAACCCGAAGTTTATATAATTTTGTCACTTTCAACCCCTCTTCTTTAGCAGAATATACAATTGAGCTCTTTTCTTCATTTCTTTGGCAATTTTAGTCCTTTGACTTGCAATCTTGATTATTTAAGTCCATTAACTTGGTTAACTTGAAGGTTGACAAAGTTTGACTTTAAACTTGACTTTTTCCAAAATTGCATTTAAGTCCCTCAACTTTTGAACATTGTCAAGATAGGTCCTTTTCTTCAAATGGCTTGTCATCTTTGATCCTTCTCTTGTCTTTTCATCATAAATGAGCTTTATTTCACTTGTTTGCTTGAAATTGTATCCTTGTTACCTATTAAAGCACAAACACAAAACATACCACATAATACTACTTTATAGCACAAAAGTTAGGTATTTTCTATGTGTTTTAGGGTGATTTGTTGACTTACTGATATGAGATTTTGCTCATATCAAATCCCCTACACTTGAACATTGCCATGACCTCATGCAATGCCATATTTTAAAGCACAAAGTTACATTTTTCTCATAATTAACCCACCTTGGCCAATATGAAATACATTTACACTTCTCTACACTATATGATGCATGATTTTGATTTTGTACAATGCAATGCAAAGGAAATCAATTCTATTTATATATTTTTGATTTTTCATAAATGGTTTTGATGGAAAAACTCATAAAGAAATCAATGACTTTGATTAGGGCTTTTGGTACCATGAACACTTATCACCCTCCAGTTTCAATCTCCCCATACCAAACTTAAAAATGGGATCATTGCATTCACAAGTAAAAAGTGCATCAACTTATTCATAACAATTAAATGTTGAACCGGTTATTATTTGAGCAAATTGCTTGAGAGCAAATTTGTCATTATTTAAAGTGTAAAATATAAGAAATGCAAAATCCAAAAATAAGGAAGCACAGTTTTAATCCTAAGTAATCCTCTTATCCATTACTCGAAAAACCGCTTACAATTAATATAAGTCCGATTCAAGAATAATAAGTCATTCGCCTTATGTGTAAGATCCTTATGTCATGCATTAATAAGTAGCTACACACTCGCTAAGGAAAGAAAAATAAAACTCACGCAATAATTTACATCTGCCACCTTTTTGAGACCTTGGATCTTCAATCACGCAACCCGTTAAGGTAATATTTGATTGGAGCAACTATCAAATCCCCGCAACCCGTCAATGTAATATTGGAATTCAATAGTTACTATAATTAACACTTCACTGTCCCTCTTGGGAGTCTTGTATAATTATTTTTTTTATTTTCTCTTTTTTTACTAGCCACTCATTTTTTTCAAGCCGCTCTTATTTTTTCTTTATTCCTCACAAAGAAAGTTGAAAAGAATAAAAGGTAAAACACCCGCTAAATATTAAGCATGACATAAGTCTAGTACACATAAAACGTTCTAACTTAGAATCTTAAGACGTACTTATACCAACCATGAATGATTAGACAAAAATGCATAAGAGACTACAAACTAATTAAAACCGTTCTTGATTATTTATTAACATATATACATGCGAAGAAATTAGAGGCAAAGAAAGAGAAGGGTTTAGCCACAAGTAATTATCATGAAGTTTATCTAGCCCTTTTATACTTTCTTCAACTCTATCATCTCCCATTCTCCACAAATTTAAAATCTCAAATAATGAGAGTCGTGGATGCTTAGCCTAATAGACAAATGAAGGACTACATGGTTAAGGATACTAGCTAGAGAATGCTTAGATAAGCAAACTCGGGTTGAATCAAAATATCCATGGCGGACCTAATATGTCAAAGAAGTCTAAACTTTTTAAACCATGTCCTTATTGTATTTTTTCTTTTCCAATTGGTCATAAAGAACAAAAGAAGAAATATATACAATGCAAATGTGTAATGCAAATGAATAGTGATTGAAGCAAAAATTATGAATGCATATTTTTGGTGGCTAAAGTAGATCAAAAATTTGAAAAATGTTTGAAAAATATATTTTCCAAGTTATCATGAAGGTCAATGACAAAGTCTAGGTAAGGTCACTTCGATAGAGACCCCCTACACTTAAGCTAAACATTGTCCTCAATGTTTAAGAGCATGGGAGTATAAACTCCCCTACACTTATGAAAATGAATATACTTTACTTAACCCAAGCTAAGGAAAGATCAACTATAGTGAATTCATTTTTTAAGCACAATGTGTCTATGAAGAATCACAATAGTAACAAAGTGAAGCGGATACAAGAGCCTCCTCCATAAGCTCCAATGCACGTGATGAGAGAGTAACCCTATAAACAACATGAAGACAAAAGGAAGGTCTCCCCTACACTTCTCATCAACTCTATATCCTTAGTGCTATCCTACCACACTCTAAGTCTAAAAACAATAAACCTAATTATTCAAGCTTGATTTATAGAGTCTCTAGCTCGACTCATCCCACTCTTAAAAGTGTCTAAAACCTATCATGAAGAGCAAAAGTTTTGCCCTTTTAAAGAAAAATCTCCATGATGAGGTAAAGCAAGTTTTCAATTATCAAAACTCCATAAATATCCCCTCAGATCAAATACATAATTACCATCCCACTTATAACACAATCCAACATCTAACTTCCCAAGCAATGGTGAAAAGAGTGAGGTGTTGTTCTCCATAATGGTGGCCTAAATGTTCTTTAAAAGGTGATAAGGTGATACTCTTAAATCGCTCACAAGTTTTCCTTTTATTGCATCAGGCGGATACTGAGATGGTTTAGCAAATTATATACCAAGATCAAAAATCCGTTCCTTGATGGGAAAACAACAAGTGGTGGTTGCCTTAGAAAATCTGCCCTTATAGGTCACATGGTGAGAGAAATGTTGTGGAGTAATGGGTAACAACAAGCTCTTTGAAGGAACCATCATGACTTGTTTTCCTTTTTCACTTTGAAAGGGTGAGGTGGTCAAGGAAGAAGGTAAAGGATCTTCATGCAATAGAGATTATAGAAAGAGTATGTCCCCCTCATCAATATAACCAAGAGTGTACTCAAAAGGTATATCAACCTCTAAAAACTCATCACTCTCATCCATGATAGAATCCTCCTCATCACCATAAACATCATAGATTGGTATATCAAAGATTAGTGACTCCTCAAAACTCAAGGAAGTGTGATCATCAATGAATGGAGAGTCACAAGTGGAGAGCTCATTATCACTATAATCATCATATCTTGGTGTATCACAAAGAAGAGGTTCATCATCACTAAAATCCTCATTGGTGTCTTCATCATGGTGGAAGAGTGGGTTATCAAATGATGTTTCAAAGAGAGGATTGGAATGAATCACAAAATCACCAAAGTTCATCTCTTGAGGTTCATGAAAATCCAAGGATGAGGTAATGAAGGCAATGGTCTCAACATAAGGAAGATCATAATCTCCACTTGAGCAAGCTTCATAGAAATATTCATCACAAACTTCATCAAGGATATCATCTTGAGTTTCCTCCTCATTAACAACATCAATATGCTTCACCGTTTCGGGCTCATTAGATTTCTTTGACAACTTGTCCATGTTAAACACAACTCTTTCATGTCCTACCCTCATTGTAAGTTCACCTTCCGCCACGTCTATAAGAGTCCGACCCGTTCTCAAAAATGGCCTACCAACAATTAGAGGAACTCTCGGATCCATATCATAATCAAACACCACAAAATCCACGGGAAAGGTAAATCTATCCACCCCAACAAAAACATCCTCCGCATTTCCCACCGGATAAGCTATAGTACGGTTAGCCAACTCAAGAGTCATCCTAGTAGGAGTGAGGTCGGGAAGTGAAAGTCTTTTCCAAACCGTTAATGGCATGAGATTAATGCTTGCCCCGAAATCCGCTAATGCCATGCAATTTTCCACCCCGGGAGATTACAAGGAATCAAAAACCTCCCCGGATCTCCAAGCTTAGTAGGCAACTTCTTAAGCAAAACCTTAGAACAATTTTCATTTAAGGAAGCATTAGGAAAATCCACCAATTTCTCCTTGTTAGAAAGAAGGTCCTTGATCGTCTTAGCAAACTTAGGCATATTGGCTAAAGCTTCCGCAAAGGAGATGTTTATGTTAAGTTGCTTGAACATCCTCAAAAATGTTGAGACTTGTATATCATCCTTGTTCTTAAGATTTTCCTTTCTCAATCTTGATGGGTATGGGAGACTTGGTTTTGGTTGTGGTTGAGTGGTTGATGAAGGATTTTCTTTGTTGGGTTCTTCATTGATAGGTGTAGAAGTTAAAGGAGTAGGAGGTGTAGGTGTTGAGGTTGTAGAACATGAAGGTGTTGATGTTGATGGCTTATCACAAGGTGGAACCATAGTAGGCTTAACCAAAGTAGGTTTGGGTGGTGAAGTATCATGAGTTTTCTTTCTACTTCTTGTTGTGATAGCATTAACATTAGCCCTTGGGTTTGTTTGTGTGTTTGAAGGTAGTGCCCCTTGTGGCCTTTGATTAAGAAGCATCATAAACTTTTTGTTTGTTTCCTCATGCATTTCCCTTATTCTTTTCTCATTAGCTTGGAACCTCCTTTCGTTCTCTTGATTCATTTTGTGAAGAAGCTCAATGGTGTTAAAATCATGTGGCACATTCCCTTGAAAACCTTGGGGTTGGAAAGGTGGAGGTTGATTGTAAAACCCTTGGTTGTTGCCTTGAAAGTTGTTTCCTTGATTGTGAAAGGTATTGGGTGCTCTAAAGTTATTTTGTCCTTGGTAACTTGGCCTAGGCCCTTGATTTCTTTGTAACAGTTAAGGAGGATTGTTTTGAGTTTGGGTGGGTGGTTATGGTGGAAAGCCGGGTGGAGCAAGGTAGTTATTTGATTTGTAAGAGAGATTGTTTGATTGATGTTGGGTTTGCAATGCTCTCTATGTTCTTCTTGGTAAGCATAACATTCGCCTTGGTAACCTTGAACCTTGTCACATTGTTGGTAAGAATGAGGACCTCCACAAGTCTCACATGAAAGAGCAATAGCATTCACATCATTGATGGAATTCTTGTTCAAGGAGATTTCACAAAATTTCATGAGTGTGTTGGTCATAGTATCAAGCTTTTGAGAGATAATCTTTTCTAACTGTGGAGGAACACTCTCTTGCACCACATGGACTCTCTCATCAAATTGTGTGTTAGTTTGCACCATGGATTTGGTCTAAATAATGTCCCATGCCTCTTGAATGGATTTAGAAAGAATATTCCCACCCGTGGAGGAGTTTAGGGAATCTTGATGATGTGGTCTTAATCCATTATAGAAAGTGTTGATTTGGTGAACCTCATTGAATCCATGATTAGGGAATTTTCTCAATAACTCCTTGAACTCTTCCCAGGCATCACTAAAGGTTTGACTAGATTTTTGTTGAAATCCAATAATTAGGTTTCTCAAAGCCGTGGTCTTAGATGGAGGAAAGAACTTATTCAAAAACTTCTTAGTGAAATCATCCCAAGTAGTAATGCTCTTAGGTGGTTGTGTATCTAGCCAATACTTAGCATTGCCCTCTAAGGAGAATTGGATCAAGATTAACTTAATGGCATCATGGGGAACTCCATTGTACTTAATGGTGTTGCAAAGAGATAGAAACTTCTTAATATGATCGTGTGGATTATCACTAGGTCTCCCCAAAAATGGTGTGTTTGAAACCAAGCTAATCATAGATGTCTTAAGCTCAAAGGTATTTGCGGGAATCTCGGGTATCACAATAGCATCGACATATCCTTGCACATTGGATTGTAAGTTCTCCATCAAAGGTCGATTGTCAACGGCGGCCATGGCTTCTTGTTGTGTGTTGTTCAAAGCACGATTCTCGGGATCGGCTTGATGGAAGGTGTTGTTTTTACTCTTTCTCTTTTTCTTCCTTTTGGGATGAAGGGGTTGTACACCAAATGGTATTTGTGCACGCCCGCGGGTGAGCATGCAACTCAAATCAAGGAGTGAGAGAGAAGCTCTCGTTCGACTTGGAAGAAGAAGGGATTATCCTCTTCGATATTCAATATGAAATATCGACAAGAAAGTCTAATATACGTAAGTACTACTTGGGTGTAAGACCCCCAATCAAGCTTTCCTTCTAAGAATACGCACTAGTGAACGGGGGGTTAGGTGGCGCGAAGCACTTAAGTACCTATTAACCCTTAGACGGCATTTTATAGCACGTCGCCTTTCTATTCACTTTGTAGTTTGTATACTTCGGATTCTTGCCTATTGGAAGTATTTATCTATTCTTGCTTAATTAAATTTGATCGATACACGTGTTAAGGACCGGAACGCTCCCGAACACGGTGTATTGCAAAAGCAACACTTATGGAAGTATGTGTATTGAGTGTTCGTATACGTATACGTATCTACATATAATAATATAGAGAAAATATTTTAGCATTTATTGGTTTTTTAAAGAAAATACTATATGTACATAAAAACCGATGAAATCCAATAATATATATTTTTGGTTGCAATCTCTTAGAAAAAAATTGCTTTTTGAATTTTTTTATTTGTTTGGTCAATTCTTTAGGAAAAGAATTGATTTTTTATTTTTTAGTTTTTTTTATATTTTTATATTTTGTGATTTTTTTTATGTTTTTGATTTATGATACGTAAAAATAACGTTCACGAAGTGAACGGATCCCAAAAGACAATCGAAACCGTCAATCAATAGTCTCTCGTAATGTCATGAACCGGCAGCGACGCCATTTGAAATTGGGTATTTTGAAGTTCGTTTATTCTGGATTCTTGACAAATTGAAAGTCCTAAAAATCTCTAGCCTTTAATTGTTCTTGGTTGTTAATTCAATCAACAACTAAAAAGAGGAAAATAATAGGCTACGTATCCGTAAAACACCTTGCAATTACCAATTACTATTCACAAAGTAAAAATGTAAAATGCTTAAAAAGTAAATTGATTGAAATGTAAGATAAATGAAAGTATAAGGGCTAAAATGTAAATTTCAGAAACTAGAAGGACCAAATGTGTAAAATTTAACCAACTAGTAACTTATCTAACAACTTTAACAAACTGTCTAACTAATTTTGCCAAAAACTGAAACTTTAGGGACTGATTACTTGAAACCCTAATTACTTGCAAGATTAGCTCTGAATGCAAACAGTTTCAAACAATACGGACCAAAGTGTAAATAAATGGGATTATATATCAAAAACGAGCTAAGAAAGATCAATAAGCTGGTTTGAGCTTATTACTGGACCAAATTAAGTCTGGTTTGTTTCAAATTGCTTAAAATGGAAGTTTAGCTAGACTTGTGCAAGGAATCAGCTTAAAAGCTCATAAATCACAAAGTAGCTTATTCTAATAAGCCAAGAATAAGCAAACTAGAAATTGAGACCTCCACAACTTGATTTTATTGAACAATCTGATTAACAAGATAACAAGAAGACTTGAATGTCTTTTAAAACTGAAAATGATTCACTGGATAAGCCAGAATCTGAAATTAAGCTCAAATGACCTTATTTGACCAAGCGTTGACCAAATTTTGGAAAAAGCTGAAAATGATAAAAACCACTCAAGACATGTTGGCAACAAGTTTGGTGAAATAAAAATGGCAAATTTATGAAGTAGAAATGCAGTTATAAGAAATCAGAATGGACTTGTTCACAGAAACTTACAAATGCTCAAATGCTCAAATGCTTATTAAAAAGCTGATTTCTCTCTAAAAAGTTGATACTATATAATTTCCTTTTACACACTTAAACTTTGGATATTGAACTACAAGTAGAAACAGGTTTCAAGAAATATGATCAAATAACAAAGAAATGCTAGTGGATAGAAATTTGCTAGTTTAACTGATGAAAATACTCACAACACTTGACCCATACTTTTTATACCAATTGCCTTTTTGACTGAATTTTTGACCACAAAACGAACCAAAAGTGTTTACACCATATAACCAAATGTACATGAACACAACTCAACTGATTTAACAAATTCTAACAACCAAAACTTATCAAATCCAAACACTGCTTTAGGAATCTGTTAAAGACTTTTACAAAAGAAATTTGATCACAAGTGTAAGACAAGTTATGACTCTTATCAAAGCTTGTTTAGATGACCAAATGAAATGTGATTGAACTAAAAACAGGCAGCTAACAACTCTTAACCACAAAATGAACTCAATGACTAAAAATCTAATGAAATCACATAAAAGAAAGCGAGTAAACTAGTATTAAAGCTCTAAAACACTAAACAACTATAAATCCAACAAAATTACTCTAAAATTAAGCTAAACACATTATCAGTTCAACAAGTAATCTTTAAACTAGGAATGTAGCATGCAAAACTGATTAAGTGGAACAAAAAATAGTATTTTAAAACCTTTTAGCAAGAAGCCTCCTCTGATGGAGTAGAGGAGCGCTGAGCTCTCTAAATCACACTTCCTTCAACCCAATTCAACTAAAATCAACAACCAAATCACCTCCAAAAGCTATGTCTGATCTATTCAACTAGTTCTTCTTCAAACTGCTTCAACATGTCTGGATATGAACTGAACTGACTAATAACTCTTGAATAGCTTCCAAACCACAAACACAAACTCTATTGATCAATGAAGATCAACAGAAACACAATGTATCAACTAGAATGTAGAAATGAGTAAGATAGATGAAGGTATGAACTGAATACTTTTGTTTTATTTATTTGGGAGGGAAAGTTTGTTACAAATGCTAACTGCCTAACTAACAAGATCTTAAGTGTATGTCAAACACTTAAGAGATGCTAACTAACTGAAAGTAGATCTAGAATTGAGAGAAAAAATGAAAGTGTGTGTTTTTCACACTTTTATCTACGTCATACAAATAAGATGATCTACTCCTATTTATAGAGCTGGAATGAGAAGTTGTTGGAGTGAATGACGTGTCTTGGCTAATGGGAGAGTGGCAGGTGTCTTTCTCTTCTTGATTGCAAATTCATCTTCAAGAACTCAAAAGGGGATTTTTGATCTTCTTGATTCCAGTCTAATTGGTTATGAGAACTGAATTCCTTGTTGAATTTAGAGTAAGTTTCATGTTAAGTTCAACTTCTGAAATGCCTTCCTTCTCAAAATCGAATATGGGCGCATTCATCTTTGAAAATGGCACGTGCCATCTTCTTATTGGAGTTCAGCTAGACACACGGATCATTATCAAATCTGGATAATTTGATTATTGAATGGCAGCGTTTGATTGGTTAGAAGTAAAGAAAGTGGGTGAACTGTGCTAGATTCGCTTATTAAATGAAAAACGGCTTAATGGCCCAGCTGGCAGCCCATGTGGCAATCCGGTTACTCTTTTCTTGCCTTCTTATTGGTGCAAATGGTATACACACCGATTGAACCCAAAGTTTATATAATTTTGTCACTTTCAACCCCTCTTCTTTAGCAAAATATACAATTGAGCTCTTTTCTTCATTTCTTTGGCAATTTCAGTCCTTTGACTTGCAATCTTGATTATTTAAGTCCCTTGACTTGGTTGACTTGAAGGTTGACCAAGTTTGACTTTAATCTTGACTTTTTCCAAAATTGCATTTAAGTCCCTCAACTTCTAAACATTGTCAAGATAGGTCCTTTTCTTCAAATGGCTTGTCATCTTTGATCCTTCTCTTCTCTTTTCATCATAAATATGCTTTATTTCACTTGTTTGCTTGAAGTTGTATCCTTGTTACCTATTAAAGCACAAACACAAAACATACCACATAATACTGCTTTATAGCCCAAAAATTAGGTATTTTCTATGTGTTTTAGGGTGATTTATTGACTTATTGATATGAGATTTTGCTCATATCAGTTCACAATTGTCTTCTTCCGGATTGACAAAGAAGTCAACAAAAACAATTCGTCTTTGATCATAACAATGAGCTTTTTATCTATCTCCTTGTCTCCATTACGATGAGTGTTGTAGGTTAAGCCAAGCTCAACTACAAATTCATTACTAATTAATCTTCTTTCCAACTCAAAATCCATTTGCCCATTATAAGAAAATTTTCCTTCCACATGGCAAGGCATTAAGTATTTCTCACTAGGTGTCAAGTCCTCCATACGATAGGTTAATACCTTTTGAACCCTGCTATCGGTTGAGTCCTTAAATTCAGATCCTATCCATTCTCCTTCCGATTCTATTTTGTCATTGAGACTAATATGCTCATCCACTCCTAAGCATAGTCTACCCAAGCTAGTGTTTGGATCCATCTCAATCTTAAAACAATAACACATCAAAAGAAACATTAGTATGTTAGTGCCATAAAATCCAAATGATATTTCAAATCCTAAAGTTTTCAGGCAACTCGTTATTCTCAATGAATATTTCCATTTGAGCATGTTACTAGCAATTTCTGTTTCCTGTTTCTCCAGTTGTGCGGCGCACTTTTGCGCGATACAGAAAAGCCGGCGCACATTCTAAATGTGCGGCGCACTTTCAGTAAACAGAATAGTGTTCCTCCATCTTTCTACTTGCAAACCAATCAATCCACGTTTTCAAGCATATAATATACCAGTTTCTCATAAAATGATCATACAAAGATATCATGACAAAATTTGGTACATTTTCCACAAGTGTTTTTAGTATATGACTATTTTTTCGTTTTCGCTTATTTCCCATTTTTTTGTATTTCTTTTGTGTTTAAAAATTCAGAAAATTACCACGAATCGTGATAAATACTAAACATGTTATACCAAAGCAAATTATTCTACCAAAGAGCAAATAAAATAGAAAATAAAATTTTGGAATCAAATATTTTTGGTTTTTCTTAAGATGCAATATTAACAAACACAAAAGCTCAAAAAGCATAAGTACACATAAAGCAATTCTCAAGTTTTCAGCAGTAAGTGTTGAGAGTAAAAGGTTTTGGTGGTGTTTTGGGATTGTTTCTTCAAACATTTTGCAAATTCGTCACTAAATGTGCGGCGCACTTTTCGAATTGTGCGGCGCACTTTTATGCTATTTTGTTAAAAAAAATTAAGATTGCCAGAAATCTGTACGGCGTGTTTAGAAATTTTAGTTTACTAAGTATTTTAGAATGTTTTAAACCAATAACAAATCAATCCCCGGCAGCGGCGCAAAAAACATGATGTTCGTTTCGCAAGTCTTAAAATTTTTCAAGATATTACCCCACACAAATGACTAGAAATACAAACACGGGCAAGTATACCCTATCATGTATAGCATTGTTTAATGATAAAGTCCAGTTCGTTCCACGGGATTGATGCTGAAGAATATAAAACAATTACCTCTAGGGTGTCACAAGTTCTAAAGATATACTTATCAAATGAATTTAAAGGTGAGTTTGGTTAAGGTCACAAACATATGAAAGATAGATAGCAATGGTGAATATGAGCACATAAACAATGTAAGACAACACGCCGATTACTAGTCGTACACGCAACATCTAATTAACATAACAAAAATCCGACTAAAGATCATGTCATATCAAAAGCATTAAGAATGGTTATGCTTGATTTCGATAATTAAAATAGCATATGAGATTAAGCAAGTGTCGTTATATGTTTTATTCCACTAATCGCGACAAAAGTGAATAAAAAGATTCATTTACTAGATGACATGAAATTCATCCATTCACATGAGTACTAGTCATGATCATGAATAAATCTAACATATAACAATGATCTTCCATTAATAACATATAGTACAAAAGCATCTAAATCATACTCATTTTAAAGAACCAAGGAGGAAAGTGCGCCGCACAAAACTAATTGTGCGCCGTACTTTGCCCTCGCAAAGCATATAAATCTATCTAATCATAAGGATGTTAGTCCTCAACCATTTGCACAACACACTACTCCATCATAACAGTAAAAATAATCATTTCAACAATATAGAAATCAAAAGAAATGAATAAAATAATGGAAATGAGAATTATACCAACAAAAGTGTCAAATCAATACTTGCTCCAAAATGTTTATAAGCTTTTATTCCAACTTATCAAATCAACAGCAAGTTCCAAGTCTCTTGTTACAGAAACAATGATATGAACCACTAAGGTTCACCTTTGTTCTAATAACAATGATCAAGGATTGAAAGAATCCTTGATTTATATCAAAACCTTGTAATAAATGACAATGGAGTATGGAATCTATCTCTTTAGTCTGCCCTAGGGTTGATTATATAACCCAATATTAGTAACTAGTAAAACCTAGAGCAAGCCAAGAGTTGTCTCAATAATTTCCATGCATAATGGCACTAAATACATGTAACTGCAGTAAAATCTGCGCCGCTCTTTGTCAATTGTGCGCCGCACTTCCATTTTGTAAATGTGCGCCGCACTTTTCATGTTGTGCGCCACACTTTTGGTAGTTCTCCAAAATCGTAGTTTGTTGAATGTGCGCCGCACTTTTCCTTTTGTGTGCCGCACTTTGGCTCTTTTTCAGCACAATTTATTTTGTAGTTCTTTTCTTCTTATTTCTTTACATCTTTGCTTCATATGTTTATTCCTTCACTACAATCAAAAAATACACATTATCAGTAACATTTCAACACATAACGTATTTATTTACATAGCAAATAAGGACAAATGCATCATTACAAACATGTATAAATAAGGCGTTATCACTTGGTGAGACTACAAAGAAAAAGTAGTTGAAGTAACTATGTTGTATACATTTTACAAATAAAAATAAGGTATGGAAATATGGTTATGTATCTTTGTTACCTATTGAGGTTCCAGACGTTGAGGTCATCATATTAGGAAAAGATTCAGGAGATGTTGTAATCTTCTTTGGTTGCCGTGGTGTAAATAACATATAACATGGTCATGTACTCAAAACGTATTAAACTCATAATGAAGGACAAAAAAAATGAAAGGAGGTTTTGTGAATAAAACCTAGTTAAACATCATTTAGTTGTTTGTCTTTTACGTGTTGCAGTGACAGAAGTTTGATGAACACCACTTGTGGCCAACGCATTCGCATAAGCTAAGAACCAACTTAAAGTAGTTACCAATGAAACAGTAGTGATTTATTAGAATTTGAGATATTTATATTCACGTATGTGTTACTAACCAAGTGAATTATGCAACATTTTATTTCCAGTATTGCCAAACGACCCGAATGGTGTGGCAACATTTCTTTTTATCTTGAACAGACGCAATGTGCTTTGTTGTTTTCTTCACATTTGCATTATTTGTTTTTTTGCCATTATTGTTAGATTGAGGAATAGATCCTAACATAATACAACATAATTTAGCATGAACAAATCAACATAAATACTATAGTAGTGTCAACAAAAAATAATAAAGAGTAACCTAAGTAAAGAACATACCTGATTGTGATTGATTAGTTTGAAGTAATGTTTGTCTAAACCACGCAAGGTCATTCAGAAATAACGGTGATAGACAGGCATCGGGATTCTATTTTGTGAGAAATCTGTCACGTGATAAAAAAATAGAGGTGTTATGCTTACTTTACCAAAACCATTGTGCTAATACAACTCAATTTTACTTCTTACAAAATACTTACAATTTCCAAAGTCAGAAAGCGGTAGCCTATTATTAATTGCTTGTTGGACATTGTAGGATGCATTAAAGAACCTATTTAGAATACACACAATATGTATATTTTACCAAATTTTCATGTTCGGAAACACAACAACTAATGTACTATAAATAGCGTTATGTAACCTGTTTGTGATTCGAATGTTGTCGACCATGTTTTCCTAAACGGGGCATTGCCCAATAATAGTGATATTTGAGTTCCAAACGTGTTCCTATTTTGTGGCAAACATGTTACTTCATTACAACACAACTTGTTTGATGTCATGGTTTGTTTAAACAAACCTTATTCATGTATTAAGAGAACTAATAGCAAAGTACTTTACACATAAAGGTTAACTTACAGTTACTAATGTCTGTTATAGGCAATCTTGTTTGTTGCACCATCCCACTTTGCGTAAATGAACCTATTAGGGTTCACCAAATAATAGAATGCACATTATCACATACATCGTAGACAATTATCTAACTTTAATGAATCATTTTGGCATAACAATATTTGCATAGATAAAGCAAAACGCTTATTTAGTAATAACAACATAGAATAAAGAATTTTAAAGATTCGTCATTAACATGTAATATTGGCTTGTTTTGTGAAAGTTGTGTTGCATACATATGGCTTTGGGAGACCCCCAACAAGTGGATCATCTAATAACATAAGATTAAAGAAATCAGTAAAACTATACAACTGCTAAAAAAGTATCGATACTTTCTGTGACAGAAATATATAATTGAGTATCTTAGCAAGTGATACTCTTCTTTTTGAAACATTTGTACTTTTTTCTGATGGAGGAACATTTTGATTTGAAGTTTGAGGGTTCATGTTGACATTGAAATAAGAATTTTCATTTGAATGTTGTGTTTTGTGCGATTGTGAACAACCTTTTTTATGCTTTCTTGAATCGATTTTGATTTTTATCATCCATCCTAAATGGATTTGTATTAATAAGGTTTGTGATCAACTACTCGACAGATTTGTGGAACCGCTTTTGAACTTATATATGTGTATTTAAGGGAACACAGTTACTGCCTAACAACAAACTATTAATAATTATACACTTTAAGATGCACGATTTTAGGGATTTTTAGTAATTACTCATAAATGAGATGATTTATTTGAAGAAGCCACAATAATGGAAATTACTTAAAATGTGGTAACTCATATGGCCATATGTAATACACTAACACCAAATTTCATACAAATATTTGATTTTAATGAAACTTATTTCATTGACAATTCTTAAAACAACCAAATTATTACAGAAAAACATGATGCAAACATGTAAATTTGATGATGATCTTTGTCTCATCTATGTTTAATCATCACGAAATATCTTGACGTCATAGTAGTCAACGTTTAACTCAAGCCCCATTGCACGAATTTGATTAATCATTGCATCGACCTTAAGAAACCTCTCAGTGACACCTCTCAGGACCTCTTGGCTATCATCATGATCGCTAACATAAACTTTTAGGCAGTCAAGCATTACAGACTCGTCCAAAACTGTAACCAAAGAAAATTATATTTAACATGCATACTGGTAATACAAAACAATAGTTAAATATTTTCTGAAGATTAACTATACCATTGCTGGAGGATTCGCCTTTCTCAAAGACTGATAAAAGGAATGTAATCGCATCATCAACTTTTCTTTAATTTTTTGTGCGTGTTCATGAGAAACACCAAATTTTATGGTTTCATAAATCTATCCTTTGACATCCTTTTCTTCTTGCTGTTTTTTTTTTATTCAATCGTTATTGAGTTTTTGGACGAATCTTGAATGGTTTTAGGGTTTACATTATCCATGTTTATGATTTATGATTCGATGGTGACTAAATTTTAGAATAAATTTTGAATGTGTTTTAGGGCTTCATGAAAGCATATTTTTTTTGGTGTTTGATTGACATAACATTTATTTCTTTATATAACAGTTTTTACTCCAACCATATTTACACTTACATTCATGCATTTCATGCAAATGTCATGAACAACACAATTATAATCAAAACGAAAGTAAATTAATATTACAAAAGATGTTTATTCAAAACGTTAAAAACATATACATATACTAACACAATTAATAAAAGATGCATAAAAAACACAAATGTGTATATATATCTTAAAAAAAGACATAAATGAACCCCCCCCCCCCCGAAAAAACTACTTATTATTGACGAAACGTAGTAAACCTGATTTTTATCCATCAATTATCGTCATCTTCATCATTTGTACCATCATTATTTGGATCATGCTCGTCATCACTTCCATCATTAGTTGCACCTTTGTCATCTTCATCGGCCGAGTCATCCATATTTGGATCATATTCATCATCAGTATCATCCTTGGTTGCACATTCGTCATCAATAAAATCAGCGTCATCTGTAGTTTGCTCTAGAGATTCTTCAGTAACGTCGTCTGAAAGTTCTAAATCAATACCAACTTCCTCATCAGTTGCTTCGTTAGGGGCATCGTTAGCAACAACTTGTGAACGGTGTTACTATTAAGAATTTCCTCATCCGTGTCCTCGCTAATAAGACGGAAAGGTACTGATTTAGATGGTGAAGTCCTTGTTTTTTTTGTTGAACGAGTAAATTAAAGCGGTTATTCCTCATTTTACTCCTAACGATAAAGTAAAAGAAAACTGAAAATAATAAAATATTTATGGATATATAAAAATGCACACTATTAGTTGTTACATTTTCGTTATTCTTTTCACGATCGATGGTTTCATCAACTTTCTCATCTAGTGGAACAACATCTTCGTCGTCATAATCGCCAAGTTGAATAACTTCCACAACAACACCGGAAGGCTCAACGGTATTGTCATTGATATCCTTGAAAGGCTGCAAAATATAAAAAAAATGTTTAATTGGACATCTAACATTATATATTGTGTATAAAGTTTTAGTTTAAATGATATGTTATGGATGATTTTAACACTAACATCATCATCATCATCATCTGATAGATTAATACCAACTTTGTTGACGATGCTTGACATGTTTTCTTCTGAATCCTTTATTTCCACAAGGAAATAAGTGCCTAAAAGAAATTTAACTAAATAAGCATAATATTACAATATTAACTGACAAAAGGTATACCAAAAGAGTATAATAAATTATTCAGAAACAAAAAAAACTACTACCTTCGGTCTACAACTTTTTAATGTGGTTTTTAAGGTCAATACCACTAGGTCTTATAGAAATGACAAAATTTCACTAAATATAAACTTGATTCAAAATAAATCTATTTTAAATAAAAATAATTATGTAGTTGAATAAATTAAACATGTTTTGTATAATCATGTTGATGACAACAAAATCAACAAAATGATTCAAATATATAAAACATATATAAAAAGTATCCCATTCTATTATTCATGAAAAATACATATCTATGTTATTTAAACTTGTTAATAAACTTTGATATGTATTTACATAATAGTAAATAATCTATTTACTTAAATAGCTTAATTAACAAAAAATAAATTATCCTAGACCAGCTATAGGTAATGATCATATCCTTCAAAAAAAGTATATACTATTTACATCGCACATATCAAAACACTCGATCATTCACACACACAAACTAATGGAATTGATTGTTCTTATGATCTGGATAATTCTTAAACAACTCAAGGTAAATCATATTTTTTTAATTCATAATCTTCATCTGATTTATGTAACATTTAGTCGTTATGAACACTGCATATACTTGATTCTTATGTTTTAACAAAGTTGTCAAGAGTTAGACTGATTTATTGCTTGATTTTTATTAGTTAAAAAAATTCACGTTTATATATGGTAACAAATTAAATGCCAATGTAATTTTTATGTTTTTATTGTTTGTGCATTTGGCTTATTCTAAAAAAAATTTAATGCTCCATGCTAAAAATGTTTGTAAATTGTATTATTTTATTATATAAAATAGATATCGATGTTTATATTTTTTTAGTTTTTAAAATTTTTTATTATTATAACAAAACCAAAAATATAAAGAGAAAGTAAGAAATAAATAGGAGTTTCAGAATTCAAATAGTAACGGTATAGATAACTTTTTACTAATTTATTTTGTAAAAATAATACTACTCGTATAATTTTAGCACATGCCACACCCCGCCTCGGCGGAAACGTGGGGTGAAACTTCATGGATATCGTCACAACACAATGGTGTCACAATAGAGAATAAACTAAAATATGACATATATTAATATGGTGTGTTATGACAACGCCATAAACATACAACAATCTCATATAGTGCACAATATAAACAAACAAATAAACATAAACTCCGCAATGCAGTCCTAAGGTCTCTCTAACCCTTCGCTCACTAAAGCTTCTATCACCGCTAAGCTCACCTGAAAATGATACTAAAATCTGTCAACATAAAGTTGGTGAGAGTCATAGGTTTATGACACGAAAATAGACCACCTGCTGTGCCTCAATAAAACAAAATCATTTCACATATGGACAACAACTACTACATCTAAACAAGCAAGCATACAATAATCATTCTCAAAGTACCATTAAAAATCCAAAAGGTGCGCTACATAAACTACCCGGTTTGTGCAGTCTTACCACTATCAAATGTGCGTTACATAACCTATCCGGTTTATGCAGTTTTACCACTACCAAAATGCGCTACATAACCTACCCGCTTTATGCAGTCTTACCACTACCAAATGTGCGCTACATAACCTACCTGGTTTATGCAGTCTTACCACTACCAAATGATAAACAATCACAGTTATAAAAGTTACATATAGCACACTGATGTCCAAAACTCTTTAAAGACAATTTCACAGCATACAACCAAACAAGTATCATTTCCATCCCTTACTGGAGTAAAACATGTAAATAAAACAAAGGACTATGAAACTCACCTGAAAGCACAGCTACACAAGTCCTTGCAAAGCAACTATGTCAAACAACAAACATGTTACCATCCATTGATCGAAACCCAAATGATGTAACATTAATATGATGGACTCACTAACTATAAATCCTTCCTCTAAATCAAACCCCTAAGGTTTAACACATCTTTCTATTCCATATTATGTGAGAGCCCTAAAATCAGGCAAAGAAACACGTAGGCAACATGAGGGTGCAACGTCATGGTACAAGAAACAATGAAATACTTATGACACAAAGTTGACGTAATAAAGACATATACATTACATCATAAACATCAGAGTTTTTTAAACAAAGGGTACCAGATTTTTATAAGTGGATGAATCTATTATTTAAGCATGGTTTTGTGACATATAGATACCAAAAATATAGAATAAACTTCTGACAGCTTTTACCAAAACCAAAATTTAAAAATAACACAGAAATGTCCAAGATGCGTAAATATCTTGCGGGCTCCCATCCTTAGCAAAATTAAGCATTAGCATTACCTGAGAAATAACATGTAAAAAGGTCAACATAAAGCTGAGTGTAATTCATAGGTTTAATAGGTAGTGATGTGGAATACAAAAATTTATTTTATAAGAATCGCAACAGGATATGATTTAGTACCGTCATACAAAATCGTTTATATTTATTTATTGCAATAGTCACGCCACCGAAACGTTAACATAAATATTATACCCCTAGTAAGTATCTAGTCAAAATACTTAGGTAATCAAATGTAAGTGCGTCAAGGTAATCGGGACGGGGATTGTCAATCCCGATAGATCCATCCACAACATTCGAGCTTGTAAAATGTGAATTAACGGTTCATGATGTAGGGGCTTTTGACTAAGGTACTAATGCAATAAGTAAAGGTATAATATAGGGAAGCATACAATTCTTGAATAACATACAAAAATTTGTAAATGATTTTATTCCACGCATGTTATTCTCACCCCGCAATTTGTAACAAAGTATATAAGAAAAGGGGCTATGAACTCACCTTAGCTACAAGATGAATCAATATGGAACTTGAGGGCTGATTAGTAACAACAAGAAATCAAGAAACTTTAAGTCATCCAAGACCTACGATAACGGGGCGCGAAAACTTAGAAGATGCAAAAATAACGTTTAGAAAATGCTTTGGTTACTATTAGTACATAAACCATCTTATAACTCGCAAGGCATTGCAATCTATCGACTAGAAATCAATTTGACTCAAAAGCACTATATACTTACTGTATGAACATGTTTATAAACATTAACCATACTCATCATACCCATTATTAACAAACACTTGTACATTTTGAGTTGAATATTAACGTTGACAAAAGGGCTGCACTTTCAAAAACATGTTGTAAAGATTGTATCATATCTAGAGTTCTGTAATGGTAATAAATTCAAACTTTATGGTCCTGGAAAGATAAAATTATTAGCTTTCTAAAACTTTAAGAAACACTATCATAGTTATTACCAATCAACGGGAAATTCAATTTTAGTGCATACTGCTCAGATTTGACTTTTTCGACAAAAAATTGCATAAAGCCATTTTGACCATCATTTACATTCCACAAAAGATTTTAATTTGAAACCAATTGGAAATGTTCACATATGACCTATGCTAATGTAGTAAGTCATAAAAATACTCACTTTGTCTTTTTATGCTTTGACCGCAAACACAAATTTGGCGCAAATCTCGATTTTGACTAGTTTTGACAAAACGGACGTAACTTACTCATCCGGACACTTCCATAAACCACCCAATTCACCAATTGTACTACACAACCAAGGATAACCAAAAATCAAGAAAGTTGAAAATCTTACTTGCAGAAAAATTTCGTGAATGGCTGTAGCAATCTGCGATCATTCTTAACCTCATTTTGACACTAAAATTCACTTCTTCTTAAAGGTAAATTTATTAAGAAAAGAAGCCACAAAGGCAAAGTACAACCCGCTTCAAAGCTTACAAAAATAGATAGGACACCTCCCTAACTAAAAGCTCAAGCAACAAAAACATTGGCATGGACACATCCCATACTCAATAACCAAGACTAATACCATGAGAGATGCTAAACATAACATACTCCATAAACAGACAACAATAACAAAAGAAACCTATACTTTATATAAACAGCAATAGACATCCTGGTAATTCACTCTTTAGACATCAGAAACTTCAAAACGCCAAAAACCTTAAACAGGTGGAGTGGGAGCAGTCATACCCTGTATCCAACTTGTATCCGCATCCATAGCATTTGAAGACACATTACTAGCAGCAAACTGAGCAGACGCACTTTGATCCTCAGCAACATCCTCTTGCATATCATCTTGATTCACATTCTTCGCAGCTTCCATTGCTAAAACAAATGCATCTTTCCCAATAGAGACCTTATAGAAGTCCATTTTCTCAACAGACCACTTAGCCAACTCACTACTAGTATATACCTGCTTTGTTTTTACAAACAACTCCACTTCCGCATACTCTTTCCTTAACTTCATAGTACTAATCCTTTCAAGCTCGTCCTTTTATGATTCCTCATAAACCTTCTGATATGCTTCATTTTCAGTAAGACCTTTATCCACCATAACTGTCCTAAACTTTTGGTCCGCGATATGCTTAGCTTCCATAGCAATCATCCTCTCACTATAGTCAATCTGTTTACTTAGTACCTCAATTTTAGATTTAAGCTCCTTGACCGTAGCTCTCTTAGTGACCTCTTGCATCTTTCTAATAAAATAAGTCCTAAGCTCTTCATCCCAATGACCCTTCTCAATGGCAGTAATGTGAATCCCTTTCTCACAAGCAACTTCAATTTTGTTCCTCATAACTTCCCATTCTAAAACCTTTTCCACACCGTCCACATCATTCAACGTACCAAACCTATTACTCATATTATCCTTCATCACAGCAGTACTCATCCCATTATTGTTATTAGAACCCTTAGACTTCATCACTCTCTTTTCATTCACCACGTTTCCACTCTTATCAACCTCCATATTACTACTAACATTTACTTGTGGTTCCACTTTTTCTTTATTACTATTATTACCCCCCACATTATTCTTAGTAGCACTAGGACGCTGAGCATTCACTTCCCTAACAACCCTCTGATCTCCAAAACCTCTACCTCCCCTGCCCATGCCTCCTCTTCCTCTACCACTTATCCCACCCCTGCTATTGCCATCCACTCCCCTACTCTTTACACCAGCAACTGTATTCCCCCCATATACATTATACCTTCTTCTATTAACCGTCTTCCACTCACCACCTTCCTTATCCAAATTCACCTCATCCAACACAACCTTCTCTTTATCAACCGTATTACTCATCTTCACACTATCACTAGCACTCCTCTTCGTACACCTCTCATAGCTATGACCAAACACATTACAAAGAGAACAACTAGAGGGTCTCCATGGATATTCCACTCTAAGATCCATAGCCTTGCCCAAGCTCTTATACGTAACATGTACACTTTCAGGCAACCCTCTAATAGCATCAATCTCAATAAGGACTCTCGCAAAACTCGCTCTCCCATAAGCCCTCTCACACATAGAAGTTGTGAAACTGTCCATAAGAATAGGAGTACCTATGCAACTAGCGATTCTACTTAAGCCCTCAACATTCCAAGCCTCAAGCGGCACATTCCAAATTTTGACCCACACCGGCACTCTCGTAGGCTCTGGCCTAACCATACATAGACCCGGCTCCCATTTTTGAATAAAAAGAGGCAAACCATCAACCAACCAAGGTCCACTTTCTAAAACAAACTTCATCCCCTCCTCCAATTTAAACTTGAAAAAATATAGCCCACACTCATTGGTGATAACCTCAGCAAAGTCGTGCCCCCTCCACATTCTTCTAAGGTGTCCCATGAGTTCTCTATAACTCATTTTAATACCAACAAAATACCCAAGTAATGTCAAACCCCATTTCCTACTACCACTCTCTAATATAGGATCTAAATTAACACTAAATCCTCCCTTTTCATTAACATCAACTGGATAAACCATCAGCTTATTGCCATCACTATTTATTCTCACTTGACTAGCCCTCACAAAAGCATCAGAAACAATGGTCTTCCCACACTCACCCATAACCACATCCTTACTAACACCCCCTTGACAATTCATACCAGTATTAACATTCTTACTCAAGCTAGGCCATTTCTCGACATTATTAAAAGCAAAAGAGGCACTAGCATTACAATTAGCATCAACTACATTCACTCCTCCCTCACAGCTCCTAATACTATCACTGATTTTTATCCTGTTTAACACAGGATTTTCGCTCACAGGGACAGGAATAGGACCTAATTCAATACCATTATTACCACTAATACCATCAATTACCACCGAGCAAAAAGTAGTCCAGCTCTGTTCTGATTCGGAGCACCAGCAGTAACCTCTTCATCATAAACAGAACCTTCAACACTCTTAGACTCAACACTCGCAGCCTTAGAACACGCAACAGATCCCCCTTCTCTATATTCACCACCATCACTATCATCATCTATTTCCAATCCTTCTATCTCCTTTCCCAGACTAGACTTCTTAACCTCCTTCTTAAAATGAACATGAGAGGGTTTCAACATAGATTGAGATTTCTTATTCACATTAACAGATACCTTTGTACGGCTCCTAGTACTTCTATTTGACCGAACCACATCATCGGATCCCCTGGGAGGAATCCGATCCAAGTCAGGGGCAACGGATCTGGTTCCTACATGCTAAAAGTGGACTAAAGATCAAGCCAATAGTAAAACGAAATGGTTCATAGTGAAAGAAGATTGATAACGTAGATATAAATAGAGGAATGGATCGAAAAAAGTGTGTGGAGAGGTGTGTGAAACGAAAACCCAGAACAATAGAAATGATTATAAATGTGAGATAGTGGAATGATTAATGGTGGATTATTATATGTATAGATAGATCGTAAAGTAGAATCAATAACAAAAATAAAATCAATGATCCATTGGATGGATCAAAATTAGTTGGAAGATTTCTTAATAAAATGTCAAGACGAGACCTATCATGATCATAAAACCACCTTGAAATCAGTACCATATTGTCACACCCCACCATGGCGGAATATGGGCGCGGCGTATGGATATCATCACAACAATAGCGTGTCTATAGAGTGAACTAAATGAAATAGAAATGTCATAAAAAGGTGACACAATGTCATGACAATATCTCAAATAATGTAGGTGTTTAGGTAAGTAGGTAACAGGCCTACCTCTTACCAAAGACATTCAAATAAACAAACATCAAACATATAGGTGTCTAAAATGTACCACTTATTCAAACATAAAATAAATACTAAGAGGAAAGGGATTCCTCCTAATGCAATCCTAGCAGCCTCTAGACTCTAGCCACCTCTAACATCATCCTTCATAACTACCTCACCTGAAAATGACACTAAAATCTGTCAACATAAAGTTGGTGAGAACATAGGTTTAAGTTATCTAGAACATCATAAGAAACCTTGACATCCGCTGTAAATAAGTTGAAGAAAAACAATTTATAGTAATGGACCATAATGTGATAATCATGTTACATGCATCCACAACAAAACTTAAACCAAGTACCGATCACATCTACAATTCACAAAGCACACTATAACAATCAAGAAGTATCCCGTCACACACACAAGAACACACACCACACTATCCGGATCTTTCCCACACCACCTGTGGAAGATGAACTATATCCCCGTCGAGATATCTTGCCTCCGAAGAGACGATGCACAAGTACTCAGGACGGATCGTGCCCCACGAACCAAGAACTCAGAACCAAGAACTCAGGACGGATCGTGCCCCACGCTCCACACACATCACAACTGGTCCCATAGACGCCCACACATCTATGTACCAATCCCAATCATAACACAATCAAGATTCATATATCAGAACACATATCAAAGCACCTATGAGAACACATAAGCACGCAAGTCACACAATAGCACATTTATGTCCACACATTTTAAAACATAGTACTAAATCATTTTAATAACATTAGAAGTGTCATCTCCATCCCATACTGGAAAAACATTTGAAAAATCAATGAAAATGAGACTATGAACTCACCTAATAGCACAGCAAGCTAACACTCCTGCAAACCTATAAAATCATACACAACACACTTAGCTCAGCTCATAACACCCAAGTTAAGTAACAACCACGGAGATGAATCTAATCCCCCAATCATCGTTATCTAGTTCTCACACTACAAGCTATTCTATACGTAAAAATTCAATTTTTCCCGGTACGGTTTACTAGTCATTAAACGACCACATGAAGTGAACTTAACACCACACTTGGATTCTACCCTACTGGAGTTATGTTTTTATTTGATATAAGAACTCCAAAAACCAATTTTACTTTATACTTACATGTTTAACCCTTTTGTTTAGTCTCTACACCAAAAGTCGTTTACATAAAGCTGATTTTTTGTACATGCTAAATGTTTGACACCAAAAGCCCAACCTAAACACCATAACTTTTATTGAAAACCTCCAGTACTTTCATATATATTATAAAGAGTTCCAAAATCAAAAATCTTTGGCTATCTCATTCGTTTGGTTAGGTTTTGACTCAAATTCCCGAAATCCAAATTTATTCCTAAACAGCGCACTGTTTTTGTAAAAAATATTTGACGACCTTCCCGAACTCCATTTTCGACCAACCTTAAATTTTTGAAAAGTAGACTCTCTGAGCTTAATTTTAAAAAAAAAGAAACTCGACCAAAGGTGCTACCTACTGCCCGGAACAGTCGACACAAGACATCCCTAAAAATCAGACTGTTTTACGCCTTTATGCACTAACCTTCTAAACATCATTAATTACCCCTAAATTAATAAACAAGAACCCTAAAATCATTAATAGATCTTAATTACTATATTTTTCCAGAAAATTAATTAAACAATAATCATCTCAATGATAGATAATTAACATTGTAAACATGATTAATTAATAAAACATGAATTAAATTAAGGTTTTAATTGATCACTTACCTTGAATCAAGAAAATTTTTATGAAACCCTAAAAACCTTGTAGAAACCTTCGACCCAAAAAAAAGCTGGAGAAAATAATGTGTTTTGATTTGTTTTATACTAAAACAATGAGAATCCTAGCCAAATACAAATAATACTTTCCTTTTTTTATTTTTTCCTTTTTCTTATTTTTTTCCACCGTCCTTTATAATTTTTTTTACCAAAAATAATATTTTTTTTTAATTTTATTATTAATTTCGTTTTTTAATAAATATATCCTTAATTATATTTTTTTTATTAGTCCCTTAATTAATTAATTACACCAAAACCTTTTAACTAGTCAATTTTACGCGATTACCGTAAAATACGTAAAATATACAGTTTTATAAAAATTCTTAAAATATGAAATAAACTTTACAAATAAGTTCTAAATGACTTAAAACCGACCCGTAAATTATTCCCGTGACTAAATACCTCATCTGAGACCTCTAAACGCTAAACCCTAAATCGTAAAAATACGATTTACTATAATACTTATACGTACACATAAAATCCTAAAATAGCACCGCATTCTATCATAGTTACATCCAAGTGAACAAATGAGCATGAACTAACCCCATCATAACATTATATAATGCACCACGCAATACACGAACGATGACTAACATCCAATCCAAGGCTCAAATATAAACAGAATGCTCGTAAACGCAAACTAAGCACATAATCAAAGTCAAACAGTAAAAAGTGACAAATCCAAAATCTAGGGTTGTCACATCACTCCCTCCTAATAGAAATCTCGTCCCGAGATTTACTCCCAAACTCAAACTTATTCTCAACCAACAACACATGAGCCTTAACCGTCTGCGAAGAAACTTATTAAAACCATAAAGTTATGTAATCAACCTAACTAAATCTCGCAACTCATCAAATAAGAACTGTCTGGAAACCAAGTTAGGAGTCATCACATAACTCGACGGGTTTAAAATTGTCACCCCGATTTCAGTCTTACTCATAAATACCATAAATCAAAACTCATCAAAATATAACCACGTGCTCTAAGGTCTAAATAAATCTCAAATTCTATCCCAACTCATCTCTATGTTAACCCTCCAAGTGTTCATTACCCCAAAATACCCAATACACGAGTTTAAACCATTTTGTCTGAAAATTAACCTTGAACTCGACACTTGTACAATTAGTTAGACTTAGCTACTGACATCCATTTGCTAAACATTATGAATATTTTAAAAGTAAGTTCCGAGTACATAATTTTAGTCTTTTGAATCACCTAAAAAGCTTTAAAAACGAATAAGTTATAACCAAAATGATTTTTACCTAGAATCTGCCCAGACATTAGCGTCAGTTTCTGACAATTTAGCGATGAATTCTGACAATTTAGCGACAGTTTCTGCCTAATCCGATTTAAACAAAAAAACGATTTTAAACCCTAAAACCCCTTATTAATTACCAAATTTGAGCCCTAATTTATTTTAATTCCAGAAAATTAAAACTCTCACCCATCATATGATTAAATACATGATTTTAACATATTTAATTTAATAAGAACAAAGATTCTAACTAAAAAACAATAACTTTAGGTGATCAAAACCAAAATATTTTAAAATAAACAAGCCATGCTTATATGTTAAAAAAATTTATATTCCACCTTATTTCAAACACGTTTTCGACAGTTTACCCTCATTTTATTGACTACCAACAACTATTTTTTTATTTACTATTTGCCAGTTTTTTTTACCATGTAAGACTCAAAACAAAAGATATCATTATTCCAAAAAGAAATCTCCACCCTCTCAATAGCTTCTACACCAGAAGTACCGTACAAACAAACACGTGAAATGAGGACTCGATAAATGCGCTACTACAGAAGTTGAACATCCCAAAGAGAAAAGAACTAGCAAACCATCCTAAGAATAAAACCGATAAGTAGAAGGGATATATACATATATAGGCATAGGCGTACATACACTCAAATCCATCCAACATATACTATACAAGCATGTATTAACCCTCTTTCATGCAACCATACTTAGGAATCCATCGATGTCGTGGTACTTGTATAACTATGTTGGCCACCATACTTATACCAGTCCCCTTTCACTAATGCACTCCCTCCTATGATGACACTTATAAGAATTAATACTACACATAACACATCAGTCTACCAACTCAAATGAGCACATAGATCCTACAACTCATATAAGCACATAACCATTACATAAAATAATATCCAAAATTCCATGTATTAAAATAACATAGCCAATGCATGAAACATATAAACTCGTAATCCAGCTGAACCACCGTAGACAAAATTCAAAATGTATAAAGAACATGAAAACGTAATTAAACGAAATCCAACAATGACTAGCGTATACGACTATAGTTCAACCCGCACTATTCAAAACTCGAAAAGAAAATAACATGTAGATAAGTATGAACTAACTATGGTTCAATTCATACTAGTCAAAATATCGCAATAAATAACATCCAAACACATCAGTTAATATAAAATGCACACATACTCCTATGACGCCTATATGCAGGGACCCTTAAGCTATAGACTAGGCTACGCGACTAGGCAACCTAATTCTTTATAACCTATCTCTGATACCATTCTGTCACACCCCACCATGGCGGAATATGGGGCGCGACGTATGGATATCATCACAACAATAGCGTGTCTATAGTGTGAACTAAATGAAATAGAAATGTCATAAAAAGGTGACACAATGTCATGACAATATCTCAAATAATGTAGGTGTTTAGGTAAGTAGGTAACATGCCTACCTCTTACCAAAGACATTCAAATAAACAAACATCAAACATATAGGTGTCTAAAATGTACCACTTATTCAAACATTAATCAAATACTCAGAGGAAAGGGATTCCTCCTAATGCAATCCTAGCAGCCTCTAGACTCTAGCCACCTCTAACATCATCCTTCATAACTACCTCACCTGAAAATGACACTAAAATCTGTCAACATAAAGTTGGTGAGAACATAGGTTTAAGTTATCTAGAACATCATAAGAAACCTTGACATCCGCTATAAATAAGTTGAAGAAAAACAATTTATAGTAATGGACCATAATGTGATAATCATGTTACATGCATCCACAACAAAACTTAAACCAAGTACCGATCACATATACAATTCACAAAGCACACTATAACAATCAAGAAGTATCCCGTCACACACACAAGAACACACACCACACTATCCGGATCTTTCCCACACCACCTGTGGAAGATGAACTATATCCCCGTCGAGATATCTTGCCTCCGAAGAGACGATGCACAAGTACTCAGGACGAATCATGCCCCACGAACCAAGAACTCAGAACCAAGAACTCAGGACGGATCGTGCCCCACGCTCCACATACATCACAACTGGTCCCATAGACGCCCACACATCTATGTACCAATCCCAATCATAACACAATCAAGATTCATATATCAGAACACATATCAAAGAACCTATGAGAACACATAAGCACGCAAGTCAGACAATAGCACATTTATGTCCACACATTTTAAAACATAGTACTAAATCATTTTAATAACATTAGAAGTGTCATCTCCATCCCATACTGGAAAAACATTTGAAAATTCAATGAAAATGGGACTATGAACTCACCTAATAGCACAACAAGCTAGCACTCCTGCAAACCTATAAAATCATACACAACACACTTAGCTCAGGTCCTAACACCCAAGTTAAGTAACAACCACGGAGATGAATCTAATCCCCCAATCCTCGCTATCTAGTTCTTACACTACAAGCTATTCTATACGTAAAAATTCAGTTTTTCCCGGTACGGTTTACTAGTCATTAAACGACCACATGAAGTGAACTTAACACCACACTTGGATTCTACCCTACTGGAGTTATGTTTTTATATGATATAAGAACTCCAAAAACCAATTTTACTTTCTACTTACATGTTTAACCCTTTCGTTTAGTCTCTACACCAAAAGTCGTTTTCATAAAGCTGATTTTTTGTACATGCTAAATGTTTGACAGCAAAACCCCGATCTAAACACCATAAATTTTATTGAAAACCTCCAGTACTTTCATATATGTTATAAAGAGTTCCCAAATCAAAAATCTTTGGCTATCGCATTCGTTTGGTTAGGTTTTGACTCAAATTCCTGAAATCCAAATTTATTCCTGAACAGCACACTGTTTTTGTAAAAATTATTTGACGACCTTCCCGAACTCCATTTTCGACCAACCTTACATTTTTGAAAATTAGACTCTCTAAAAATTAATTTTAAAAAAAGAAACTCGACCAAAGGTGCTACCTACTGCCCGGAACAGTCGACACAAGACAGCCCTAAAAATCAGACTGTTTTACGCCTTTATGCACTAACCTTCTAAACATCATTAATTACCCCAAAATTAATAAACAAGAACCCTAAAATCATTAATAGATCTTAATTACTATATTTTTCCAGAAAATTAATTAAACCATAATCATCTCAATGATAGATAATTAACATTGTAAACATGATTAATTAATAAAACATGAATTAAATTAAGGTTTTAATTGATCACTTACCTTGAATCAAGAAAAATTTTATGAAACCCTAAAAACCTTGTAGAAACCTTCGACCCAAAAAAAAAGCTGGAGAAAATAATGTGTTTTGATTTGTTTTATACTAAAACAATGAGAATCCTAGCCAAATACAAATACTACTTTCTTTTTTTTATTTTTTCCTTTTTCTTATTTTTTTCCACCGTCCTTTATAATTTTTTTCACCAAAAATAATATATTTTTTTAATTTTATTATTAATTTCGTTTTTTAATAAATATATCCTTAATTATATTTTTTTATTAGTCCCTTAATTAATTAATTACACCTAAACCTTTTAACTAGTCAATTTTACGCGATTACCGTAAAATACGTAAAATATACAGTTTTATAAAAATTCTTAAAATATGAAATAAACTTTACAACTAAGTCCTAAATGACTTAAAACCATCCCGTAAATTATTCCTGTGACTAAATACCTCATCCGAGACCTCTAGACGCTAAACCCTAAATCGTAAAAATACGATTTACTATAATACTTATACGTACACATAAAATCCTAAAATAGCACCGCATTCTATCATAGTTACATCCAAGTGAACAAATGAGCACGAACTAACCCCATCATAACATTATATAATGCACCACGCAATACACGAACGATGACTAACATCCAATCCAAGGCTCAAATATAAACAGAATGCTCGTAAACGCAAACTAAGCACATAATCAAAGTCAAACAGTAAAAAGTGACAAGTCCAAAATCTAGGGTTGTCACACATATGGTCTAAATACAAAAACGCTAATTTCATAATCAAGGTATTTAATCAAATAGAAATCAAAGCAATACAATGGTGCCAATACTACCTTAGTACAATTGTGACGGATATGAGAACCGGGGCTGAAGAAGGCTTATGGAAGTACTCCAAGGGCTACCCGCGACCTACAAGAGTGATCATGACCCTTAAGTATGCGTTTTATAAAAATATAAAACAATTGTATCGAATTATTTTGTGAAAATGTAATATGTATATAACTTGCACAACCAACCGAGCCTAAGTGTGGTCATGACCTTCATGACACACAACCTGTATAAAATACATAACATGATAGTCTAAGGTCACAAATCAAGTAACCCAAGTGATCTGCACCTAAAAACGCCAACAATTAACTTAACCGTAGGCGTAAGGTCACATTTTCTGGTATAGATGTTTTGTAAAGGGCGTAGCTCCCAATTCATAAGTCCAACGACTATGGGGTTTTCACCCTTGGAACGTGTCTCTCATGTGGTTTCCAGAATGTCCAACCATTCGATCTAGGAGTTTATGTAACTTTTTAAAAGTCTAAAACACTAACAGCCACCCCGTAAGCACTTAATGGTCAAACTGCACTAGTCAAACTTGGGACAAATTAACCCGTTAACCTATAAGGTTTAAGGGTCTGATATTTCCACCATTAGAAAGCCTCAAGACTCTACTTTCAGCCTATAGCAACCACAAGTAAATAGCTACTACCAATTAGCGGGAAAGTTACATTCTTTGAAGGTTACAAAATCAGAATTTAGGTTTTAAAACTCGGGTTTACCGTTTTAGCCATAAAAACCATTTGGTGATAGCTATCGACGCGAGGTCAACGACGTTCGTTAGATTATAATGTATACTAACTCACCAGGTCTTGAAAAGTCAAATATATGGTCTATGACCTGGAGTAAAAAGCTATACATTTCGGTTGGGTCAGATTGGGTTCATAACCGTAAATCGGTCATAACTCACTCATCCGGAGGAGTTGATCGCCCATCAACTCGCTAATAACATGTAAAAGGGTCAATGAATCCATGTAAGCTATAAAAATACATCCTACAGTGGGAAAATATGTGTGTTTTGGGCTCACAAACCTGCTGTCCGAATTTTGCTTTTAAAATCTTAAGTTGATCATAACTTCCTCATCCGAAGGAGTTGTGTGCCTATCCAACTCGCCACTAATATGTAAAAGGCCTAAAAAAATACATTTAAGCTATAAAAATTACAAGTAACAATAAAAAATATGGGAGTTTTGGACTAATATACTTGTTGTCCGAATTTGGGCACTATGAAAACTACCCAAAACAACTTAAATCCTACATATAACAATCAAAATCCTCAATACATTAACCAAAATTCATCAAGACACTATTATTCATTAACATGCATGGTGAAATCAAGACTAGGCCAAAACCAAAAATTATAACAAGGGTTCTAACAAAAATTATCAATGCCTAAACCCTAATAACACAATACAAACCTATTGGAATGATCAAAATCCCAAAACCTTCAATTCTCATAATTCTTGATTTCACTAAACTCCATTGCATGAAGGATTTTTAAGTGGGTTTAGGGTTAGAATCAAACAGGATTAATTTGGTGATATTCAATTGTGTTATAACTGAATTTTTGATGATGGTGGAGGTGTTTTTGGTGGTTGTTTTGTCGGTCAAGAAAGAACAGAGAGGATTTGTATTTTTGGAAAAAAATATGACTGTTGTGTGTTATAGGGGTGTTGTTCGATGGGCAGAGAAAAAAAAGAGAGTGGGCTTTGACTCACTAATAACTCTTATTAGTAACTGACTAAAGCCCAGTGTTAAAATGCATCTAATCCTAGTTCTACCCCGACAAAATATTTATAGAAACATAGTATTTTGACTTGATAAAGTCGAAATATTTAGCCATCGGTTCTCATTCCGTCGATTCGGGTAAACTTTTGTAGAACGCGTGCGAGTGCTTTTAAATCAAAAATTTTGATTTAAATAAATACGGAAAATAAAATAAAAATTTTATAATTCCGAATAAAGTATTATCAATGATCAGAAAAATAATTGAAATATAATTTATTTAAAATTATCGAGATCTTAGGATTTGCGTATGAAAATACAAGAAAAGGTAATCTGATGCAATTTCAAGAAGTATGAATAAAAGAACAAATTAATTACCGAGAAAATACGAGTTCTCACATATTACATCCAAACATTTCTCATTAGTTTTCCGACGTGAATTTTACCCGCCTAAAATGAATACAAAAGACAAACTTAACCATCCCCAATATTTTTGCAATTTTTACAATTCTTCACATATGTATCTAGATATCCCAAATTAAATTTTAGGTCTTAAGTCCTTGTAGAAAAATTCAAAGAATTCTATGACCACAACTAGCTCCAGTTTTCTGACTCAGTCCAGACCTTTCAAACGTTTACCCATGAACGACCAACCTAAACATCATAACTTTTGCTCTAGTTAACAAATGACTTCATATATATCATATATAAGTTGTTCCCAGGTGGCCTTGCAAAACTTAGTTCATTTGATAAGGTTTTTGCCCTCAAAACTTAAACCCTGAATTTTAAATTTTAAAATCCCAGTTCTGACCACGAATCTTGTAAATTCATAAAAAGTGACTTCCGTACCTCCAAATGCCACGAACCTTATATTTTTGAAAACTAGACTCTCTGGACTTAAATTTGAAAAAAACATTCGTCTTCTAACTCCTTTTTGTGACCAAGATATGACCTCTACAAGCCGACTTAAAATTTTGGTCAGACTGCAGTTCTAATTTTAAACACAATCAAACCCTTTAATAATCATTAAACCCCAAAATAACCTAATTAATTGGATATTAAGAACCCAAGTATTATTAATTACAGAAATTATCATCCCTAAATTGAAACCCTAATAAAAAGTTGTAAATCCTAAACCCTAATCCATCATATTAGGTTAAGCATAGTTTTAGTGTATACATTAAATCCTAATTGAATTATTGGGTTTTCTTGATCCATTATTGTTAATCACTACTGAGATGAGGTTAGAGAGGCTATAAAATCGTTTTTGGGGTTAAGAGAAGTAATATGGGTAGTTAAAATTAACCAGAAAGCCTAATAGTACTCAAATTGAGCTCCCTTTCCATTCCTTAAGCATAAGTCGGCCAAGCTCAAACACCCTATGGCCGACTTTAAACCATATTACTATTATTTAATCACTACAACCAAATAGTACCCTCGGGTTACATCCAGGTCAAAACCTGAAATCTTACGTAAAATTTTCTTCTTTTTACACGATTTCCGAACTAAACTTCATTTCCAAAAGTTTCTAAATATGGAAAGTAACTCTAAAACTTATCCTAATTATATAATATTAACTTAATACCTATATATAACGTATGATACGTACACGAAATCTTATAAAAACGATACTTGAACTATCACGCAGTTCGTTCCTGATCTTATTTCACCACATTTCATTTGCAACCCGTACCATGATTTACAAATCACTTACCTCATTTCATTCATTCACCTACACAATATCACACATAAAAACATATAAAAACACATAAAACACATTGTTCACTCAATTAAACACATAAATAAAGCTCCACAAATGACAACTAACTCATCAAAACTCGAATTGTCACAACACACCTCTCTTTTCCTTTACCGAGAATAACCAGGGACGAAGTCAGAACGAAATATTACCGGGTGCACAAATTTTTCGTATCGTAATATAACATATGTAAAAAATGAATTAAAACGAAGGGTAGAAACACGTTCCGATTGACTGGGTGTATTTAAGATGGATTTAGAAAAAAACCGATATTTTCTTTACAAATTAACACTACACATAAAAATTCCATAAAGGTTATAGGCACCCGTGAGAACCCTAACTCCGTCCCTGAGAATAACACACGAGTATATAAGCACGGTAAATTCCCTAATTTTGTCATTTATATGCAATAAAACAACATAAATGTTACTTATTTTAATGCCTTACTTAGAACTTAGAACACGTTCTTTAATTAATGATGGCTAAATTGGCACATAATTTCTATGTTGACCAACATTAACACCATAATAAAGTTGCTGTTTTAAGTTTAGTGACAAGAGGTAACATGTTTCATCCAAGGGTTGGTTTTTTCTGATAATCATTTCTCCGTATTTAATCGAGGTTTCAGGTAACCTTTAATATGAATGAACTAAAACGACTCTCAAGTTTTTCTTTAGTGATTAAATATTTTCAAAAAAATTTATATGCAATAATATAATAAGTCAGTTGAATTTAGGGACGAAGTCACGGATATATATGATCTGATTCATAAAATTTTTTGAATTGTAATTTATAATAGTTATTTTTTTTAAATATACTAACTAAATAAGATTAAAAACATATTTTTGATAAATCGAGTGCATTAGAAGAAAATTGATATTTGTTTTCGAAAACTAACACTACATCGAATTTTTTTATAAGTTTATGGGCAACCACGCGACACCATAAAAGAAAACTTATTGTTAGAAATAAATAAATCAAAACTTATAAAATACGAGTAAGCAAATCACCCTCTCTCTCTATCTCATATTGATGAATTGAATACGTACATACTGTAGTACCCTAGAAGCCCCATTTATATGAGTCTCTTTTTGTCTTTTTAACATAGTTCCCATGTCATTACAGATTTTCTAGATAGAGAAAACACAGCAACTTGTAGTGAGAGAAAGTATGGAACTTGGTTTGAGCTTGGGAGATACTCCAAAACCCTTTTCTTTGTTGGATCATCACACCAACATATCCAAATCCCAACAACAACAACAACAAAAGATGAAAGATCTAGGGTTTTGCATGGGTTTAGGAAACAAAACAAATATTCAAGATCTTCACTTCAACAACAACAACATGTCATCATCAAAAGATAAAACTAATGATAAGAAACTTGATGAAAGCAAAAGTTCATCTTCTTCAACAGATCCATCACCACCATCTTTGCAGCTTAATCTCCTTCCTTTCACACTTGTTCTTAGATCTCCACCACAATCAACTGATCTCTCCTTTCCATGGCTCTCAAAAAATGGTAAGAAACCCTTATTTTGTTGTTATCCACTTTTTCAATTTTCGATACTTTTTTCTTCACCATTTTGGGTACCTTATCTAATACTCCGTATGTGAAAAGAGTCGGTAAATTTAACTTGGTCAAATTTTTGCTACTCCATTTGCATATTACGGAGTATTAATTATGAACCAAAAATAGTGAAAATAAGAAAACATACTAGCCATTTGTAAGCTGAACATGCCATGATTTTACTTTTTGCTTTGTAATAAATTTATAGTGTTTCTTCTTGTTGTAGCTATAGTTGAACCGGGTTCACAAGCTAAACCAATAAAAGTATTTGATGGAAAGTCGTTGACAATATTATCCGACCAAGAAACTGGTGAAGACTCATCTCCAAACAACAGCAACAGTCAAACATCTTCATTTCAAATGGATTTTGCATCTATTTTAAAAAATGGTAGAAAAAGAGAGTTGGAATTAGCAAAAACAAGTCTTGAATTAGTAGAAATATCCAACTGTTCAAGAGGTATGAGTGATGAAGATGAAAATGGGCTGACCCGAAAAAAGCTCCGACTTACTAAAGAACAATCTGCTTTTCTTGAAGATAGTTTCAAAGAACACAGCACACTTAATCCTGTAAGTCTGTTTTTTTTTCTCTCTCTATAGCATCTTGGTATATGTTATAAACTAGATTGTATCTTGGGATTATGATGTACACATAGTTATAAGTATATGCACAAAAATGTTTTTTTAATGATCTTGAAGTGTTTTCAATAAAGTATGTTTACTTTTTTTTATCTTGGTAAAACCATAAAAATGCAATCTATATGAAACTATAGAACCTTTTTAATTTTTAGGGTTGATTTTCACACAATAGCTACATAAATGGTATTTTGACTCAAAGATTTCATTTTTCTTTCAACTTTAGCTAAGATTTGACCTCAACCTAGAGGAGGCTTGAAATTCTCATATTATTTACAACTTTATTTCTAGGTGGAAATTCTAACTTGGGGGGTTATTCTTACCAAATTTTCTCATAACTTCTATCAAATGGAAAATTCATATCTAGTAGGATATCAACTATTTTGTATATGTTCATAAACACAAAAGATTAATGCCTGAGTTGCATGTAACCTTTTGCACACCCAATTGAAGAGCACTGTTTAAATTTGATAGGTTTGAGTGTTTTCTTTCTTGATTTTTTAGATAATTCGATATGCATGTGTTATAAATATCACAAGAACACCATGTCCCATCACGAGCATTTATAGCATAAATTTAAGATGATACATGGGAATGTATCCCGCCAAAAGGCATCATATATATCACACATACAAGTACTAGAAATAAATGATTTTGGTGTAGAATTAAAAGGAGTAAATATTCGGTGCTACTTTGTCAAGTGAAATATGTTAAGTTTGTACTATTTCATTGATTATATGTTATGGGATGTATAATAGTAGTCTGACAATCTTGCATTATAATAACCCTAGCTTTTTTTGAATGTTTTGCTTTATGCCATGATAAATGTTGCATGCCATCATGTCATTTAGTATTATGAATCGGCGTAGGATATGAAGAACTTCCTTGTACCCTTTATATATTTCGGTTATTTGATTTTTTAAAAAATTTTCTCTATTTATAAAATTTTGTGTAAATAAATTGTGAAACAAACAATTTAGAAAAAAAAAACTACATGTAAACTGGAAGACAAAATAATACTACTCCGCTATTGTGATACTTTTTGTACTTTTAGTTCGTCCATAATATCTACCAAACCCGAGTGAATTATCATTCAATATACATTTGCATTTAAGATTTAAAGCTTTGAGTTGTTTGATTAGTCTACTCATTTACATGTTCAGTAATTCAATATAAATGTATGCATGATTACATTGAATGTAAGTATGTAATAACAATCGTATATGGAAAAGTAGTAAATGAACCATGATTGATCTTCGAGTTAGGGAGCATTATTTGAAATTTTCGTACATGCGTGTGTATCTAATACATAAATATGCAAGTTAACATAGAAAATACAGTACTTGTTAAATTTTTAAGAAGTGACTGGTTTTTAATCTTGTTTATTACATTTTGCAGAAACAAAAGCAAGCTTTAGCAAAACAGTTAAATCTCCGTCCACGACAGGTCGAAGTCTGGTTTCAAAACCGAAGGGCAAGGTATTGATCTTTGCATTGTTAAAACATTTAGCATATCGTTACCTTTTCATTGATAACTATGTATTTTCTCGAGTATTCATCAATGATCTAATTGTATATGTATAAGTATTAATTAGGATTAATTTGATAAATAATCTCAGGACAAAACTGAAGCAGACCGAGGTGGACTGCGAGTATCTAAAACGATGTTGTGAAACCCTAACTGAAGAAAACCGAAGATTGCAAAAAGAGCTTCAAGAGTTGCGAGCTTTAAAGACAACTCAGCCATTCTACATGCAAATGCCAGCCACAACTCTCACGATGTGTCCGTCTTGTGAACGTGTTGCGACATCAACAACACAGACAGCTACCACAAGTCCTCGCACGCAACAACCAGTCAACAACAACCATCGACACTAGCATTATTAACATGTGAAATATGTCGTCCTGCTGATCATCGGATTTTGACTAATTAAACAACTTAGGAAGAAAAAAAACAGAAATGCAATACGCATGCTTGCATATGTAAATAAGATTTTGCCTTCTTTTGACCATTTCTTAATTTCTTAGTTCGGGAGCTGTTTTGGTTACTTCCACTAGTATATTATGGTTTGACTAAGAGATTAAAAATATCAAAGAACAACTATTGTCCTCTTTTCACTTTGATGTAGTCAAAATCATGCACCCATCTTGAAAAGTGTTTTTCTTGCAGTGTTAAGAATTTATTTCAGTTTCAAACTAGTTTGTTTATTTATTTTTTCTAGGAGCATGGCCGTATGGGTCATGAGCTAATCAATTACGATAAAATTGATTGTTCAACTACTATTTGGTGTGCAATAAAAGAGTTCATTGGTCAATACTTCAAAAATACCAACCTTAAAGTCGCAAAAATATTTATTCCAAGTTATCACTTTTCAAAACCTTTTAGGTCTTCAAAGGATATAATTGAGTTTTGAATTTTTGTACTTTGTATTCGCTTTTACTTGGAACTAATATTTTTTTGGCATTAATTTGTCCATATATACCTTTTTTTTCTTCTTTTTCTATTTTTTTTATAGCAAATAAAGATTTATAAATTGCAACACAAGACCAAGTTTCTTTTTGCTAAGATCAAAAAAACTCTTAAAAGGCTGGTGGCAACACCATGGTTTTGAATCGATCGACTGCGTTGCGATGACTGAGTCTATTCGACCCACTCTGCCACTTAGTTAGCATATACGACCGAATTGAAACTTTTTTTTATATTAGATTAAATTATATAAAATTTGTAATAAAATTTTAAATTTTAATATATTTAGTTTTGTTTAATTCTTCACAATATATATATATATATATATATATATATATATATATATATATATATATATCTATTTTATATAATAAAACAGAATATGTTACAACGCTTTTAAACATAAGAATTAAATGAATAAAATGCCTACCATAAATAAACCTAAGTACAAGTACTCAATACCACATTTTTGTAAAATGCATACAGGTGTGTGAAATGCATACATGACAAAAGTATAGGCTGGAAGTTTGTATCAAGCCCAACCAATTGGATTTGTAAGTTTTTTATTTATCCCAAACAATTAAATCGTTTTATGAATAAAAATTATAAATATATTAATTTTTTATAAATTTTAAAAGTTGATAACGGATGGTAAGTAAAAAATTAACAAAAAAAATATAAAACAAAGGATTTTTATTATAAAAGTTTGGTTTTACTTTCAAAAATACGTAATTATTTTGATGATAATTAAAAATAAAACAAAGGTTTTTAATTTAAAATATTTAAGTGTTACATAAATAGATGAAATTCAGCTATTTAAAAAACACTAAAAACAAAAATTACATTAACAATATTAAAAAATGAACGAACTGTATCCCGTTGTACGAGAATTATTTTAAATTAATTTTAAACAAAATTATATATAAATTATATATATTTTAATGTTTTATGAAAAGTTAAATTTTATAATATAGAAAGTTATAAGAGTTTTTAATAGTTAATTGATATTTTTTATTTCAACATAAATAAAAAGAAGTATAATTATAGAAAGTAATAATACTAATTTAAAATTAATAAATATTTTAAATAATAATAGTTTTAATTATGACAAGTCTTAATAATTAAATAACTGTTTTGAATATTTTTGAACTAACTTTGGAAAGTTTTTATGAGTATATGAAACGTAACATTATCATATTTACATCCCTAAAAAAACTGTGAAAATTTGTATTATTGAGAAAGTTGTTTGAAACAAAAACGTGTAACATTCGTTTTATTTTTGTAAACTCATAAATCTAATTAATAGCCATCTTCCTAAAATTCCTCTATATGCTTAACCCTGAATTCAAGATTCAAAAACCAAACAATTCCTTCCCAGATCAATTGTAGTTTAAAAACCAAAACCAAATCCTCTCAACCGTACAATAATTCTTGATTTTATGATGAGTTTTATGTTATCCACGCCCTAAAAACAGTAGGTTTCGCATTTGAAGTTTTTTAATTAAGGATTTTGATTTAATTTTCATGGTACAACTATTTTGATTTGTTTTTTTTAATTTGACAAAGCTTCAAAACAAATGTTTTATCTTTGATTGGATCTTCTTCAAATTTTATATTGTAGGCGTTTATGACTACGCCTAATACAAACACCGTGATCTATTTTATGACTATAAGCCTGATTCAAAATCACTACACAAATGATTGTAGGGTTTTGATTCAAATTACATGTTATACCTATTTTGTTTTAATTATGTTCCATTTAAGTGTGTTGTAGGAGAACCATATAAAAATATTCATAGAATTCATATTCATGTATTACTTTTTTATAATCTGGCTTTTATGTGCATTTACAGGTGTCAAACGTTGTTGAATTTGAGGTGCTCTTTTTTCAGGTTATGGATTGTTTTGTTTCACTTTGAATGCTCATTTTTCTTTACTGATATAAAGGTATTTTCATATGGAGTTAAGATTTCTATTCATATGAAAATACCTTTATATGCATTTTAGTAATCTACTGCCTTGGTGCAAAAAGTAAAGTCTTTTAAGGAAGAGTATCATGATGTTACTACTAGGGTATGTATTCGTTCTGACCGGTCTTTTACTATTTGTGCTTGAATTTAAATAGTCTTAGCGTAGTTAGGTTTCAAACTTCTTATGAAATAGTGTAGGAGTAATCCTTTTAAACCGTATGCTACATTCTTGGCCATGTCAAACTGTTAATGCTTTAGATCTAAGTATAGAACGAGATGTAGATCAAAAGGTCTATTTTGTTTATAATTTTCCTACGTTGAGTTAAATTTAAAATTTGAAAATAAGCTATAACTTAGACGGGTCAAACAAGATGATAAACATTATAAATAGTTCATAAATGTTCCTAAACTAAGGTAGTTTAAGATCTTTAAATACAAGATCAAATGTCAACTAAACATTATGGTGAGTCTATCGTTGTCGCAGCCTCATGACCTTTGTGAAACAAATAGGGCTATAAGCATATTCTTTTGATTGAGAGTATCTAAAGAGACATAACATAAGCGTTTAAGTATGAGCCCACCCAAACACCCTTTTAAGACTAAATCTATTAAATAAGTAAAGAAGTGTAAACAATGGAAATACGATCTGCAAATCATATACAACTAAAATGTGTTATTATTGTAGAGATTGGTTGACAAAAAATTATATCTAATTTTCATTTTGCTATAGTATTCTTAATGCATTTTTTTATGTGCAACGACAAAAATATTGTTGGACAGCGAGCTCTTGAATGCCAGTTTCTTTTACCTACAACCTTTTTTTTATAGTATGAGATAAAATTTTAGAGAATGTGGGATAGTGATTTTACCGAGCTAATTACAACTTAATCCATACGGGCGACTTTCAATGTGGGTCGAATGCTTAAAATGGAAAAGTTTTTTTTTAAATATATTCAACCAAGCCTGTAACTAATCTTTGCAGGTCAATTCTTATTATTAAAGAGGATACTATATGGTGCTTAAAGGTATTAGTTAATGCTTTATCTTATTATTCTTTTAACATGGTTTATTGTAAATGTCGGCCAAAAACTTATAAAGTTTCTGTAGGTAAAGCACACAATATCATTGCCAACTGAAGTATAGTGTGTGGTGTTACACCATCAAATCTTGGTCAAGTCTCTTAGGTAGATTATGTTTATAAATTTTATATATTCTTTCAATGGTGTCTTATTGAGACATTTTCACTGTGATATTTCCATATTAACTTTTTATATATGTTGCTTATTAAGTCATTGTTTCTTGCAGAACTATATGAGATAACTTTTTATATTTTCATGTTAATTTTTTATATATGTTGGTCATTGTTTATTAAGTTAATGTCGAGCACTTGTGGAACCTCAATAGTTGTATTTTGTTCATGTGGTTCTTTGACGCTTTACTTTAGACACTTTTTAAAGTACATGAAAGAGATTGGACGAGTGACATGATTGAAGTAATTTGTATTGGAAGTGTCTAACTTGATTTATATGACAACAATACAAGGTAAATTGGTAATTGATCGAGTGACATGATTGAAGTAAAGAATAAATACATTAAATGGGCCAAACCAAAGAATAAGGGCCCGTTTGGTTTGTGGGTTTTCTTTTAAATTTGGGATAAAATTTCAAAGTCAGATGTTTATTTGAGTTTACGAGGGTTTGGGTTGGAGCCATAAGCTAAATATATGGGGTGAGTTAAATACAGGTCGGGTGCCTGGTTTTATGACAAGTGTGGGTTCAGCTTTTGTTTTGTTCTCTATTTTTTGTCTGTTTCGTTGAATTCATAGCATGAAACAAAAAAATGCCCCTCTTATTTTATTTTTCTTATAACTTAGGTTTATAAAATATTGATTTTCTAACTTTATAATAATATTTTAATATATAAATTTATTTATATAACAACTAATATTCAAACCCCAACTTTAAATCTAAACCTAAACTACCCATTTTATAAACCTACACCAAAAGTAAAACCCGACTTCTAACCAAATGTACCCTAAATACATTAAGCAGATTATTATGTGTTTACCATTGTAAAAAGTCATACCAAGTGAATTATATATTAATTGATTAACTGAATTAATACTTGATGTATTTTAGTGCAAAAGAACAATTTAACTTAAAAGAAAGATAAACATAAACATATCAGGTTTATGTTAACATTAGTTATAAAAGCTCTCTATTGAACCTATTTAATCAAAGAATTTTGAAATTATAATGTATCTTATTTGACATGTACACTTAGATATAACTAAAGAAGGATAAAAGGTAACGAGGATAAATAATGAGTATGCGTATTTTATTCGCTCTCACATACGTTATAGTTGGACTCTAAAATGCACATAACTCTATTATTGTGATTCTTACAAAATTAAACGTGTATCGAATAATTCATGTTCTTTATTATTATTATTTTCATCTATTACCACAATGTATTTATGCTCTTTTAATATTAACATCTGTTTGTTTATTCTTATAAAAATCACTCATTAAGTTATACCCGACATTAGGAGGGTCTTTGATATAAGGGTTTTGCTAGGTTCAATTTTAGTCTCTCGATATCCTCTCGAATTGATCTAGGTCTTAAGTGGAGTGATTGTTCTTGGTTACTAAATAAAGGGGTTGGGTTTTCTAGTCTAATAAAAAGTGGAAATGAAAGTTTAAACCAAAGGCAATTACTTTAATTAAGATTAACAAAAACTTGGTTGAAAATTTAAAGTTCAAATTAAAATTAAAGTTAACATGTAAATTGTGAAATATGAGTGAAGAAACAGTAAATCAACAACAGTAAAACAGTAACTTTAAAATACTCAAAAATAACTGATTCGGAACCTTAAACCTTGATTCGGAACTAACTGATTCGGAAGATACTATTCATTCATTCGGAACATACTCATTCGGAACATACTCATGCGGAACATGCTCATTCGGAACTTTCCGAATGAAGGTTCATTCGGAACTTGCTGGATCGGAAGACACTGATTCGGAACCTTCAGCTTGATTCGGAAGATCTACTTGGTTCGGAAGTTTAATGCTTGACTCGGAACTTTCCGGGTGAAAGCTTGATTCGGAAGTTTTCTCTTGGTTCGGAAGTTTCCGAATGAAGGACTCATTCGGAACTTTTTGTTTGATTCGGAAGATCTGGAAACCCAGTTACAGTAGCAGAAAAGCGAAGAACACGGAACAAGGGTTTAAATCAAAATCAAATCAAATACTTAAAAAGAATTTACCAAATTAAATACAAATCATTTAGACAACATAAGCAACAAATCCCACTAATAAAAACACAAATCCAAACAACTTTTGAAGATCAAATCAAGAAAATAAAAACTTAAGAACTTGAAGATAAAGAAGATGATGAACAAGATGAAAATGGAAGATTAAACAAGAACTTAGTATTGAATGATTGATGTTTTGACAAGATGAAACAAAGATTAAAATTACAAGATTAAAGAACTAAAGATAAAAATCACCAATCACCCTAGTGGTGATGGTGTTCTACGAACCAGGAGAAAGGGTGGGGAGGAAGAAAGAAAAACTAAAAAACTCCTCTAAAATGTGTGAGGGGAAGGCTATTTATAGCCTTGTCCTTTGGTTAGTGAGTGGGCTCTCTCCCGTTCTTCTTGTCTTTTCGTCTTTTCAGAAAAGCTTCCATTTTCGATTCTGATTCGGGATTTGTTGTCGATTAAATTCAACTCGTCTTTTAATTTCTTCGTTTAATAGACTTGAGTTTCTTCGACTTATATAAATCTTCCATCTTTGGTCCTTTTCTTCGATAAATCTTCGAATAGGCCCAGTGACTTCAAATCTTTTGCATTCCTTGGACAATAGACTTTATCTTGAGTCTTTTTCTTCAGTAAAACCCGTGCAATCCCATGTTTTCTTCAATATTTATCCGGTTGGCTCTGAAAACACTACAAACACAAAAACCACGCATAATTCCAAACAAATGATATTAAATACGTGTTTTGGTCTCGTTTTAGCCCGAATTAAGTGGTAAAAGGATGGGTGTTTACACACCTATCAAATCCCCTACACTTAACCATTGCCATGCCCTCATGCAATGCTTAGTGATAAAGCAAGTTTACACTTTTCTCATAATTAATCAACCTTGGCCTTATTTAAGATTCTACTAAACAAAAATTAAAGAAATAAAACTTCAAAGATAACAAAGGGATAGAAAACCATTTTCACGTGAAAATAGCTACATGGAAATAACTTGTAGAGAAATCGATGACTTACATTAGGGCTTTGGTGCTGCGAAGATTTATCACCCTCAAGTTTCACGTTCCCCAAACTAAGCTTAAAAACGAGATCATTGTTATTATAAGTTAGCAATTCAAACACTTACACACATGGCCTAATTAAATGCTTAAACTCCCTTATTCCTAGGTGTATCTCTTATATTTTATTTTTGTCTTAGAATGATCATGAAGATGCATTTTTGGACTTATTTCGATAGTTTATTAGGGCTGAAAGCAAAGTAGGACGATTTGATCAATAGTTAGCTAAAGGACAAAATCTCTTAAAACTGCTTCTCGGGATATCAAAAAGTTCATATCTTGGCATAACTTGGTTCACGATTTGAGACCTTTCTCGGGCCGATATTTGGCATGTACTTCATACTTCATATCTTCGAGAGACGTTCTTGAGATAATGGTCTTCTCATCATAATAGATTTTCTTCACTTGGAGACTTTTGAGGGGTTCTCCAACTTTGTTGACCACGACTTCATGATTATTTCTTCAATCTCTAATTGGGATTTTGAGATACAACGATCCGCCTCCTTTTCGGACTTGGATCTATTTATCCTCATACCTTGTTAGGGTCTTTTCGGATAGACTTCTCCATGATCTTTATGGGAGTTGATTGCTTTTCGTCGTGAGTCTTGATCCTTCATATTGACTTTAGGAATAATGCTTTTCACATCACTTTGGATCTTCAGCAATAAAATTGAATCCTCATGCCTTGTTAGGACCTTTTCGGACTCGCCAATCTTCGCGCCCCGCTTCATAAGTTATGCCTTGGCTATGAACTCTTATCATTACCGAGCAACTTTTAAACGATCTTGGGCTAGAAGCTAAGTAACTTTTCAAATCGTAAGACCTTACTTATTGCAGATAAATTATTAGCAAGTGATGGGAGAATAGGCAAATAATTACACCAAGTGAGCTTGCGCAAGAATACCGACTTATAATTGACTCTATCATTTCTCGTCCTCCACAATTTAAAATCTCAAGTAATGAGACTCGTGGACACTTAGCCTAATAAACCAATTAAGGTCTATATGGTTAAGGATACTAGCTAGAATAAACTTGGATAAGTCTATTCGGGTTGAGTCAAAATAAACGCAACGGGCCTAATATGTCAAAGATTCCTAAACTAGCTACACCACTTTATTAATATTTTTGACTTTATTGCGGGATATATACATATGAAAGCAACGATAAAAATTTAAAAATTACGACTAAATGGCCAAAGTTAATAAAAAATTTGAAAAATGCTGAAAAATAGGATTTTCCGGTTAATTGAAGGCATTTTCATGGAAAAGTCCACTTAAAACTTCGATAGAAGTCTCCCCTACACTTAAGATAAACATTGTCCTCAATGTTTAAGCATGTGGGAGAAGTCTCCCCTACACTTATGACATTGTGCACGTTGGTTAACTCAAGTTAAGGAAGAGACGACTAACGTGATCAATTTCAAATGTGAGTATGAAGAAAATTGAATCACGATAGTTGAGAGATAGAACCGGATTTCGGATAAACACGGGAGCACGGTTCTTCAAAGATTCCAAGAGTGCACTTATCCCTGTAATCACATCACCACAAAAAGGCAAACACATATAGAAGTCCCCCCTACACTTAGGGGATTAAAACATACAAGGATAGATACTCGGGCTGCCTCCCGAGGAGCGCTTGTTTTTGATAACCGAGTCACGAGCCTGACTCGACCCAAAATTAGTTCATGGGGAACGTGGTGAGGGATGGAATCACCTCCTTAGAGGTGTCCTCACCAAAGTACAACTTCACTCGTTGGCCATTCACCTTAAAATTTGGTCCATTAGGTTGAGCAAGCTCGAGAGTACCATATGGAAAAATTTGGGCAATGGTGAATGGGCCGGACCAACGAGATTTGAGCTTTCCCGAGAAGATTTTCAACCGAGAGTTAAAAAGTAAGACTTTGTCTCCAACATGGAACTCTCGGTTTTTGATCTTAGAGTCGTGAATGAGCTTAGTTCTTTCCTTATAGATCAAAGAATTTTCATAAGCCTCATTCCGAAGTTCATTTAGCTCATTGAGTTGGATCTTGCGTAGGTCACCGGCTTTGTTTATATCAAAATTAGCCCACTTCAAGGCCCAATAAGCCTTGTGCTCCAACTCAATGGGGAGGTGACACGCTTTCCCGTACACAAGACGATAAGGCGTACAGCCGATTGGGGTCTTGTAAGCAGTACGGAAAGCCCACAAAGCATCATCAAGTTTATCTGCCCATGAGGCACGATGCTCTCCCACGGTCCTTTCAAGAATTCGCTTCAGCCCTCGGTTGGATATTTCAGCCTGGCCATTAGTTTGTGGGTGGTAGGCTGTGGAAAGACGATGATTTACACCGTACTTAGCCATGACTCGAGCAAATTGGTCATTGCAGAAATGAGTCCCACGATCACTAATAATGGCGCGAGGCACACCGAATCTAGCGAATAGAGCTTTCAAAAAGTTACAAACCACCCTTGCGTCATTAGTATGCAAAGCTTTGGCTTCAACCCACTTTGAAACGTAGTCAACGGCTACAAGGATGTATTTGTTTCCTTTAGAAGAAGGGAATGGCCCCATAAAGTCGATACCCCAAACATCAAAAATTTCACACTCTTGAATGAAATTCTGAGGCATCTCGTCTTTATGTGTGATTTTGCCTTGCTTTTGGCAAACATCACATCGTTTGACCATATCGTGAGCGTCACGGTATATGGAGGGCCAATAAAATCCCGAATCAAACACTTTTTTAGCGGTGTAGTTGGGACCAAAGTGACCACCGGTGGGTCCTTTGTGGCAAGCATCAAGGATGTCCGACGCTGCCGGTCCATCAACACATCGGCGAATTATCAGATCAGCACATTGTTTGAATAGGTAAGGGTCGTCCCAAAAGTAAGTCTTGATGTCGGTAAAGAACTTCTTCTTTTGCTGGGACGTCAACCCTTCCTTGAGAATTCCACCCGCCAAATAGTTTGCAAAATCCGCAAACCACGGGGTTTCATTCGGCTTCGAGTTTATAGACATTAAGGTCTCCAAGGGAAAAGAATCATTGATTTCTTTGGTCGGATGATCCCCTTGGTATGGATCCTCAAGTCTACTAAGATGGTCCGCGGCTAGGTTTTCTGCTCCTTTTTTATCGCGGATGTCGATTTTAAATTCCTGGAGCAGCAAAACCCAGCGAAGAAGTCTTGGTTTGGAATCTTGCTTTGTCAACAAGTACTTCAACGCGGAATGATCGGTGTACACAATGGTGGTGGAAAGGACAAGATAGGGGCGGAATTTTTCAAAAGCATAGACAACGGCTAAAAGCTCTTTTTCGGTTGTCGTATAATGCAATTGTGCCCCAGTCATTGTCTTGCTAGCGTAATGGATTGGTTGGAAGTGTTTATTCACTCTTTGTCCAAGAACCGCTCCAATAGCAAAATCACTAGCATCGCACATCAACTCAAAAGGAAGCTCCCAATTAGGGGTAACCAAGACGGGTGCCTTAGTTAGCTTATCCTTAAGCGAGTTGAAGGCTTCAAGACACTCTTTAGAGAAGATAAAAGGAGTATCTTTCTCTAAGAGGTGGGTCATCGGGCGAGCGATTTGAGAAAAATCTTTGATAAAGCGACGGTAGAAGCCCGCATGACCCAAGAAACTTCTCACACCCTTCACAGTGGAAGGTGGAGGCAACTTTGCTATAACATCAACTTTAGCACGGTCTACTTCAAGACCGGCTTTCGAAATCTTATGTCCAAGCACGACGCCTTCTTTTACCATAAAATGGCATTTTTCCCAATTTAGAACAAGGCGAGTGTCTTCGCACCGCTTTAGCATACGTTCTAAATTGGCAAGGCAAGCAGAGAAGGAATCCCCGAAGACCGAGAAATCATCCATGAAGACTTCCATGGTTTGTTCAACCATGTCATGGAAGATAGCTAACATACACCTTTGGAAAGTCCCGGGCGCATTACATAAGCCAAAAGGCATTCTTTTGTAAGCGAAAGTGCCATAGGGACAAGTGAATGTAGTCTTCTCTTGATCTTGGGGATCGATGGGTATTTGAAAATAACCCGAGAAACCATCAAGAAAGCAGTAATATTCATTACCAGCTAATCGTTCAAGCATTTGGTCCATGAAAGGTAGAGGGAAATGATCCTTTCTCGTGGCATCATTGAGTTTGCGGTAGTCTATACAAACTCTCCACCCAGTAACGAGACGAGTGGGAATCAACTCGTTGTGTTCATTGGGAACAACGGTTATTCCGCCCTTCTTGGGCACACAATGGATTGGACTAACCCACGGTGAATCCGAAATAGGGTAAATCATACCCGCATCAAGAAGTTTGATAACCTCTGTTTTGATGACTTCATGTATTTTTGGATTCACCCTTCGTTGGCTTTGAATAGTGGGCTTATAGTCGTCCTCCATGAGAATTTTGTGTGTGCAGAAGTGAGGATCAATTCCACGAATATCCGAGATTTTCCACGCAATAGCCTTCTTGTGAGCTTTCAACACAGCAACGAGGCGAGTCTTCTCTTCTTCTTTCAAATCCTTTGCAATAATGACGGGCGACTTCTTGTTGTCGTCAAGGAACACGTACTAGAGATGAGGCGGCAACTCCTTAAGTTCCAAATCCGAAGGATTTTCGACGGGAGGCGTTTTCAAAGTCGTGGCATCGATAGTAATAACCGTGGGAGATGGGGGCGAAGGATTGTCTTCGGTGAGAAGATTGTCAAAGAAACTCATATCTTCATCCCCCTCGGTGGGAGAATCATTAGTAGCTAAATTCGCATCTCCCATGGCATCTTCAAGATTGTTCCAGAATAAATCACTATCTCCAAATAGAGACAACGATGAATCAATAGAGGACACGGTCTCAACATTGGGAAGAGAGGTAGGAATACTTTTGCAAGCATCATTAAAGTGTTCTTCACAAGCCTCATCAAGAACGTCAATACAATTAACGCTCTCATATGAATAAGGCTGTTTAGACAACTTTCCCATGTTGAAGACTACTTTGTCGTCACCCACTCTCATGATAAGCTCTCCGGCTTCAACATCAATAAGAGTGCGACCGGTCCTCAAGAATGGACGACCAACAATAAGTGGCACACGGGGGTCCATCTCGTAGTCGACGACAACAAAATCAGCAGGGAAGGTGAATTTGTCGACTCCTACAATAACATCTTCGGCTATCCCCACTGGATAAGCAACCGTACGGTTGGCCAATTCCAAAGTCATTTTAGTGGGGACTAGCTCTGGGAGAGATAATTGCTTCCAAACACTTAGAGGCATGAGATTAATACTGGCACCTAGATCGGCTAGGGCCATGCAATTCTCTACTCCCGGGAAATTGCAAGGGATAAGAAAACGACCCGGATCACCAAGCTTGGTTGGCAATTTCCTTAAAAGCACTGCAGAGCAGTTCTCATTAAGTTGGGTGTTAGCAATATCGAGGAGCTTTTCCTTGTCGCTCAGAAGGTCTTTAAACATTTTGGCGTATTTGGGCATGTGAGCGAGAGCCTCAGCGAAGGAGATATTGAAATTCAGTTGTTTAAACATTTTAAGAAAGTTAGAAACCTGAATATCATCCTTGCTCTTTTGCTTCTCTTTCCTCAACCTAGAAGGATAAGGTATATTGGAAGAAGAGGAAGGCTTTGGGAGTATAGGATCACTCACAGCCACGGGTGGAGGAGGGGTAGAAAGAAGAGGTGGAGAAATTGGGGAAGGAGAAGGATGAGGAATGGGAGCAGGCGACTCGTTCTCCTTAGTCACAACCACCGGTGGCGGTATAGGAAGCTCGGGTTCCTTGGTACCTTTGCCACTTCGAGTGGTGATTGCTTTCATCTCCCCTCATGGGTTCGCAACGGTGTTACTCGGAAGAGTACCCGAAGAAGAGGGTTGACTACTTTGGAAGAAACTAGCCATCATGTTCCTCAGATCATTAGTCTGGCTATCCAACGTGTTTCTCATGTCAGCTCTCAAATCATTTCCTTGCTTGACCAAATCTGCCTTCAAATTGCGCACTTCTTCTTGGAGATTTCCCACTATCACATCATTGGTTCTCATGTAGGTGGCGACCTCTTGGTGTAAAGCAGTGGTGGTTTGGTTGGAAGGAGCATTGTATGCAGGTGGTTGGTAAGCTGGTTGTTGGTAGACTTGATTGTTACGTTGAGGTGGTTGTTGCTGCTTGTGAGGTGGGACGTATGGTTGTCGAGGTTGTTGTTGTTGTTGAGCAGGGCGGTTAAGGTTTTGTTGTTGGTTTGGGTTGGTAGGAGGAAAGCCAGGTGGTGAAAGATAGTTGTTGCTGCGGTAGCTAAGCAAGTTACGGTCACCTTGAGGTCTAGCTTGATAAGCAGGTTGTTGGTAGGTGCCATATGACGCATTCACATTCTCAGCAGGGTAATCTTGGGTGGCAGTACAAGTTGTGTAAGAATGGGGACCACCGCATATCTCACAAGGTTGGCTGACAGCGTTCACTTGTGCATGTTTGGCGTTGTTGCTGTTGTTGTTGCTGACGGTGTGGGTGACAAGCGATTCAAGAAGCGTGGTGATTTTGTCTAATCGCTTGTCGCTGTCATTAGTGCTAGCACTAGCAACATTGGTCCTAACACTCTTGGTTTGCACACGAGACTTGTTCTCAATGATATCCCAAGCAGCATTAGAAGTCTTAGCCAATAAATTACCCCCTGAGGCACTATTCAGTGAATCTTGGTCACTCATGTTTAAACCATTGTAAAAAGTATTTATTTGATGAACTTTGGTAAAACCATGTTGTGGGCATTTTCTTAAAAGATCTTTAAAACGATCCCAAGATTCACTGAATGACTCATCGTACTTTTGTTCAAAGTTTATAATCTCATTCCGCAAAGCGGTAGTACGAGAGGGTGGAAAAAAGTAGTTGATAAACTTTGTTTCCAAATCCGTCCACGAGAGAATGCTCTGTGGCGGTTCCTTAGCAAGCCAATGCCGGGCTTGTCCCTCTAAAGAAAAGGGAAAAAGTTGTAACCTTATCACTTCTTGTGAAACCCCATTGAACTTGACCGTGTTAGTGAGTTGTAGAAATCTCTTGATGTGGTCGTGTGGATCATCAATGGTTCGTCCCAAGAACGGTTGAGCTGAGACCATCTGGATAAAGCCTGACTTGAGCTCGAAATTGTTGGCGGCAATTGGTGGTATAACAATTGGATCCGTATTGCCATCGACATGAGCTTGCAGCAATTCAATCATGGGGCGGTTATCCGGAAGGTGCTCATTGTTGTTGTTATTCATGTTGTTGAAAGGCGGATTGTTGTTGTTATTATTGTTGTTCGGAGGTGGTATGTTATTGTTGTTTTGGACACCAGCCATGTCTAAGTTATCGAGAGGCTCGGGCTCTTGATAAGACGTGGATCGAGTGCGCATACACCTGCAAAAGAACGAACAAAGAAAAACAAAGCAAAAATATTTTTGGTTTTTATTTTTTTTTAATTTTTTAGGATTTTTTAAAAATTTTTTATTTTTTAGTTGTTTTTGAAGATTTTCTTAAAAAAGTAACGTTCACGGGGAACGGATCCCAAAATCCAATTTCTCACAAAAAACTTTTGATCTTAACGAGAAGAGCCGGCAGCGGCGCCATTTGATATAAGGGTTTTGCTAGGTTCAATTTTAGTCTCTCGATATCCTCTCGAATTGATCTAGGTCTTAAGTGGAGTGATTGTTCTTGGTTACTAAATAAAGGGGTTGGGTTTTCTAGTCTAATAAAAAGTGGAAATGAAAGTTTAAATCAAAGGCAATTACTTTAATTAAGATTAACAAAAACTTGGTTGAAAATTTAAAGTTCAAATTAAAATTAAAGTTAACATGTAAATTGTGAAATATGAGTGAAGAAACAGTAAATCAACAATAGTAAAACAGTAACTTTAAAATACTCAAAAATAACTGATTCGGAACCTTAAACCTTGATTCGGAACTAACTGATTCGGAAGATACTATTCATTCATTCGGAACATACTCATTCGGAACATACTCATGCGGAACATGCTCATTCGGAACTTTCCGAATGAAGGTTCATTCGGAACTTGCTGGATCGGAAGACACTGATTCGGAACCTTCAGCTTGATTCGGAAGATCTACTTGGTTCGGAAGTTTAATGCTTGACTCGGAACTTTCCGGATGAAAGCTTGATTCGGAAGTTTTCTCTTGGTTCGGAAGTTTCCGAATGAAGGACTCATTCGGAACTTTTTGTTTGATTCGGAAGATCTGGAAACCCAGTTACAGTAGCAGAAAAGCGAAGAACACGGAACAAGGGTTTAAATCAAAATCAAATCAAATACTTAAAAAGAATTTACCAAATTAAATACAAATCATTTAGACAACATAAGCAACAAATCCCACTAATAAAAACACAAATCCAAACAACTTTTGAAGATCAAATCAAGAAAATAAAAACTTAAGAACTTGAAGATAAAGAAGATGATGAACAAGATGAAAATGGAAGATTAAACAAGAACTTAGTATTGAATGATTGATGTTTTGACAAGATGAAACAAAGATTAAAATTACAAGATTAAAGAACTAAAGATAAAAATCACCAATCACCCTAGTGGTGATGGTGTTCTACGAACCAGGAGAAAGGGTGGGGAGGAAGAAAGAAAAACTAAAAAACTAAAAAACTCCTCTAAAATGTGTGAGGGGAAGGCTATTTATAGCCTTGTCCTTTGGTTAGTGAGTGGGCTCTCTCCCGTTCTTCTTGTCTTTTCGTCTTTTCAGAAAAGCTTCCGTTTTCGATTCTGATTCGGGATTTGTTGTCGATTAAATTCAACTCGTCTTTTAATTTCTTCGTTTAATAGACTTGAGTTTCTTCGACTTATATAAATCTTCCATCTTTGGTCCTTTTCTTCGATAAATCTTCGAATAGGCCCAGTGACTTCAAATCTTTTGCATTCCTTGGACAATAGACTTTATCTTGAGTCTTTTTCTTCAGTAAAACCCGTGCAATCCCATGTTTTCTTCAATATTTATCCGGTTGGCTCTGAAAACACTACAAACACAAAAACCACGCATAATTCCAAACAAATGATATTAAATACGTGTTTTGGTCTCGTTTTAGCCCGAATTAAGTGGTAAAAGGATGGGTGTTTACACACCTATCAGTCTTTAAAGATTGTATGATTCCTTTGTCACTTTCTTTCGCAATGACGATTAAGAAAAGTCAAGTCCAATCACTTTTCAAAGTTGGTTTATATCTTCCACGTCCTCTTTTCACCATGGACAACTTTACGTTGCTGTTTCACGAGTAAAAAGCAAAAAGGGGTTGAAAGTTGTCGTTTGTGATGATGATGATAATATTTCTAAGACTACTACAAACATGGTGTACAAAGAAGTTCTTCATGGTCTATGAGCAATGTTCAATAGGTATGTTGTTTTTATATTCGTACATTTTATTACATGTTTTGTCAACAATTCATTTTTTAACACAAACATGTTTAACTAAAGTCTAATTGCAATTATGTCAACAAATAGGTGTTCACGCACTGGAATTTGGCAACCAACTACACAGCTATGACAAACATCATCTCATATTCAAGATCATCAACTTTGAAATTGAAAAACGCATGAAACTCTTTATTTTAGTTTTTGCAAAATCATAACATTACTGTGTAATGATATATGTTTACTTTCAGTTTTTATTTATTTCATATATTAATGTTTCATCCTTACATTATTCATTGTGTATTTCTTTTAATTTACTTTCTCATGACACTTCTTATAAATTCATTTTTCCAAAATTTCCTGTGATTCCACGGGTCTTTAAGCTAGTATATATATATATATATGGATGGGATAATTAGAAAATATAATCTCAGTAGAAAACATTGGAAAACAAAACTGATGTTCTAAAATATCAAACATATGCCCTAATAATTTGGTTCAGGGCATTCTTTTAGTGCATTTCATTTAAGGCATTTGTTTGATATTTTAGGGCATCTGTTTTTGTTTTCTATGTTTTCTATCGAGATGTTGTTTTCTCTAGATCTCATCCATATATATATATATATATATATATATATATATATATATATATATATATATATATATATATATATATATATATATATATATATATATATATATATATATATATATATATATATATATATATATATATATATATATATATATATATAGATTTGCGTTCATATGCGTTACGTTTTAAAATGCAATATAATAGGCACAAATAAGAGTGAGACATGTGTGATTAATCACAATATAAAATTAAAATTATAATTAAATCTCTAGTTGAATGAAAAGGCTAATTAAGTAATTCACAATTTTTCTCAATATCATAAATCACTCTTACGTATTTATACCTCATAAAACTCATTATAACAAATTAGAAATAGTTTCTCTCTCTTCTACATTTGACCATCAATTCGTTAGAAACTAAGTTTGCCAAAACTTCATAAAAGATTCCTCCAATCCTTCTCAATCTCCGCCATTTTTGACTTCTTATAAACCGGGTTTCAAATTTCCGGCTTGATGTATCACAGATCCGGTTTCTTTGTATACTGCTGTTGTGCTATCCGATTTACAACGGGTTATAATTCCTCCCCGCTCATGGGTTTGGTGGTCTTCGTTGTTGTTGATACGTCATGAAAATTGTAAAAAAATGTTTGTGATATATGTTGATGGTGATACATGCTCGGTCGCGTATTAGGGGCTAACAGGTTTCATCTTCAATCTTTTGGTGGTGGTTGTCATCGTGTATCAACAACCGAACGCTCGTTTCTATTGTTTGTCGATGCCAAAATCATATTTAGTGCGTATAAGGTTTTTTGTCAAGTAAAAGTTGCATATTTATCTTTTAATTTATTTATTTTGGTTCAATTGGATAATGAGTTTTGTTTTAGTTGATTTGTACGTGCATTTTTATCAATATGGATTCAAATTTATGTATCATCATAATATATTATACTAACATTCGTGGATTGGATACTTGTTTTATTTTTGTATGTTATGTACTAATAATGCATGACTACATAATACTTTGGCCTTTTAATTGAGTAATTGAAAACAATCGTGTCGGACTTTAGAACCTTCGCCGGAAACCATGGTCAAATTTTAGATCTAAAGTAAGATCGCTATATTAATTTGTGATGGGAACGGTGTCAACTTAATTTAATTGATATGGCCACCGTTTCGAATTCTAATGGGTTTACAGCCTTGTAGTCGTTTATCATCGGGATTTTAGTCGTGTATGAGATCGAATAGTTACTCGATTATTAATGCATCAGGTCGTAAAATGTATCAATAGTGTCACATATGTGTATCATATATCTGAGTAATTGGGTAAAGGGCCACAAACTACCTCCATCGGAAGAAATAAATTTAGGTGTAGCAATGTTGCAATGATTTAATGTTCTAACAGTTGGTTCATTTTCGGATTGTTGAAACCTGTGACTACAAAGATTTTGGGTTGTTAAAATGTGTCAATAATATTTTATCACTAATATATACTGTAGAAAAATAAAATGTTCCACTAATAGTATGTCAGTATATGTAAATGAAAGAAATATGTTACTGTATATGACAAGATTAAACAGAAAAGAAGTTTGTCACTAAAAAGGTGAATCTAAAAGTACACAAATAGTGTACTTTTGTTGCAATACACCCTATAACCATAGAATAAAATATCGATCTATAAGTATACTTTTGCAATACGTAAGTATTTATGGTTTTTATAAGTATAATTTTGTTAATTATTAAAATTAGAAAGAAAAAAATATTTTTTTAGAAAACCGGGTTAACCCGGGTTGACCCAGACCCGGGTTGACCCGGACCCGACGACTCGACCGGGTCAATCTAAGACCCGGGTTTTAAAACATTGTATGGAACAATACTAATGCACTATTAATAATTCTAATTCAATTTGAAAAACTACTTTAATTTAATTGTAACGAAATTTAAGAAACATGTCATATTCAGTTTTTTTAAGTTGGTACGCAGTGCCATTTATTTTTCATTTTATTACAATTATGCCATGCATCAAATCAAATTTCATCTTTACTCATCAAACTTGATCTAATGGTTCACAAGTGTACCTATTATATCTCACTTTAAAGGTGTATACCACAATAACGCTCCCCTATATATATATATATATATATATATATATATATATATATATATATATATATATATATATATAGGTAAGAGTTATATGCAGAACTCATTTTTAGTGTAGAATCATGTAGAATTTTTAAAATGAATATAAGCCTTGGATGAACTTGATGAATGGTTAAGATCAAATATGCTAATTGTAATTGTGCAAAAGATGAAGTATTACTTTTCAATTAAACAAAAGGCTGAAAGGGTATCAATGGTATTTCCTAATTCTAAATTTCTCCATATTTTTTGGCAACTCATTAGTCACTTACGTTTATTTTTTTTAACTTATTTTCTCTCACACACTTTCTTTCTCTCTTAAAACCCTAGACTCCATCTCAACAACCATCAACAACCAAACCACCGCCGAACAATTATTTTTCGGACCACCGTCATCTCAGAGCACCGTCATCTCAGACCACCATCGTCAAACCACGACCGCGACAAAAATAATCATTAAACCACCACCGCAGTCATCTGTATTTATCATTATTGCGGTGGGTTGACCGGTCATAAGATCTGCATCATCAAACCGCCACCTAGATCATCTATATATACCGTGTATGTATTTACCCCTGAAAATTGATTTTTGTTCGAGATTTATACAAAGAATCAGAGGTAAACTTTTTTCCCAGATCTACCAGCTACTTATTTCTTTGGTTTTGTGTATTTGGTTTAATATACAAATAAAATTAATAATCCGCAAAGAAACCCATACGTCTTTATTAAATTGGATGGTTGGCAATTTGAAGATAAGTGTATATAAATTACGTAGTATTATTGTTTGCTAAAGTGAATGACGTATTCGATTATGATTCAAAGCTACTTTTGATATAACTTAATGTTAATTGTGCTAATTTTTTATTTTAAAACATATCGATTACTGTATGATTCATTTAGGGTCATGTTCCCAATACCCCCTACCCCCTCAAAAGTACAAAAAGTACTTCCAATACCCCCTTTTGTCCCCTGTTACAGTACACTACAGTTTTCTGTCAGTTTCTGTTCCGTATTTTTTGACAGTTTACTGTTTTTGACATGTTAAAATATATATTTTTCATTCCGCATTTTCCGTTTCACAGTTTTATAACAAAAAAAATTATAAAAATTAAAAAAAAATAAAATAAAAAAAAAATCAAAAAGTTAAAGAGGTATTAGAATCCATTTAGGAGGGGTACCAATAACCACCCCTTCATTTATGAATAATGGTTTTCAGTGGAGATGTCGTTTTTATATATTTGAATCAATTTTTATTTTCTAACATGTCATTCAAATTTTTTTGATGTATTTTAATAGGATCTTTTTTGGCTCCAGTAATAATTCATTTTTGTTTTTAAAGTTTTCATTTAGTTTGTGTAAGCATGAAGAGATTTGATATATTTATATAAACTGAAGTTTGTTCGTGAATAATAGTCGTAGTCAATATCAACGTATCTACTTGATTCATTGGTGTTCCATAAGAATTTGATTAAGCTTGCTTTATGACCATGGCTTTACTTGTTTGGAACCTTGACTGTGACATGAATGCCTTTGATGAATTAATTATATTTGTTTTGAAAACTAAATATAGTTTTCAAGTTTATTTCGTTAACTAGCTTTAAAATTAGTTCAACAAGGCATTATTTAATATAACTATTCTTTTAATAAATATTTTTTTCAGTGGGGATTCCGAATGAAAGACGGTAGTGACGAAGATGATCAACAAATACGCTTCGTTTTCTTTGAAGCCGGAAGAATATGTTTTTGAAAGGAATGTACATATGTTCTTGAAAAACGTACCACATATGTTCTAATAAATCTGATTACAAAGGGAATAGTACATCCATGTTCTTGGCAAAGTGCATTCTTGTTCTAATATTTGGAAGACGTTATTGATGTGAAGACCTTTTTGACGTGCATCTATGTTTCTGTCGCGCATCTATGTTTTTGTCGTGCATTTTTTTACGTGCATAAATGTTCTTGTCGTACATAGATGTTTGTGTTCATAGTTTATTGTAAAATTTTAAGTTATATGTGTAACATTTATATTTTTTTTGCTTTATTATATATCGGGAAAATTTATGTAAAATTATATAACATTAATGTTATTTGTCTTATTACAGATTTAGAACATTTATGTTTTTGTAAATCTCTAAGACATAGTATAACACTTACGTTATAAAAAAAACATACATACACTTTATTTTTCTTAGAACACCAATGCTAAAAATGTAAAAAAAAAAACAAAAAAAAGTTGAAATTCCAAAAATTAAGAATGTTAAAAACATTTTTTATTTAAATAAATTTAAAAACAAATTGAAAATGTGTTTTACTATTTGACCCTTTTGAATTAAATAAAAAGATTTAACAATACTAATTTGTTATTGGTCCAAAATAGTTCTGCAGAGTTTTACACCTAAAATAGGTTCTGTATATATCTCAACCTTACATAGGTAAGAGTTATATATATATATATATATATATATATATATATATATATATATATATATATATATATATATATATATATACTAGTAGCAAAACCCGTCCGATGGACGGGTATGACTTTTAATTGTCATTTTAATTTTTTTAAGTTTGTGAATATTTATTTATAATGTTCTATTAATAGGTATGACTTAATTTGATTATTTTTTATTTTTTTATGCGGTAAATATTTGTTTTTAATTTTGTCTTTAGTTTAGTTGTATTTTAAATCATTACCAGTCGTATTTTTAAGCATAGCGTTTATTTTTTCGAGCATGCTCAATTTCCATTGTCATTCCTGCCAGCAATTATATAGTATATGTATTAACTTAGCTGAAAATTTACACGACAAACATAAAATGACTTGTATATTAAGTAGTAAAAAAAATTAATTTGTAATTTTTAAACCTTTTTGTAAATTATTATTTTTTCATAAAAACCTTTTTTAAAATTGTAAATAAGAGGATGTAATTTATAAATTTTAAATAGTTGTCATCGTAAGATATTTTTTTTTATAATGAGTGTCAAAGCGATAAATAAATTCGTGTTATTTAAGAGATAATCAAAGTTTGTAAAATATAAGCATAATCCTTGAATAAAGGTTTAGGTACATTTAATAAAAGCCACATCGAACATTGTTTGTTGCATTGTTTTGAAACCCGGGGTCGACTTGGACGGGTCAATCGATTGACCCGGTTCCGGCCGAAAAATGGTCATATTGACCCGGGTTTTATATTTTCGAAACCTGGTTCGATCCGTCGAGTTTGGAGTGACCCGGGTCAACCCGCTTCTTGAGATCCGGCCGAATTTTGATTTTTTCGAGGTTTTTTTTAAAATTATATAAATTTTACGTATTTACGACGAAATTTATTTTTTACATATTATATTGGTTGGTAAATAATTTAAATTTTCAATATACGGGAGTTTATATGGTTTTTATACAAAACTTTTGTTAATTATTAAAAATATAAAAAATTATTTTTTTTTTAAAACTGAGTTGACCTTGGTCGACCCAACTGGACCCGGTGACTCGACAGGACCGATTTGAAAACCGAATTTTAAAACATTGGTTTGTTGCAAATTGCAATATATAAAAAAAAAAATATGCAAACTCGATAACTTAATGGAAAGAAGTCGAAGTCAACAAACAATATATTCTTATACTTCTTGTGTACACATCACCAAAAATATTTTTGTCATTTTTTTTTAATGTTAAATATTTTTTTCATTGACTATGTCAAAAAGTGTGGAGTTTATGTAGTGAGGTTTATACCTTCCAATCTCGGTCAACTGATTTCACACTTTAAAGTGTGGAGTTTAGTGAGTTTATGTAGTGGGAGATCTAATGTTTTGAAACTGGTTGACTCGGTTCTGGGAAAAAACAGATAATTTTAAATCAGGCTTTACACTTTTAAAACTTGGTTAAATTTTCCAAGTTTGAGGTGAACCGGGTCAATTCGGTTCTCGAAACTCAACCGGGTTTCAATTTGTTCGTTCCTTTTTTCAAATAATACATATAAATTATGTGTATTTGCAACGTAATTTTATTTTTACATATTATATTTTTTATTAAATAGTATTATATGTTTATTATATGTACGATATCATAATTTTTTTTAATAATTTTTTTATAATCTGCTAAAAATACAAGTTCTCATATTTTTCAAAAAAACTGAATTGACTTGGGTTGATCCGGTGACCTGGGATGTGTCGATTCCAAAACTGGTTTTCAAAATATTGGGGAGATATATATCATAACGAAACATTAAATTAGATGTAAATTTCAATCGAATGAAGTATTATCCGGTGGCAAATGTTTAAATGAAAAGGGGTCATAGCAACTTTGCAATTACACAACTGAAATGTTGTATCACACAATCCCATCAACTTTCCTCCTAACTTGTACGTGTCTACGTCACTTCTTGTTTCTAGATACTCTATGACTTAAATAGATCGCCTACCGTCATTGCCCGAACAATCATCTTCAATGTCCACGTCAAGGTTAGAAATAACAAACCGAATATAAGAAGTGATCAAACTTATTTAGTTCAAACATGTATTCCGAATTTAATCTTTTTTCAATGAAGAAGAAACAACCCATAAGAAAAACTGTTTCTCCGTCCGTATTACAGTTTCTCAAAATATCTGCTTAAAACACACACATGCATATAACGTTTTGATAAGACATAAAGGTCTACAAAATTAAGCATGCCTCAAAAAAATTCACTGGTTTCACTTTTCTCAAGTATGTAGTTATTTTGCTTTGATCACGCCACACACTTCAAGAAGAAATTCATGAAAAGTTTTTTTTTCTAACGTTAAGACATAACTATTCGTGTGTAAAGTGTTTTGGAATTTCATGAGCAGATGAAAATGTTTACTTTAGAAAATGCAGCAGCAGCAACACCGCCACATCAACAGGAACTGGTTAAGACGGATCGGAGAACGTTCACTTCCTCTGATGAAAGTGAAATGATGAAGCAGGTTGTGGCTACCCATTCACCTGATGGTCGGCATCTGGATTTTAGCCAATTTTTCATGTCATTGAAGAAACACTCCGTCATGCTATTCCTGCTAGCATCGAGAATGTCATTGATGTATGTTCAAGATGCTTAATTATTTTGTAAAGATAACGTTGTTGACCCATTTATTTATAAATAGGTCGATTTGGGTTATATTTAAGACGGGTTGAAGTCCCCAAAGTGTATATTTAACACATTACACATATAACAACTGATTCTTTTTATTCTAAAATGGTTATCATTTTAATAATAAAGTTTTCCTAATCATGCTTGACGCGGTAATCTTCTATTATAGCTAATTTGGCCCCAACCCATTTTGGCATCCACTCCACCAATTTTGTCCCATCTAAGTTTATCTCACTTACTAAGTGTATATCTTTTCAAGAGAAGGCTGATTTCGCAGACTTTAATGATATTGATGTAATCCCAGATGGTTTAGCCCATGTAATCTATAAAATATTCTGTGAGGTTAATATTAAAGGTACCATTTATAGTTATCTAAGATCTAATTCTTTAAATTTGACTTGTTTGACTATTAAAAAAATCTATTATTACCAAAAGTTACCCGTTTTCACATAAGAGGAAGCAACTCACTTGCGATTTAAGATAAGCATCTGCAGTGGCATCACCAAGAGAACGTCGACTTTCTACAATTTGAATTTGTATTTAAGTACCTGCAATGTATTGTAAATTATTTTGCCTTAGTACCAGTTTCTGACCAAACAATTTTTTTTGGGCTTAGTGATGTAGACAGAGAGAATCATTAACTGGAAACGAAGTATGAGATTAGAAGGTGAAACAACTACACATTCAGATGATTCGCACGAAAGAGACCTCTGCCTGACATTCTTAAGTGTATTAACCCACTCATCATCTTCTGCTCCTAAACACGCAATCAGACCAGCACCTCCTCTAATTATCAAGTAATATAATTTAAACCATCTTATAAATATAATAGGAATTGAATGGATCAAGTATTGGTTGGGTTCTGGACTTACCAAATCTTCCCTTGAAGCTTGATGGATCGATTACATTCAGATCTTGCACACCAAAGTGTTTCACCGCCTGTGTTTTCCTTCTGAAACGCAAGTAATTGTTTATGCATCAATTTTCATGTAAATGGTTTTCATGTAAATGGTGGTCGTTTCTTACCAATAACATGTGAAAGGTTCGGTCTGGGTTCTTTTTTTTATCTCAACTATATCATATTGTATGAAGACCTAAAAAAGTCTCAAATATTTTGAGAGTATCAAGAGGTTGACATACCTGGATGAAAAATTGTTGTTCTACATACCTATCTTTGTTATGTCGTTCTTTTCCATCTTGTACTTTCTTCATAATCCGCTGCATGAATGTCTATCATTAGACCTTCAACCTACAACATACGCGAGCCAATTATGAAACATAATCACTACTGGTTTGTTTAATGTTTATATGAAAACTTACATGTTCATTGGACACCCTTTCCTTGTCTTTAAACTATCGTCTTCCGATTGAAAAAAAAGACACCAAGTCTAATAAATCGACATCTCCTAATGGTACTGAACTATCATTATTTGAATAGCTTCCCAGCATAAGATACAATATTTCACAGGCCTTAAGTAATTCATGGTGCTTCCTTATAAGCAGAATCCATGTCATTAGCAGATACAGCTTTGAGCCACAGGCTCCGGGCATAAATTCCAAATTCGTATCGTCGTCTTTGAAAGATTTATATTGTTCGAAGTTCCATTCATTTTCTTACTTCCAAACACAAACAACAGATAAACATCATTACTAACCGTTCACAAAATCAGATAAGTAAAACAATGCTTTCTAAACCATTTATTCATGCTTTCTAAACCATGAGATAAGTAAGCAACGCTTTCTAAACCATTTATTCCTTCACTTGTAATCAGGGAAGTAGAGTTCTGGATTCATCCATTCATTAGCTAGAGAAATCAACAAAACTTTATATAAAGACATATAGGCAAAGAAAATAATGAAGAAGGAACAACATATCCACGTTCTGAAAAGCTGCTCTAAAAGGACACATGCAAAAGTAAAGAAGTAAATTGGTAGGTTAGAAGAGACATCTTACAGTAAGCTAGAAAAACATTGGGAGAAGCTAAAAGTTTAGAACTGTACTCATATTAGACCAGATTGTAGTGTCAATCTATAAACAACAAAATCAAGAAAGACACACTTCAACTCTAATAACCAACTCCCTCAGTGTTCCCTAAATACGGTACATCTTAAAGTCACCTTCATCGTCATCGTCATCCTGTAAAGAAATGTCCAAGGGTAATTCATAAGATGAAAATTACTCGTATATAATATGATGCTGCTGATAAGACAATTGTAGAACATCATAACCAAATGTTCCCTAAATTACTCGTATATAATTGAATTGTTAACTTACATAGGAATAAATATAAACTGAGCACCTCAAATGCGTCAGCCATATTAGGGACATTAGTGTCATACATATCACTTGGTGGACGTCTTGGACCACTCGGTCGACTGGTTGGTGGCGAACTACATGCACTTCCACGTGGAGAACCTGGAGCTAGTCTAGACTCTAGAGCACGTGCCTTTTTCCTTAGTGAGAAGTACGTTTGGTCCAATCTAATTGAGCATGTTCTACAGCTTTGAGTACATCAGCTCTCACCTAAAGGTTCATTGAGCATGTTGTGTGCCTTTTTCCTTTGTGAGAAGTAGTTCATTACAGAAACATAGGAATTATAACTCATTATAGAAACTAAGACAAATTATATTTAAAAAATCATTTAAATAGTACTTTTAAAATCTTTTAGATGATAACCCGACCCACCCGTTTTAGTCTAAAACCATTTTGACCCGTCACCTAACCCGTTTCACTAATTGAGGCTGCATATAATAACTTGGCATATCTTTATCTTCACATTGCGGTGCCTTAAAGTATGAGCAAATTCCGTCCCCTGCATAGTCATGAAATAAGAGTTTATTAGGAAAAAAGAGCAAATAATACATAGAGTTTAAAAGTTCAGGGTATTACTACTTAACCTCTATGTGAGATGGAGAGAGAACACCAACAGAATATGTCCTCCTCCCGTTTACCCTGTCCCTCTTGAGTTCACAATGGCACTTGATTTCCAGTGAGTATGATGTAAAATTTTCCATATCAATTTGATGTTTGCATTTCTATCTCTCATTTTCCTGTTGTGTAGGTTCAAAGTCAACGCAAAAAAGTTTATGAGTGTATACATAATTGAGAAGAAGGACACTGCAACTAAATGGTGTGATTAGTATTCTTGTAAAATTTTTTTTTTACTTTTCTGCACACTTATAAGTTGTATGAGTATCCAAGCATGGAAGATGCGTTGTGGGTCGATTGTGGATTATCTGCAAAACGAAAAAATCAACTGTTAAAAACCTTATAATTCAATATAACTATAGGAAAAGAACAGTAACATGCAACAGTTTACATACAAACCTTTTATTTTTGTGTTTCTATGTAGATGTAGGCAATGATGTGTAATGCTCGATTTAATCGTTAACGAAAATGTAGCTGCAAAACATGGTAAACAGAATCTTATAGGAAATAGAAAAGTGCCTCTTACACCAAAAATAACATGCTAAAGAACATGCCTTAAAAGAACACAGTGAACACCATTGCAAGATTATGAATAACAACCATGATTTTTAGTTGAAGCAGACAAGTTAAGAATAAACATGATAAAACTTTCTGATTCCCTTTCCCTTTCTCGATCAGAATCTCCGCCTCTATCATGGTCACGACCCTTGTATTTATCTTTCTCCCTTTCTATTTCACGTTCCCAATCCCGCGATCGCTCTCCGCTGCTGTCGATCCTATGTTATTTGTTTTTAGGAGATGTTCATATTTCATATATCCCTCAACCAGAATGGTCTGTATATCATCGTCACTCGTTGTCGAATCTTGCAAGCTACTACTTCCTGCTTTTATCAGCGCGTCTCTTGAATCGAGATTAGCAGATGCAAGTGGCACGTTCAACGTATATGTGTCATCCAACATTGGTGGTCCCACTTGATGGACAAGCCTAGAAGATACCTTCTTGTGCTATTAGCTAGCCTAGAAACTATGGTAAAGGGCTTAAAGCCGACAATTTCTCGCTAGGAAGTCTAAATGAATTGAGCTGATGAAAGAAGTAGATATATGGCGCGGACATATGGGAGTTATAATCATTGTTAGACACTTTTATGCATATGCTAATTTTTCGTCCTGCTGTATTTTTTTTCTTCACTTCAGACACCGAAATAATCTTGTCACCTATCACTCGTTAGTGTATCTATGTGTTTTGTTCCTAATGGCCAACCTCGTGTTTCGATTCACATGTTGTAAACAGTTCATAGTTGTCTTATTGCCCTTAAGTTTCTATTTTTTGTAATCACTTACCATCTTATAGCTTTTGTAACGTATGACAGTCATTGGTGTGTGTGTGTGCGTGTTTCATCGCACTCGTCTAAATATTATTTCAGCAATAGTGATCTAGATGTGTTAATTTTACAGGAAATGTGATTGAAGCACCTGGATTTACATCGGTGGTATCAAAGCACCAGCTAGCTTCATTGGTATAGTACTAAATATTACAAATCTAGCAATACTGCATAAAGACAAAAAAAACTAACTCGATACGATTAGAAAGAATATCAACGATCTTATAATAAAAATATGTGTCGACTTTTGTTTTGTTGTATGGTAAACAGGTTAAATGAATACTTTATCATATATCTTAAGCAACAATCTCAGTATATGTTTACGTTTTGACTCTAATCATTAAAAAATATATGTCCTGATTTAATCTATGGGTAGTAAAGAAATTGTAAATGAATGAACATGTATATTGAGTTATCAACTGAGGTGAGTAGTATTCTGTATTATTTCCAACCTCTCTCCATTATAAAACGTAAGAACAATTAAAACTATCATAAAACGAAAATGGATGGAGGATAAGAAAAAAATCTAAAAGTTGAAGATCTTTTTGAAAGTAAGTTCATACCTGCTTGCGCATGGCATCACCCAACTCCGCTCCATATAATAATATTTTTCACCATCTGCTGGCCAAAATCACATTAAAATAACACCCTGTGAACCATGAAAATCAAAAAGGAAAAATAAACTTATGTTTAAATCTACCCAATATAAGATAAAAGTGATAAAAGGCGATCTACAACGCATCATCGATGTAAACACTCGCAGCGGCTTTTGCATGATTTCTGAGTAAAAAATTAATTAAAATAAGCAACTCCAAGCCACTACTTACATATTTTGGCTCTATATTCCCTAACAATAGCAAAGCAGTTAAACAATGATCAGTGTACCTGAAAAGGATGTATAGAAATTGACCAAAACTCCGCTTTGCAATCCATCCAGCTTGACTATTTTACAGTTGGATAAGTGCAGACAGATGACTTTGTGTCAAACTTAAGGAGTTCAAACGGTGCCTGGGTTCTTGAATTAAGAACGGAGTATTTAACATGCCACCTAAGACCTGTACAACACAGATAACAAAGAGATTCACCTAAACAATAAAACTTGCTAAATCTTACAGGAACAATATTATATTTTGAAATCGAATCAAATTAACGATAATCATGTGTTAAATAAAACTTTCATAAGATTCTTATAGCAACATTCAAACTCTTGTAAATTTATATATGTCATCCCCTTAAAAATCTAGGTATAGTGAATTTTTTATGAAAAAAAGTACCTGATGAGAGATTTTTAATTACCTCCCACAAATATAAGGCGTCTACAAAAGATAACTCCCTTCGGAAAGTGCCATTAACATGAACAACATACTGATCTGATAAAAGGCTGTTAAAAGACCCAACCAATAAGAGGTACCTTTTGCGGGAAAACTGCTAACGTGGGCCAACAGTTGCTACAGAAAACATATTGATACTAATTGTTTTATGACCTCCTCCTACAACGCACAGTAAAAAAAAAAGAAAATAACTTACAAAAACAAAAATATAATTATGGCTCAGCAAAACAACTAAACTTACAAAAAACACAAACATCAATTTGCCCTGATAGCAAGATAGTTCATGAGGGCATTCACTACTCTTGTAGGAGCTGATATTATGACACATTTAAACTCATAGATAAAATTAAAATCGTTTATTGATGCTGAACAATTTTTTATTCATGAGGGATTTAAGGCTCTGACTATTTTGAATTAGGGTTACTGAGTGTTTTTTTGGGATTTCGAATGTCGAATTTTAGTTACCAGATTTTAGGGTTTTGTGTTGATCGGAGGTTTTTGTGATTTTCTACACAAAATAAATACCGAATTTTTTTTACAGAAAATAAATACCGATTTTAAAAAAGAAATTAAAATTAGAAACTGATGACGTGGATTAATGGCTGCTTATGTGGCATACCCCTCCTCTTATATATAATGTAAAGATATATATATATATATATATATACATATATACATACATATATATATATATATATATATATATATATATATATATATATATATATATATATATATATATATATATATATATATATATATATATATATATATATATATATATATATATATATATATATATATATATATATATATATATATATATATATATATCTTTATATTATATATAGGTATAACTATGACTTGATACCACACCCCTAATCCCAGTCATATGTGACATGGCAGCTCTTAGCCAATAGTATATCAGAAATCCCTAAAAGATCTCAATTTTCCATGTTTTATATGATTTGAAATCGCAATTAATTTAAGATCACGTTTTTAAAACGCGATTTAGAAATCGCGTTTTGATTCGCAGTTCTGATATGGGTTTTTAGAAATAATGTAAAAAAAGTGTCAAACATAAGATTTGACCTCGTGACCCTACGGTTAACGAGTAATCAAGTTTACCACTAAGCTAAAATACTTTCGATGATTTTCTATCAAAAATAATATTAATAAATGCTAAAAAAAACCTATGCCATTCATATATATCATGATATACTCTAAAATTAGAACAAGATATTAGGGGTGTTCAAAAAAACCGAGCCGAACCGATCAATCCGAAACCGAAAAAACCGAAACCGAAAAAACCAGCTTATAACGGTTCGGTTACGGTTTTCATTTTTAGATATCCGTGGTTAACCGAACCGAACCGCACATATTATACATGAAATTTTTTAACTTAATATTCAAATTATATTACATGTATTAATTTTATTAGTACCCTACTTTTATTATACAACGATTTTTCTACTATTAATGTCAACTGTTTTAGACATATATGTGTAAATTTAATTAATGTGATCGTAGTTTATAAATATCGAACAAATATTTTTTAGTTAATATGTTATTTATGAATATTCTAATGCACTTTTTTTAACGAAATAATTTTTATATGATTTTTATCTATTTAATGTCGTTGAATTATACAAAAACTACATTCTATGTTGTAAACCATGTTATTATTTATAAACTAAAACTTTATGAAACTTATATAATGGTTAACCGTGACCCGAACCGTGGGTAACCGCTCATTTCGGGTAACCGTATGTCCGGTTAACCGCCTTGTACGGTTCGATTACGGATAGTAAATTTAACTAACCGAACCGCGATGGATAGTCAAAATCGTTTAACTAACCGAACCGAACCGAACCGACCCGTGAACACCCCATCCAAACATATTATAAACATTACGTATTACGACTTATCAAGATAAACGTATACATAAGTGTCTCATTACTCTAGATCTAAAAATTAATGGTGATGTTTTGGGTTTTGCCTGGTTTAAAGAATTTAGAGGCAAAGCAGGTTAGTGATATTCACTCTTATTCCTGCTGTATTTTTTTATTACCCATTTTAATATCTACTTGATATATGCACAAGTTTTTTTTATCGTGAATTTTTAAGGCACTTCTTCTTGTCTGATGGAGCAGAAGTTGAGGTATCAATACTTATTAATGATTAATTCATGTAATGGTAAATTATATACTTGACACAAGTGCTTTGTCTCTGCTTGCATTGGGAAATAAGATCATTCATATGTATATTTGTTTATTGAACAAGTGTTTGATATTTTCAATTATGTCTGCAAATCCTTAAGCAAGCAAGAATGTACAAGTTGAAGCATCTTGCAAAGATGAACGCCGGTCTTGACTAATGACTCCAGGGATGCTCATTCATGCAGGTAGTTGTTTCTTTTTCCATTATGAAACTTATGTTTTTGTTATAAAATAAAAAAGTGTTATTTAACGTTTTTGATACATTAATCTGCCAATAAGGGTTTGATACAAATAGAAACCAGCGAGTAGCTCCTGTTCCAGTGGACCATGTACAATATTGATGACATGAATTGTCTCTTGGTTTGTATTCTTCATATTTTCCAAGATCAGATGGTTCTACTGCCAAAAGCAGTGGTCAGTGGGTACTGATATTGTCGAGTTTGCACTTTGGGCCAAGGTGCATATCAGTTCTCCTAGAACTGTATCCATTTTTTTAACTACTATTAGTGTGCAACATAATTCTTCCGTTTGTATCATTGTATAGGAACATCAATCCACAACTAAGCAACATAATTTAGATGGATTTTCTGGGGATGGGCTTCGGGGACGCTGCAGTTACATAATTCTTTCTTGATGAACTGTAGCAGATCAAAGAAAAGATATTGAAATACCATGTAGTTAAAACATTGAAGAGTTTATCACTTGGTCAACTTTAACTGATTTCGGGATTCTATATGCATTGAAATTGTTCTGCTGTGAACGATAGTATCCATTAGCACTTTCTCAGTTTCTAGGTGGTTTTCAAAACAATTTCATCATTTGTATTCTATGTCTATATACGAACACATATTTCTTTGGATTAATACCTTGAAGTGCAGCATTTACGTTCATGGTGTAAATCCTCTTATTGATACAATGATACCGATGCTATTTTCTTTCTTGTGATATATTTTTTTATAGAGGCGGCCTGTGCTTTCGTTCAGGAATCAAAACACATCAATGTGAGGTTAAGTTTTAATCCAAATAAATCAGTAAAATATATCGATAGGTCACTTCGCCGTATGCTTAAAACTCATCGTTATATGACTTGTATAATTTATTGGCAGTTTGGGACACTATTCCAACTTCTGAGTAATTCAAATACTCTGCCAAATAGGTGAATGGTTTAATAGGAGCCCTAGCATATTTTGCTGACAAAGACGGGTCTTTGAGAGATTCGTTCAATGATAGTTAGTGAACTGATCACTTTAATTTAACTAAGCCTCTTTTAATTAACCTTTGTATGTGTAACGAATCTAGAAATCGAAAGGCTTTGCAAAAAGAAAGGAGCAAGCATAAGGTAATTGGAGTTTTAGCTTGGGATTTCAACTAGCTGTGAGTGTAATTTGTGGCGGTGATAGATTTCCTACTGTGTGCAGGAACTTTTGGAGTATTTATAAAAAATAAGCTAAGAAGCTGAAGCTATTATCTCAAATTATGGAGGAACCACATAAATGCTTTTCAGAGGCTGTCCAGTTCAGATGAAAAATCATGTGAACCACCTGAGTTAGTCTAATCTCTTGACTGAACTATATTTAAAGTGTCACCAAATCTTATTTTTCCAGATGCATTTCCAGACATAAGACTTCTTAAAACTCTTTAACTACAAGAAGTTCATACGAGCTACTACAAAACAGCTCGGGGTACACAGTTAGAGGTCTACGCAGTTATATGAGATGGAAAGAACACGCATGACCTACTTGATTCTTCTGAAAGAACTATGGCTCAGCTTCAAATTGTTTTAGAGGAGAAGTGCTTCTGGAGGTCTATACTTTTCGTTTGATAATAACGAGTCTCTTTTATTCAACTTTATTCCTTAATTTTCCTGCATTTTTTGTACTTTCTGAAGCCTCAAGGATCTGCTAATGTCTCTGGGAACACTCCACCAGTGCTTGCAATATGAGGTACACAAAACATTACTAATTACCTTTAAACCTAAACTTCTGATTCAGTAAATAAAAATCTTCTGATTCAGCGTTAAGAAGGAAGAAGCTAAGTAGAATTTATCCGAAACTAGAGAAGCCACAAGGGTTAGTCGAACGTGATCATATAATCTTATTCCTTTTGTTTTTGTATAAAATACATATAATGAGTAATTTGTTAATAATGTATATATTAAGACGACCTTCTGAATAAATATGATTGTTCAGCCCATTTAGTAAAGATATTTTCACATCGCATGAAAGGACCTAATACGCCTTATAAGTGTCAATTGATCTTTATGTATACTTGTCTTTTTCTGTTTGCAGCTTTGGGAGAAATTTATGCCTTATGCTCCTACTGACATAACGGCGACATCAAGTCCTTTAGTAGGACCACTTGATTAATGTATATATACTGTATATGTGGTTGCTTGCAGATGAAGATCAACAATGGTGTTACGATAACTTTGTTAAGCATAGGGCGCTCAAATCTGCAGACACTGTTACAGATGTTCGTGGTGAATGGTTAGTGATTTTTCACTATTAACTTTTTTTTCTTATTTTTCTGTGTATTCTTGTGGGCATTGTCCTTCCATTCTCATAAAGAGAATACTGATTAGTTTCGGGTTATGTGTGATTTACGAATTATGGAACCGGTCCAAATGGGTCGTTATTTCTATACAGTAATTACTTAAGCTATATCATAGGAACGGATTGTAATGACCTTAAGAGTTGAAAACATTGTCGGTGACTGTCAATATGTTTGGCGTGTTGTCATTTTAGTAGAGTTTCTATATTCTACTCGTTTAGGAAATATATATTAGGGGCCTGACCAACCCATATGCATATTAATTCTGACCTGTCACTTATATTATGTGGATTACTAAATCTCTTTTTTTGGTGTTTTTTTCATGAGCAATTCTATCAATCAAGGATTGACAACGGCACAATCCACAAGACTGGTCTTGGTCTAGAGGGTTCATATATTTGGGATATGAGATAAACCATCGAGTAGCATACTATCATCGCCAACTTTTATTCCTATAATGGTCCCGCCTCTAAATTTCCACTCTTTTACCCTTTGCGCTTCATATAGAACAATGTCCATTTCTACGCAATTAGCATCAGTACTGCCACACCCCCTTCATATATCAACATAAATACGCATTGATTGCAGGTCAAGCAGAACCGTGTTTGGAAAAGCTTATGGTACCATATTAGTTTCCCCTGGCATGGTTCCCATGTCAAATTGGTGTCCATACCTGGTAAAAAGAAAACAATTGTTATATACTTATTGTTTATCGTGTGTGTAATTCTTAAAGTGTCAATAGTTTATGATAGGCAGGGACGTGTAGGCCCGGTCATGTCTCCTGGTGCTCAACCTTCCATGGCAGCAACTTCTGAATATGGAGTGAATACTTCAGCACCCGCTTTTGCAGCACAATATCGATAACATCACCAATAGTGCCTTACATCAGCAGCTCTTTGTCATCATCATTAACCATTGACTTTATGCATAGAATCATTCACAAACGAAGTTATCATGATTCGACCAGGTCAAAGAGGTACACATTTAATATATTAAGCCCTTGATTCTTTATTGTTTAGATTGTTTTGGACGCTTATTGCTTTATCTGGTTGCATGTATGATTGGTTCGATATACTCCTGTATATGATTGGGTCAAAACATGTACTAATAGCACTGACGTGGATATTGCAAAATCAGGTTCGGATTCGAACATGGTTGTTTGTTTCAAAACCCAACGCTGCACCACTTAAGCATCAATTATCTTAATCCATGTACTATTTGTGTAAAAATGTGATATATAAACCAACCTTTTTAAACATATAAGTACAACCAATTGATTAATTGATTTGGTCAGTTTATTACATCATAGTCAAAAAATTTAAATAAATTAAAGAATCGAAATGAGTAGAACCTGTATATGTTTCATCTTTAATTGATTAAATTCTGATTGAAAGATGACCTTTTTCAGCTACCGTCCATCCTTTGACTGAAATGTATCTGCAATTCCCGACTGAGTTTGACCAAACAACTTATCACACATTGTGGAAGTCCCTTCATCTCCTTCTGGTCTTCTAACAAGTAGCAAAAAAACTGAATTAAGATTACTACCATCACCATCATCTTCTTCGGGTCGTGAAGGTTTCCATTGTTCCACAAGTGAGCCCAACATGTTTACTGCATGACCCATGGCGGGTCTCTGATTTGGCTCCCGTGTAGTACAATGGCCTTCCAGCTCAGCTACTTCACAAATGCTTTCTAGAGTCTCTTCATCGTCAGTGTGGCGAGTTTGGTCTAAAACTTCTTTTAAGACGCAAACTATCTTAAGTTAAAAACATGATTTTATTATTTATTACATCCCAGACATTTACACCACCAGATGCGTTGCGAGTCATACCACTTCAAAACCAGGAACGACCACGGAATTCACGAAGAAAATAACAAAATATCACTTTTTCAAGATGACATGACTGAAGCGAAAAGGAGAAAAACTGAGTAACCACTGCAAACACATAATATCTAAAATGCGAAATATATAGCAAAATCATAATTCAAACATACCCATTGTAGGTTTAGCCATCAACTCCACACATCCACCACAAGAAGATATTTTTGTAAATAAAAAACATATATTATGGTGTAAGTACGAATGTAACAGCTAATTTCTCAAATATACTCACACTTGGGAACTGATCTTAAGCTCTAAACTTCTTGGAATGTTTTTGGAATGTTTTTGGAAATGTTGCTTCATCTTTTTTCTTTCCCTATTTGTGCAGGCTTTGCCACCAAAAGACATAGAGTTTGTGTCATTAAAACAGGTAATAGTGGATTTTTTTCACTAGATGGTAGTCAAGCGTATTGGTATGGCAACTATGGCAGTATTGATGGCTACAACGCCAATCTTGGTGGGTACAGAGTAGCTGCCAAGAGATTTGGTCCAGGAGGTGCAGCACGCAGAGATCAGAACATATCTATGAGAGCATTGGATTGGTCAATATCAGGTAATTTCTAATTATTCCCATAGCTTCCGTATAAATAGTCCATCAAAGCCACATTTATATTTATACTAGACATCAGTTGCAAAGAATCTGTGCTAATTTACCTTAAAGATTTTCTTAATTAGTATTTATTTTTACAAGACGATTTGACATTTAGGATCGAGTATGTGCATCCTTATTTAGATGGTGTAAGTAATCCCCGAAACCCTACTTTACGCACGAGCTGCTCTACAAGCCTTAAGAGAGTCAACACTAACAAATCTAGCTAGGAACTACTTAATGCGTTATTTCACTAATTAAAATAGATTACAGCTTACAAGTTACAACCAATGACCGAATGTAGTTTCATAATTTCTTTGCAAGGGCAAGTATAAATATCGACCTTACTATTATATATGTCTATTATCTAAATAAATTGCTAGAACATCTTTAGAAACTGTAAAATTCAGAAACTGTTTATTTGAATTTAAGAACATACCATATCCAGATGTTGATGAAGTCATAGCAGGCTTGCGTTTTCTTATTTCGGCCTAGAAGTGGCACTTTCTAATGGATTAATGGGATTTCGTCCTTTTACGTTTGAAGAGGTTGATTCGGGTAATATATCTAGCAGGAAGTGTTAAATCGGTTTAAAATGTGCACCATTCCTGACTGTTAGTTTATTGAGGTATATGTCTCATGGTGGATAGCTTGATTTCTATGATGTTGTGAAGCTGTACATGGACCGACTTTTAACTGAAGTCCCTGATGATGCCCTATTAAAATTTATTACCACTTTAATTAGGATTTAGGAATAATTTATCATTTGTTTGTCTTAATTAATTCATGAGAATTTTGCTGTTTATAGTTATTCTCTCTTTTTGTATGTATATGACACTGAAGGCATTGAGCAATTACAGTTTTAACTTGACTACATTATGCAGCCACAACCGACATAGTTTGATAAGGTTTCCTTGCTGCGATATGCTATATTGGAACTTGGTAAAATCAGTTAACTTGGTAAAAATTGGTGAGTTGGTAATAGGTCAGAATATTCAATTTCTTAGTATGTGTACATGTTGTCTGGTTTTTCCCACCAATACTTTTTAGTATAGTTTGTATTCTTATTCGCAATTTTATTGCTCTTATGAATAGTGAAATGGTTTATTGTTTTTTTTACATGTCGAATAAATGTGATGATGTGAAGTTCATGCAAGGCGCATAAAGTACCTCCGACAATAGGTGAAAAAGGTTTCAGTATTGATAACGGGAGGCGCATGGCTGGTTTTTTAAGACATGAAATCTAATTCGGAAATACACACGGTGAATTATATTCCTAGCGAAGATATGAAAGTTCTATATTTATTCTCATATGGTGTATGACCAAGTGCAATTACTGATTAGATACGATAATAGTTTAATGCTATAAAGGGTAAATATGTCTAAGTAGCAATAGGGATGGTTAGATATCACTTCACATATTTCTTTATCAATGCGTGTATACTTTAATGGCATTCTGTACCAATATACAACTATATTGTTAAGAACTACAAAGTCCATTGCTTAGTTAAGCTTTTACTTAAAAGCGGAGATATTTAGTCGCTTTTTTAACATAATAACATATTTGAGGTATTGTAGCCACGGCCTAATAGAATGTAGTAACTACTCTTGGTATAGATTTTAAATAAATTGTTTCAAGCCTTTAAGATATGTATTGTTAAATAGAAAGTTGAATAAGGATTCACGAGGGTAGTCAGGCCTTTAGTTAGCATATGAGCACCTGACTACAATGTTAACATATTGCATCACAATATTAGTTTAGCCTTTGAGAATGGAAATAATGAAGACCACCATGTCACAAATAGTTGTTTGAGGTCACAATTGCATGTGAGAAATCATTTGATTATGAAATATGGCATGAAGTATCTTTTTGCAAGGTGAATATTTGGATATCTTATTGATGGTATCAATAATGTCGGCGATTGATAGAAATTAAAATGCATCTTTTTGGTGAGAGTAAACATCAATTTCGTTATTTATTATATCATTTTTTTTAACTTATTTATTATATTATTGAAAAAAATTAAATGTATATCTTCTTTGTAGCAAAGACTCAATTAACTAATGATAATGATAGTCATCCATTTTTTTCATCTAACAAAAATTCATTTTTAAAAAATTAAATATCTCACAAACCGTTAGTCATTACGTAAAATGAAAAATACTATCGTGACAAAAATTAAATCATCTTTTTATCGAGGGGAATATGTATATATATTTTCGACGAGTTTTTTTCTAGGAAAATCATATATGAAATATTTTTGTCCAATTAACGATTTACTGTTTGTGAGATATTTAATAAAAAAATAGAAAGTTGGGTTGAATAAATATGATTGCTTGATGTGATCTATGCTATAAGGAAAGTTTACATTGATCTTAACTTTTATATTACTGGTGCACATTATAGGTCAATGTGTTTTATATTCGAATCAAACGTATACATTAAAGTGAATAACTACTACGATTAAGTTGGGAAACTCCGGTTCCAAACAAAAGTTAGGAAACTACTAAACAATGTCAAAAGTAATAAAAAAGAAAGAATTAAAGGTTTTTTACTGCGACAAAGACAAAAACTATTACTCTCTGTTGGGTGAATCACCCGAACTGTAACTAATCGAAAAACGTCACAAAAGGGAACTAATATACTTTTCACACCCATTACTATTAGTTTATCCAAAATTTTACATTATCCAATGGAATATATTTTATTTACTTTTACCAAAATAATATATGTCGTTTTTTCCATTTAGCTTATCTTACAAGAAGAAAGGGCCGAAGACCAGTTATTACACAAAATAATAGTTAAATCACAAAAAAATACGTTGGTTTGTTTTAACCAAAAAATGTATTCTCACATGGATAATTATATGTCGCGGTTTCAAGACTCAAAAGTAAGGAAGGGTTGAAAGTATTCTATTTGGACAAAGATGCATGAAAACTATACAAACTCAGGAACAAATGTTGTCTATAAAGAAGTTTTATGTCGGATTTGAATATGCATTTTATATGTAATCTTATTCATTATCTTATGTTATAATATTTATGAGTATTGTATTTAATTTTTTTATTTAATATGGTTTACAAATTATAAGAATAATATTTGTCTAATTATTATTATTCATATACTCACAAAAATTATTAACCCTATATGATCAACTTCCAACAAATGTAAATTAAAAAAATATTAAACCTAAATTTAACATTAACTTAATCATAAAGTATACCTAAAATATACTAAAAAATAATTATAAAACACTAAACTAAGGACACACAAACAAAATACACTCCGTAACAACAAAAAACGACCCCGCCCGTTGGACGGGTTACGACGCTAGTGTATATATATATATATATATATATATATATATATATATATATATATATATATATATATATATATATATATATATATATATATATATATATATATATATATATATATATATATATATATATATATATATATATATTGATTATTCAACCCAAAATTCTGAGAGAATGACAAGTGTAAAATAAGCAATAATCAATGGCTGTGAATCAAAGTATGTGAGGTACAATTTTTTGGACATTTATTAACAACCAAAATTAAACACAGGCCTCTTATCAAACTAAACAAAATAATGCCCCTTTCTCTTATCAATATCGGATCAAAAAAATACAGTCACCCAGTCATCCACATATCAACAAACCCACTCAAACATATATGAAGATTGGATCAAAATATTATAACAAAAAAATCAATCTAAATAATCAACCCATATCATCCTATATCCTTTATTGAAAATCGAACCATTATTACCAGATCCCCCAAAACCATCTGACGATTTTAAAACAACATGGGTTGTCTGATTTTTTATTTGAAAGATGTTATGATTATCAACAAAGTCTCATCCTCATACCTACAGGTTTTTTAATTATATTCAATTTGTTAATTTAATTATTGATTATTCACTTGCCTATTTTATGATTATTAGTATTAATATATCAACGATTAAAGGGTTTTTGGCAGAAAAGATGTTTTCAAAATTTGAAAATATTTGTGATAAGAACACATCTATAAAAATATCCCCTTTAAAATCGTAACTGTTTATTTCCTGATTTCTTGGTCAATCAGGTGATTAATATTGTTATTAATTCCTAAATTACGATTCTAATATCCCGTATTTTAAGATAATTTAAAAACATAAGTTTTAACCTAATTTACCCATTATAAATACATGCTTAAACCAGCACTTTATAACTCACCAGTTTGTTATCATCTATTATCTCCGGTAACAATTTTTCTGATCAGTTTTTTTTATGTATATCATGTATATGAAATAATTTAAAAGCTGTTTTTTATACTTTGTAGAAAAAAAAACATGGATTCAGTTGTGACTAAGATAGCTGATGTTGATCCCATGTTGGACGATATCAAGGTATTAGCAAGATGCATCAGCATATTTAAGTGCCATCCCGTTGGAAACCCAAGGGTAGTCTGGAGTCTAAACTTTGTTATGCAAGATCCTGAGGTATTTTTATTAAAATTTAATTCATTCTCAAGTTGTTATTAGATTTAATTTTTACTTTATATATAAAAAAACATAACAGATTTATCTTTTCTTTTTTTGCAGGGTAATCGTATGGAAGCTAAAATCAAACCTGAATTTATCAGCAAGTTTCAAGGTTTACTCGATGAAGGAAAATGCTACATATTCGGTGACTTTAGTGTTGGAAATAACTCTGGAAAATTTCCATTACTAAATCATCCTTTTAAGCTAAATTTCTACAAAAACACAACAGTTAAAAGGGTTGGAGATTTTGACAATAACATTCATGGTTTTAAATTTACACCATTTCCTGCATTTACTGCCCGTGAATATCCTGAAACAGAACTCGTGGGTAAGTTATTTATATTGGTTGTTTTTGGATAATATTTTTTTTAGTCTTTATACTGACAAAAGTTTTAATTAAAATATGTAGATGTTATTGGAACTGTGATCTCTATTTCTGACTCTATACCATTTAACAAAAAGGGGAAGAACCAAACAAGACGAACAATCATTTTGGAGGACGTTGAGTAAGATTTCAAATACAATTATTTATTATGAACGCTATATATTTCTTTATGCATTTAGATCCTTAAAAAATTGGGATTACACGTATATTATTATATCAGGGGAGCACAGCTGGAATGTTGTTTTTTTGATGAATGGGATCACAAGTTTGCTAAGCTATTTGATGAGAGGGCTTCAATGGGTCATGTAGTAATGATTCTTCAGTTATGTAAATCTAAATATTTTAAGCGTAAGTAATAATAAATATTTATTCTTATACATATTAGAGTTTTTTGTACTAATAAAAAACAGAATCTGATATAATTTGTCTTTTTTTCAGAGTTAGAGGATGTTACAAAACACTCTGTGACCAATGCGATGTACTCCACAAAGTTCTACATAAATGAGGACCTTCCTGAAATTGCAGCATTCAAAAAGAGGTAACATTTTTTTTGATAAATTTATAAAAAATACACAATCTTATAACTTACTGTTTTTACATTAAATAACCTATTCAATTGTATAGGTATGTTCAAAAGGATGGATATGATCCAAAGAATTCCATTGCTCAGTATACTCCTGTCAAAAAAGAGTTGACGGCTGAAGAGTTTTTTAAAGGTGCCATAAAAAAAACGGTGGGCGGCATAAGGGACTCTGACAAAGTATGTTCGTCAAACTTTTACATATTTTATTTTATCATCAGCATTTTATATTTATCTGTATCTGTTCATTTGTATTATAGTAAAAGTGTAGTTAAAATTTGCCTATGGTTAACATCATGAAACAGTAAAGACTTATTGCAAACTCGTTCTATTCTTTTTTATTTATCAAAAAAAATTTATTTAAAGGGAAATCCTCATATTCTTTTTGAAAAATTGCCGAAGCCCAAACATGAAACAAAAAAACAATGAATAGTGTTTTTAAGCTGAATAAATATATATATTGAAGAGATTTTGTCATTGCCTATATAGTCGCGTTAATATGCCTACAACAAATTTATAAGTTAACTGTTAGTTAAAGTGGTTGTTTTGGATCAATCATTTGAGAAACCAAAAATATTCAGTTTTCTGTTTATATCAATTGTGTTATATAAATCACTCTATAAAACAGCAGAATTAAACTGTATATAGAATTAAACTGTATATAAGATCAAGGAACAATGAATTTTACTGTGTCTGTTTATCGTGTTACTTATGATAATGAAATGAAACTGCATATTATTAAACTGCTTATTAACTATATTGTATTAACTTGTCCAGCCGTTTGAATGCATTATGTATGCTAAAATCCACAAAATACACAAAGAACATGGATGGACATATTTAGCGTGTAAGCAGTGTGGAAGATCTGCAAAAGAAGTTGAGGTTGGTGAGTCGTCTTCGAGTGCAAATAGAGGAATGACAACTAAGTTGTGGAATTGTTTCAAACATCCAGCATTAAAGGAAGGTGTTGTTGGAATGAGGTATAGATAGTAGATTTAAAATTACCTCTAAGTTTTTCAATTTTTTTATATTAAAGCTATTCTTTTTAACATTACCAGATATAAAGTCATAATACGTGTTATTGACGACACTGGATCGGCATCATTGTTGCTATTTGACGATATGGTTTATAAGCTTTGTGGTGCAACATGTTATGATGTCATAACCAAAAATGGAACAAACTATGATGATTATTTCCCTGCCGAACTTGATAAAATGAAAGGCAAGCAATTGCTTTTCCGATTCAAGTACAAAAGTGAACATATTGACGGCAACAAGCATGTTTATCAAATAGCTTCTATTTCAGACGATGAAGATATGATCAAACAGTTCAAAAAAGGTTTTATCCAAGAGGTATTAACATGAATTTCAACATGTTACCTTTCAACATGTGTTTTTAAGGGCAATGTTTCAAAGATTAAGTCTGCTTTAATTTTAAATTAATCTTATTCAATCTTTGTAGGATGATGAACTAATTGATGATATGCATACGCCTTTGTTGGCCAATGGGAAATCATTGAAGGTCAATCTGTCAGATATTGTACCATTCAGCTTGGAAAGCACTCCTACGGCTGTTGAAAGTTCATCTAAGCATATTCTCAGTTATGGGAACGGTGTAACCAAGTCTAACTCAAATGAAAGCTATGGTGTAAGTGATGGCAGTTCAGGTTCTGGGAAGAGAGTCATTATCGACCTCGATGATTATGACGAGGAGGAGGCAAACGCAAAGAGAGTGAAGTCGTTAGTGCGTGTGAAGATTGAAAAAGATGACTGATTTGCAGTCACCTTAATATATCATCCAGCAGTTATTTTTACAAGTTAATTTTCAGTATTGGTATTTGGTTTAAACAATGTTTGGATTGGTTTGGTGTGTTTGGTAATTTTGGTCTTTGTTTTTTTTTTGCCAATGTAATAATCATGGTTCTGGGATTTTTTCCAGTTTAGACATGACTTTGCTTATTTTTATATATGGATGATATATAATCTTTGTTTATTTTTAGTTTCTTGTGTGATCCGATTCCTGTTTATATCACTCGAATATTTTATTTGTTAACATTTAAGTATATTAGAGATTTTATTTAAAACCTTATTATAAAGTTTTCTTATAATGTACTTAAATTATAACAGTTTGTTTAAAATGTTTATAGTAGTTAAATTGCTTCAAACATTTTTGGTTAATTTTTTTTAAATAACCATTGTATCCAAATTAAACAAGTTCAATAACAAAAGGTCACCTTGTATATAATTTTAACTTAACCAAATAATAATTAATCACAAATTGTGAAACGTAATACATAGCACGGAAAATCAGTATTTTAAAGTATTTCAATACAACAAAAAATATTAAAAATAATTTCCATATTTAAAAGGTCAATCATACCAATTTATACCAAATATGTCATTATATAATCTACTATATACATTTAACTTTTCATAATTTGAATGAACAATTACCTAGATAAGATAAAATTTTGAATCGAAAATTTAAAATATAAAAACAAAATATCCAATCTACATTTAAAATCAAATTTTATCCATATTTAATATACTAATTTGTAAAATCTATAAATACTAACATATCATATAACAAACCTCACAGTAAAACTATTAAGAAAATGTCTCCCAAAACTCCATTCAAGGTACGAAATTATCATCATACTATTTTGGATCATTTTCAATTATATTCTTCATTTTTTTTCCTTTTTATTGTTTTCGTATTAGGAACTAAAAGAAGATGTGGTAGCTGAAACAACTAACATTCCACCACTAAATAATAATAATGTCATTCATATGTCGTCAGATGCTGAAACCCATGATAAAATGGTATTATCCATCCTTATATTTTAGAGTATGTCTAATTTCATAATATTGTTATTACCAAGTTCATTAAAATATTAAATTTAATATGTTATTCATTTATTTTCTTTTATTATTATGTAGGAATATGATGATGAGTTGCCAGTTACGTTTAAATCTTCAAATAACCGTAAAGGCAGAGGAATGCATTCTGTTGTTCAAGATGAGTTGATTGATTTAATTGATCATGATGGTTTAGAAGTCATGTCTGGACAAAATGATGAAGGTCTACCAAATTCAGAGAAATTAATAGACGACTCAAGTGATGAGATACAAGTATCGGACGAGTTTGATATTTCTACCGATGAATATGAACTTACAGACAGTTTCATTAACGATGGCCCTTTGGATAATGATGAAGAAGATTCTGATTCGGATTATTTGAACTAATGCATGAATTATCATTAATTAATATCGTGTCATGAAGCATCAAACTTTTATTTTAAATAAAATATATGCATTATATTTTTTTATGTTATTTAAATTTTAATAAAAAGTATATACTTTCATAAGTATTTATCTCTTTTAATCAAATTTAATTATATACAGTAACCTCCAAAAAATACTATACGCAAGGTTTATTTGTACACAAATTAATCAACAAAAAATATATATTAGATATGTAAAAAATTTCTGTGAATGTTTTATAATAATTTAAATATTAACTTACTAGATAATTAATTTTCCATAAATGATTAAATCATTTTAATATGAAAATCTCCTTAATTTTTTAAAACTATCCCTAAAATCTCTCCATTTAATTTGACCAAACATTTTTGGTAACCTATAATTTAGTTACAATATTCGACTTTGTTTTCTACAAACAAACATACTTCAAAATTAAACCCACCGTAATGAAGAAAAAAAAATCGCCATATGTTTTTGATATGAATGTCACTGACAATGAAAATCGTAGAAATAATGATTTTACGTCAAGCAACAGTATTGAGACTACTCCCATAGCTGCTACACGGTCGATACCTACTACACATTCGACGGTTACAAACTACGACATCAATCGCGTGCGACAAGGTACCGTACAACTAACAATCTGTTATACAATTTTTTAAATTAGTAGTCAAAAGGAAACATGCCACTCCAAATAATAGATTGCTAGATGTAGAAACATTGATGTATATTTTTGTGTAAGATTCTGCAAGGTCTCCCCCTTTGCGTCATTCTAATCCAAGATATATGCACTTGAAACTACTAAAGGAAGTCCTATAGTAGTACATGAGTTGTTCCAAAGTCACTGTTTCTGTCAGGGTATAGCCATTGTTGAACCATTGTGCCTCCAAAAAGTTGGCCTCACAGTAATCTATCCAATCAAACGAAAATATCATGTTAGAATGAAACTAAGGAAAACTATAATCATGTTAGTCCGCCGAATTCATATACCATATAATCCATAAGATTTACATATTAGAAACATCTAAAATGGTAAAAAAGTAAGTAAAATGCGTGCAACTTACCTTCTCACTACTTCTGTAAATTGTTCAAGTTTCACCAAGGTATCATACGCATAATAAACATCATTTATAACCTTTATCCTTAGAGAATCATATGAAGGTTCTTAGTTTGCACCAACAGTCCACATAAAACAAAATCTTCTTCATCAATCCATACCCAACAGTACTGAAAACAACCCAAAAACCATAGTTACGGCCAAATAACAGAAAGTATGAATAAACATAGGTTATTACAATTACATATTCTAATATCAACTATCAACATACAGGTGGACCTGCATTATCTTTTGACAATTTGCCATATGCTAAAGTGAATAATGTGTGATTATTCAAACAATCTTCTTACGGATATTCTATGAAGTTAAATTCAGTTGAAACAACCGCTATACACAGACAACCGCTATCAGATATCACAAGTAATGCATCAGATTTATTGTTTATTTTCTATATGTTTGGTAATAGGTTTATAGTTTTAACATATATGGATTTTTTTCAACAGGACATCAATCATCAACATCAATTTTAGAGAATCAAATATTGCCAGTCCAAAAAAGGGGACGTGGACGGCCCCGGAAAGATACTGTTCATAGCAATGTGGTAGTTAATGTTCCTGCTGTTAACAGCCATCCAACTAATGTTAAACTACCTGACACATTAATAGGTAATATTTTTATTAATCTTCACAAAACAAATTTATACTATTCAAAATTTAATATTAGACACCAAATAAATGGTACATTTATTGTTTTGTATACTGATTATAATTGTTTTCGACAGAATCCCAAAAAAAAACGGTACCAAAAAGGGGACGTGGACGTCCACGTAAGGAAAATGTAGACAATGGTGTTGTTATTAAAAAAACAAAACATGCACCAATTACTCAAAATAACGGCAGTCAAATATCAGTCACGCAAATTACACCCCCATTCAACGTTCCAAGATATCCTTTGTCTGACATCACATCAGGTATGCTATTATCCACCTTAAATTCATATGGAAAAAACTCAAGTTTACATTAATATTTTGCTAAATTCTATTGCATTATGTTTTTTTAGGCGCGTTTTCCTATGTCAGCCAAAACATAGGTAAATCAGATAATGGGAAGCAAATCTTAACTCAAGAAGTGAATGATAATATTCTAGGTGTTTATAAGAAACTTGGAATAGAAAAAAAAAACAGGACGACCTCCCAAAAATCAGTATACCGTTGATACTGAATCACATGTTAGAGACGTTGGATCATCGCAACCTTTATCAATGGCATCACATAATAAACGTGGAAGGCCTCGCAAAATACCACCACCAAACAGTAAGTATTCCAACATTCTCATTTTAATGGATTTATATACTTATATATATGCTTATAAGTATTATTATACGGATATATATTATATTTCTAACCTAATATTGTGTTTCTTAGCGGATCGGTCATTGAGAAACACTGCTTTAAGAATTGGCGTTGCGTCTTCATCTCCTAACTTTCGAACTCCTGATGTACCACAAATATTACGGCCTGTTGATACCTTAAATACAAGTAAGGTTTAATTATATTTACACATCATCACTATAATAGTTCCATTTTTTTAATGAATAAACAACTAATATTACAGGCCAAGCATCAAAAAACCAACCAGTGAAAAGGTTCAAAAATATAACTCCTGTACGGTTTGACACTGGTGAGATATTATATTTTTTAAACATATTGAATTTATTATTTCATATATAGTATCTAATATCTAACATATTAATGAATCATTACAGGATCAAGCCCAAATGAAAAAGGAAAATCAATTATGAATATTCCTGATTTTGAACCATCCGATGACGACGATAATGAAGACTTAAATGTAAACAGTGCCCCGTTTGATGTTGGTGAGTTATTTTAATTTTAAGTTACAGCACACTTTTGTCGACATATATTATTACATATGATGATATTAAATATAGGTTCAACCACATATGATAATGGAAAACCAAATTTGGCTATCCCTGACTTTGAACCATCAGATGACGATAATGAAGGCGTACATGGTTATTTGGATCCAGAGTCATTTGAAAATATACTTGAATATGAACCATCAGACGGAGATCTGGAAGATGATATGGGTTATGGAAGTTGTACAAAAGGCATATCTAAAGGTATTTAGTATTAACAAATTATATCATTTATTTGTTAATTTCTTATCTAACTACCAATATTAAAATCTCATCTCACATATATGCAGACTATTATGACCATGGAGACCCTATCGAGGAATGTAGTAAATGTGGTGCATTACTGTGGCTTGCAGAAAGTAGGGTAGGATCCGGAAATGCAAATAGACCGGACGGATTTTCTATTTGTTGTGGTAGAGGATTAGTAAAACTCCCGGTTGCCTTGAAAAATCCACCCCCTTTGTTAATGGGCCTTATGAAAGGCGAACATCCAAAGAGTAAATCCTTTATGGATCAAATACGTAGATATAATTCTATGTTTGCTTTTACATGGATGACTGGAAAGCAAGATAATAGTGTTAACAAGGGTGGTGGTCCATTCTGCTTTAGGATCCAAGGAAAAAATAAGCATGTCATCGGAGATTTATTACCAAAAACAGGTGAAAAACCGAAGTTTGGACAACTGTACATTTATGATCCGGCAAACGAGGTTCAGAGTCGGATTAATGTTGTCAGGTAATACATTTACAAGCATATTTTATAACTCATACTTTATTTGGATATTTTTTTGTACAAATTGTGACATTGTTTTTTCTACACTTTTCAGTGGTTCAAAAGACAAAGCATCGTCGTCTACCAAACAAGACATAGACCGTGAACTAACAAAAAACATTAAATCTATGCTTGATAAAGAAAACCCTTTGGTTAAGCAATATAGGATGGCAGCTCAACAGATTGCTGCTGGTAATTCAAACGTTAAGATCAGACTTATTGGTAGACGTGATAGCGATGGTCGACAACACAATCTCCCTACTGCAGACGAGGTTGCTGGACTTATAGTAGGTGATTTTAGTTCAATGGATAAGCAAAGAGACATACTTGTGCACGAAAAGGATGGTAAATTGAAAAGTATTAGCGAACTGCACGTTTCATACCTTCCTTTACAGTATCCTTTGTTGTTCCCTTACGCAGAAGATGGTTATAGGACAGACATATATTTGGATGGTATAACCAAGGACACACCCGAAAAGAAAAAAAAGTATGTTACTATGCGTCAATGGTTTGCCTACCGTATTCAAGAACGTCCTAATGTTTTTTCTACTATTGTAAACGGGAAAAGATTGTTTCAACAGTTTTTGGTGGACGGTTATACAATGGTAGAAGCTGAAAGACTTTTATTTGTAAGGAATAAACAAAGTGAACTAAGATGTGATACACGCAGCTAAATCTTCAAATCCAACAAATCCTAAGCGTGGTACACCTTTAGTCTTACCTGCAACGTTTACTGGTGGCCCACGTTACATGCTACAAAACTATTTGGATGCCATGGCAATGTGTAAATGGTATGGTTATCCCGATTTGTTTATTACATTTACGTGTAATCCCAAGTGGCCTGAGATTACACGTTTTTTACGTAAAAGAGGCTTGAAATCTGAAGACCGACCCGACGTTACAACTAGAGTTTTTAAAATAAAGCTTGATCAGTTGATAAAGGACATCAAAGAGAAGCGCATTTTTGGACGTGTTCGAGCAGGTACATTATAATATATGTTATAGATTTTAATTAAGAAAAAATTATTTAGATATCTATAAAGAATGCCATTTTTTTAAATACGTTTATATTTCTTTCTTTATCAGAAGTATATACCATAGAATTTCAGAAACGAGGTTTGCCTCATTGTCATTTGTGCGTATGGATGGAATCTGATGATAAATTACGAACAACAGCCGACATAGACAGGTGTATATCGGCTGAAATACCAGAAAAAAAAGACGATCCAGAATTACACCAATTGGTCAAAGAATTTATGATGCACGGTCCATGTGGTCCAGACCACAGAAACTGCCCGTGCATGATTGATAACAAGTGTTCGAAGAATTTTCCAAAATCATTCAAAGAAGAGACTTCATTTGATGAAAAGGGATATGCCATTTACAAAAGGTGTGATAATGGCGCTACAGTTAAGAAACAAGGTGCGGACCTGAATTGTGGTTATGTTGTTCCTTACAACCCTACATTATTGAAAAGGTAATTTTTTTCCAACAAATTTACTAACCTACTTAATTATTTTACATGCTTTGAATGCTAAGTTATTTCTTAGATTCACTTATTTGTATAAAATTATATTAGGTACCAAGCTCATATAAATGTTGAGTATTGTAACCAATTCGGATCTATCAAATACCTTTTTAAGTACATCAACAAGGGACCAGACAGAGTAACTGCTGCTGTTGAAGATGAAGAAAAAGACGAGATCAACGATTATGTTGACCGTCGTTATTTATCTTCATGTGAAGCCGCGTGGAGGATTTTCAAGTTTGATATACATCACAGATTTCCAGCAGTAGAACGCTTACCATTTCATTTGCCAGATCAACAATCTGTTGTATTTGATCCTTCCGAAAGCATCGACTTCCAGCTAGACAAAGTGTCGGCGAATACTTCAAAGTTTTTAGCGTGGATGGAAATCAATAAAACAGATGTAGACGCCCGGGACTTATTGTATGTACAATTTCCTAAACATTATGTTTGGAATGCAACTGACAGGAAATGGACAAAACGAAAACAAGGTAATAAATCAATCTAATTACAGTAGTTATAATACATTTAAAAATTTATTTATAATACAACACAGTCACCAATAACATTCAATTTAATTGTACAGGTAAAAGCATTGGACGAGTCCATCATGTACCTCCTTCTTGGGGAGAGCTCTTTTATCTACGCAGACTTTTAAATCATGTAAAAGGAGCGCAAGAGTGGGAAGACTTTAGGAAATATGAGGGTGTTGTATACCCAACGTGTAAAGAGGCTTGCTATGCACGAGGGCTGTTAGATGATGACAAGGAGTACATTGACGGTATTAAAGAGGCAAGCGAATGGGGAATGGGAGATTACCTACGAAATTATTTCATAATGTTAATACTATCAGATACCATGTCGAGGCCTGAAGTTGTTTGGGAAAAGACTTGGCAACTATTAGCAGAAGATGTATTAACATTAGAAAGGATAAAACGGAATCATCCTGGTAATTGCTGAATGTATATTTTAAATTCATACGTATGAGCATAATTCTTTTTTTAATTAATTAATTATTTTTCATTGAAGGCCTTGAATTGAGTGATACTCAACGATACAATATATGCTTAGCATATATTGAGGAGAAGCTTCTCAGCAATTCAAAGAGTCTCAAAAATATAGTGAACATGCCATACCCAAATTCGGAATTCACAATGGAAAATTACAACCGCTTGATATATGATGAATTGGATTATAACATTCCAGATCTTATAATCCAACACCAACAACTATATGGAAGTTTGACTGATGAGCAAAGAGGTATATACGATACAATTGTTGGTGCATGTCATAATAATAGAGGAGGTATGTTTTTTGTATATGGTTATGGAGGCACTGGAAAGACATTTTTATACAAGACTTTGACTGCTGCTATAAGGTCTAGAGGAGAAATCGTTTTAAATGTTGCATCAAGCGGCATAGCCTCACTTTTGCTTGATGGCGGAAGAACAGCCCATTCCCGTTTCGCTATCCCCATAAATGTCACAGAAGATTCGATTTGTAGTATACCTGCAGAAGGTGACCTTGCAGAATTGATACGACAAGCGAAGTTAATAATATGGGATGAAGCTCCAATGATTAATAGACTTTGCTTTGAAGCTTTCAATAAAACATTACAAGATATATGTACAGGTCCATTCGAAAGAAATTCGGAATTGCCTTTTGGTGGTAAAGTTGTTGTATTTGGAGGTGATTTCCGACAAATATTACCGGTTATTCCAAACGGTTCTAGGCAGGACATTGTACACGCGTCCCTCAACATGTCTAACTTGTGGCAAGATTTCACGGTTCTTAAGCTTACTAAAAACATGAGACTTCGTGTAGGGTGTAATCCAGCAGATGCAGCCGAAATAAATGATTTCGCTGATTGGATTTTGGCAATTGGAGAAGGAAAAGTTGGTGGGAAAAATGACGGTAACGCGGAGGTACAATTTCCTGAGGAAATGCTAATTCCGGATTCTGATGATCATATCGAATCTCTAATAAGAGAAACTTACGAAGAATCGCAGGATAATATGTGGGATCCAACTTATTTTGAGAATAGAGCTATTCTTGCACCTACGCATGAGCAGGTTGACAAAATCAATGAAAGAATGTTGGAAAAACTTCCTGGAATAGAGAAGGTATGTTTGAGCTCTGATTCAGTTTCAGATGTAGATATTGATTTCAACTTTAACGAGTCTCTTTACACAACTGAATTTCTGAATACCATCAAGATGTCCGGTGTTCCACACCACAAATTAGTTTTGAAGGTTGGGGCTCCAGTTATGTGTTTGCGTAATATAGACCAGCGTGGTGGACTGTGTAATGGTACGAGGTTACAGGTTGTGAGAATGAGCAATATAAACATAGAAGCTAAAATTATATCTGGTGGGAAAGTTGGCACAGTCGTGGCTATACCTAGAATGAATATTCAACCATCAGATAAGAAAATGCCTTTTCAACTAAACAGACGACAATATCCAGTGGCGCTTTGTTTTGCTATGACCATTAATAAAAGCCAAGGACAAACTTTGTCTAAGGTAGGTTTGTATTTGGAACGACCTGTTTTCTCGCACGGTCAACTCTATGTGGCTATTTCTAGAGTAAAGAGTAAGAGAGGTCTAAAGGTGTTGTGTTGCGACAAAGATGGTAATTACTGCAACTACACAACAAATGTAGTATTTAAAGAAGTGCTTCATCGTATTTGATTTTAGACAAACGTTCAGGTATGTTTCATTAGAATATGTGAGGTATGTTGCAATGTCACATAAAACCTTCAAAAATTATTGTATTTTACGACTTAAACACCTAGCTGATTCGTTTTTGGTTTTTTGTTTTAGGTCACGGTCATAAACGGGAAGCATTTGTGGAATTCTGATCATAAAAGGTATGTTTTCATAATACAAGTTTCATGCAATTTTACCTACTAAGTGGCTTTCTTAAAAAAATACCATATTATGAAAGCATACTCAACATCCTGTGTCCAAACTGTGTTTTCTTTTTGAGATACCATTATGCTAAGTAATATATGTTTGATCTTACAACTTTTTTTAACTCTACTGTGAAGTGAAAATGATAAAAGTGTGTTATGCTGTAAACATAGCTGATAATGTTTTTTGTGTACAGGGGTGGCATGAATATTTTGATAAATTTTTTATCTTTGTGGAACTAGAAGTGCGGATTCAATAACAGCTACTCATTATGTCGCCTGAACAATAGAACAAAGACAAATGGATCACACTCAGAGACCGGGGCACCAATTCTGTTCGACTGTTACCTATGTAGTTTTTTATAAAACATTGGGATACAATATTTTTCGCTTTCGCACTATGTAGCATTGTTTTGGTACAACAATATTTTTTAACTTTTCACTATACTTGAATAAACTCTTAAGTCCACGCATAAGTTTAAGCCAAACACCAAACACAAAGGGTGTTTGGATAAGCAGATTTGGCTTCTACCTAGAAAGTGAGCTTAATTGGGCATTCCAAATCTCAATAAGCTGATAAGGCAATAAAATAAGCTAACCCAAATACCATAAAAGATAACATTCATAAAAAACTTATAGAACATTAATAAAAAGTCATCATACCAGACAAAATGATTCCCGGTGACATCAAGTTTCAAATCACGGGAGACCTTTGGAGCTCCATTAGATACAGTCCGAGAGCCATAAAATTCCGCTCTAACAAAAGCATCAGTCACAGGGAGGTTAATACTCTCGACAAGATCATCAAGAAACAATAATTCACCACTGGCAACACCCACAATCACCTTATTCAGATTTGGAATGCGAGATGGGTGAAGATTTGTGAGAACTCATGGGTGATTTGACGAATTTTATGGGTGTTTGGGTTTGCTAATTAATCGGTGTCCATACAAGAGAACTCGTGGGTGATTTGATGACCCTTTGGGAGAGTTGATCTGCTGTCTATAAAAGACAAAAAAAAATGTCGTTGTATATTTGGATTGAGTTTGTTGTTAAGTTGGTTTATAAAGGGGTGTTTTGTGTTGTTCCTTTATGAATAATGATTTATTTATTTATATTTTTAAAACTAATGTAAAATACTATCACAAGGAAGTACTATACTTAGAATTAGTACAGTTCTAAATCTATCTATTTTGTGGTTCAGTTAAAAAAAATCTATGTTTTTGTGGTTCTAAATTATTTTGTTAAATTGACAACAGGGTAAGTATTTATATTTACGCAATAATATTCGGAAATGTTATACTCAAAAATCATATATTTGAAGCTCGCCGCCCAACGGGCGGGCCTTGTAGCTAGTATATATATATATGGGGATAAGTTTGACATGGAAAATGAATTAGGTGCCACGTCATATGCCTACGTGGCTATTTAGAGGCATTTCATTGGCTAAGGTTACTCTTAATTTATTTTTGGAAAATATATGAAATTTCCAAATTAAAAAAATCGGATGTTCTCACAGTTATTTTCGTAGAAAACTTCGGATGGCATATAAATCCATTCCTTAATTGTAGCTTCTAAGTTAATCTCATATTCTTTGAATATCTTCACAAGCGTATTCATCATTCATCATCATAATGGTTATTTTATGAGTTTTGCTAACTACCACCTTTGGGGTGGTTTTTAAAGATACCAAAATTAATTAACTTGCATTAAATGAACTCATACATACCATAATTTATGTTTATAATGAATAATTAACCATGAATAAATCTTATACATACCATGTTTAACATCACATTTTATATTTATAATTAATTAATTAGGGAATATATTAGTTCATTTAATGCAAATTTATTAATTTTGGTATCTTTAAAAACCAAGAGTGGTGGTTAGCAAAACCCCTTATTTTATTTATTAAAACCATAATAACATTAATGGATTCATTCGTATGTTAAGAAATCCTGCCACCGATTGAATGATACGAGATACCAGTGGATGAAAACAACAATCATGTATGACCAAATAACTGGCTTTGATACTTTGTAACGACTACTACAATTGACTTGGTTTTAAAGTATTTGTGATAATCTTTGACCACCTCACACTATTTTATGTTCTCTTCATCACAGATTGCAAGATTTTGATGGTATGTATTTTGAATAATTATTTTAATTTTATGGCCATTTGTTTAATACCAGTTGAGCTTCCAAGGGAACTACCATGGATCCAGTACTGGAAAAGCATTGGGACAAGATATTGAAGTTATCTGATGTTGCTGAAATCAAGGTTAACAATATGATTAAATAGTTTAAATCAAGGTTAGTTGTTTTCTATATCAAGCCTTTTTCATATAGTCATACTCATTATCATCAACGGGGTTTGCTATTGTTGGTTCCAATAAGCACTTACTTAATCAATTCCAAGCAGGTTAACCAGGGTTCACTCTCTAAGAGTAGATTAGTATGAGGTGTTTCTCCATGAAAATCTAAGGTTTGAATGGAATAGTATAAATTGATGTTTATGATGAGTTTTCTATATATTGCATTGTCATATAACTGAAAAATGGGTACTGAGATTTGCTTAAAACATACAGAAATAAGCAAATAAGCATATTTCTCACATTGGGAATCATTACTCAACCAGACTATTGATTCACTTAAAATTCCGGCTCAAAAGAAGCAATCTCTAAATGCTTTTCAAGTTGCAGACAATGTCCCATTTAAAGCCGACCTGACACCTATAGAAGCACCCATGATAGAAGCACCATCAGATGTGTTATTTGTTGCCCGACACCTTTTTGCACCATCAGATGTCTATAATTCAAGTATCCAATTTTCTTTTTGCATCGATGCAGCTGAGTGAAGTTGATGCACATTCTTTTGTTGTTACGTCTACATCTTTGTCTATAATCGGTAATCAGTTCATGTCTCGATACCCAAAGGTAATATAGTTAGCACTCTTAAAGAACACATGGCTTCGATATTAAGTTTCTCTTTGAGTGGTCTTGGAAAACCTCTAGCCACGTGAGTGGTCTTCGATATAATGTTTCTTTTGACATGATTCTAATGTTTAGAAAGCTAATATGTACTTTGGCTGGAAAATTTAGATGGTAATTGCTACTTGAATCTGTAGCATATGCAACTGTGATTGAAGCTATCGCTTATTAGCCGATGATCAATTCTATTATAGCATACCTTAGCATGCTTTGTGAATAAAACAATATATTTGTTGTTGTCCTTATATGGGTAGGCTCATGTTTAATAATAGGTGTTTCACGAAATAGTCTTTGGTTTTGCTTCTAACTCCTGCTACGTTTAGACTTTTGTATAATACCTTACCTTTTATTAACATTTCGAAATTTTGTATCTCGATGTTCCTACTAATATTCTGTTTTTGTTTTATCCGTCCTTCCTTTTTCTTCCATATTTATTTGTTGTTGTCACTGGTGTAATATTGTTGTTGTTGTCTCTGCGTGCTTTTGACTTTTTACATTGTCTCTCTTTATCAGATAAACTTTCTTTGTACATCGTTGGATAGAGGAGGACACTACGGCCTACTCTCAGAGGTCGTAACAAACTGCCACCTGTAGAACATTAGCCGATATTTAGTGGCCAAACTGAAGAGCAGCAAGTAGCAGTGACAGTAAAGATTTGGTGACGCATCTTGCTCTTTTCCTTAATTCTGTTCAGGAAATCCATAGTCCAAGGTGACCCTTTCTCTGGTTGAGCAGAGAAAACTGCTTTTGATAGTGGTGTCCTACATAGTATGGATACCTCTCTTGGGAAGGTGGTCTGCTGAAATTCAATGGGGATTCTACCACGGAATACTCCTCTAGAGAAGTAGAGATGTTCTATCGTTCATAAAGACAGTACGTTAATGTAGTGTAGATCCTTCGCCAAAACTATGTCCCTTATCTTTGGTAGGAATCAGTGAGTCTAGATTTGAACTAATCTGTAGGAAAAGTAGGAACACTACACCAACCAGGTTAGACTAAATTCCGCTTAAAACCCTTCGTGCAGTCCTTTAGAGTTGTTAGAAGTGTTACTTCCTAATTTTTCCACTATCAACGTATTTAATTTCTTGCTTTAACCGAATGATGTCGCGGTCAAATTAGAACGATTTAGCATCGTACGGGGAACCGATCATTGGTTTTTACCAAAAAAGATCTCATCAAAAACATAGTTGAAGTTTTCTTGTGTTAAAATAGTATATGTTTTATTTTTAAAGCATTAGGCTTGAGGTTGTATCAGAATAGGAGGGGCTGGTGGCGTATGGCAATTTCGACCCTTTTTATCGATAAGCGAGGTAATGTTTATATACAATATGTCATTTATGTGAAGCACTTATAAGATTGAACATTGGTTTATGATATATGATTGTTTTATCTATTTAATTCACTAAATACTTCTGAATTTTTTTTATACAGTCGGAGAATGTTGGTGGTCCGCATAGTAGGTAATATCACTTTGTGATACAGAAATTAATACGAAATGTATGGAGAGACTGTTGGTGTCAATATGTTTTGAGACAAAGGTACCAAAAATCAAAAGGCTTTCCTTTTGTTGCATATGAGGATAAAAAATTATGGTTCTTGCAATCAGTCAGTGTCTCGATCCATGCTCAGATAAATAACTGGTTTTTTGTATCTTTAGTCATCTTTCTTTAAGTTGTATTGTAGTGAATATATCGCAACCGTGACATAAAGTCAGATAGGGGTGACTGTTACCGCCGTGATCGAGACCGACACCGTGACCGATCAGACCATGTTCATAATCATAGTGACCGTGGACCCCTAATTGGGGCAGAAGATCAGCAGAAATAAGAGCGCCTTATGGTGTAAGAAGTGTGTTCCGCCTTAATGTTTTCTCGGAAGTCGCAAGTCAGTAGAGAAAACCTTTATCATTCACAAGTGTTTAAGTGGAAAGAGTGAAATAGTATTCTTAAAAGTGTATAAAATGGGTTAAAATCATAAACAACGAGTGAAACTTGTACACACAGAATATGATGACTTATTTGAGCTAAAATCGAAACATTAAAGATTAACATTATTAAAACGGGAAAAAGATCCCCATAGACCCTTAGGTTAGCATAGACTCAACCAAGCAATCACAACCATCCATTTTTATCATGTAACAAAAAAACTCATTTTTTAAAAATTAAATATCTCACAAACCGTTCATCGTTACGTAAAACAAAACATACAATCGCGACGAGAATTAAATCATCTATCTATCGAGGGGCACATGTATATACTTTCGACGAACTTTTTTTTCGACTTTTTTTCTTAATTCACGTCTGGAGAGAATCATATATGATTCGTCACGAAACATATATGATTCTCAGAAAATCATATATGATTCATATCACGAATCAAATATGATTTTCTGAAAATCATATATGATTCGTGACGAATCATATATGATTCGTGACGAATCATATATGATTCGTGACGAATCATATATGATTCGTGACGAATCATATATGATTCTCTCCAGACGTGACTTAAGAAAAAAAAGTTCGTCGAAAGTATATACATGTGCCCCTCGATAGATAGATGATTTAATTCTCGTCACAATTGTGTATTTTTTTTCGTTTGACGATTTACCGTTTGTGAGATATTTAATTTTTAAAAACGTGGTGGGAAGTGGGTTTTTAAAAAAATGGGTGATTATGAATGGTTGGATAGATCTATGCTAATTTAAGTGTCTATATAGATCTTAACTCTATTAAAACGTTGGTCGACTTCCCATATATCTAACGCCTTTTCATATTGACAGTGGAATCTTTCTCATGACAGCACATTTGACCAACATACACAACTTCTAGATCAATTTGTAGTTCTTTGATAAACTTAGTTGTTGGGTCATTTCCATGCTTCTTACCTTTGTTCGTTTTAAAATTTTGGCTAAGAAGAGTCTGTGGGAAACGGTGTATACTTTTATTAAAAGAATAATAAAATTAACAGAAAACAAATAACAGAATTAAATAACAAATAAAATTGAAAGCAGTAAAAGTAAGACGAGACACGTGTTTAACACGCTTCCCTTAAAACAGATTCGTCGTCTGTTTCCCAGGGTACAACGTCCAAAGCTGTTGTACAGCCGGACTAGACAAACTTGCCTGAAAGATCACGGAAGCCTTTTGCGTTTCTGATTGAGAACTGCTGGAAAAATCGTCTGGTTATGGAGTATGAAAAGCTGCGTTTTTTCTGTTCTAAAAACTGAATGAGAATGGGTTATATTTATACTGAAAACTTTACTTGTTCTCAAAGAAAATATATACCACAGTCAGGAAAATCGGTTATAACTAAAACAGATTTCCTGTCTGTCTTTTTAACACAAAATATTCTGTTTCTGTATCTATTCCTAAAATAGATTTACAGCTAAAATAGATTTACAGAATTTTCTGGAAAAACAAATCGAATTCGCAGCAAAAAAGATACCGAAATCTGCCCGCACCCAAGCCAGTTTTCGGAGCTGCATTCGTGTCCGCAGGTCGCGCGCTCGTGCACAAGTTCAGTAGCTTCGAACCCGTTTTTGGCCTAGAAATCCCACTTTCTACACCCCCCCCTGCGCGCGCGTAGGCGTGGGAGTAAAAACCCACAAATGAATATTGTAGGGTAGAAACTAGGATTTCCTTATAAACATGTTTTCACTTCATGTTTCAAGCGATGTGGGACAAATATTTTTCCAAATATTATGTTTCACGTGACTCACTTTGAGACACGATATCTCATTCATATTAACTCCATATTGGACATACTTTAGCTCGTTGCGAAGCTCTCTTCGAGGAGAACGCAAAGCTACTAAGTACTACGAATATATATAACATATACATATATAAAATTATGTCCAAAGTATTGCAAAAACTATATTTTGCAAAACATTTTCCAACAATCCCCCACATGAATGGGAATCGGTCGAAAACACACGAAAGTTTCGGCAAAATTTCTGCGGTTAAGTCCTGCATAGGATAGGTAGGTGTAACCTTTTGAACCTTCCCTTGTGAGATGCACTTAGTCTCCTAGATCTGAGTAGACGCGATGTCCTTGAACTCAGCCTCTGTTTACGTAGACGACAATACACACTCACACAAGACTCTCCCTGACCTTGTCAAGTCCTCATAGTCGTGTTCGTTATGGTCATGAACACTCGCCTGGTTCTGCAAGAGCTCTTAGAAATTGCGCCCCCACAATTTCCTTCGAAGCGACCCCACTTCTCTCTCACATAGGTGATTTCATCTTGAATCATTAAAAACATATGTTTTATGATTTCATCTTGAATCTTTATGCTTTATGATTTCATCCTGAATCATTAAGCCATATGTTTAACCTCTCAACAAGTCACATTGTTCTAGGAATGGGCTAGGAAAGTTATTTTATTAAGTAACTCCCCCACATTGACGTGACTTCCCCCACATTTCTATGATTAGGTTGTCCTATTGAACCCAGATCTTGGGATCTCCAGTCAACTGGGTTAGGTTTTCCTTCATAGAAACTCATTCCTTCAAGGGCTTTAGTCCCATTCCTTTAGACGACTTACTAACTAACTCTCTGCTTAAGCCTTTCGTAAGCGGATCCGCAATGTTATCCTTTGACTTCACATAGTCAATTGAGATAACTCCTGTTGAGAGTAGTTGTCGTACCGAATTATGTCGACGACGGATATGTCTAGACTTTCCATTATACATTGTGCTATGAGCTCTGCCAATTGCCGATTGACTATCACAATGTATACTAATGGCCGTTACCGGTTTAAGCCACCTGGGTATGTCCTCTACGAATTGACGTAGCCATTCCGCCTCTTCTCCGCATTTATCTAACGCGATAAATTCTGATTCCATCGTGGACTTAGCTATTACAGTTTGCTTGGAAGACTTCCAAGATATAGCGGCCCCTCCCAGTGTAAACACATATCCACTGGTCGATCTAGAATCCTTTATGTCAGATATCCAATTTGCATCACTGTATCCTTCAATAACAGATGGATATCTAGCATAATTCAGTCCATAATCACGACTGTATCTCAAATAATGAAGTACCCTAGTCATAGCTTTCCAATGTGCATCACTTGGATTACTAGTATATCTACTTAGCCTGCTAACAGCATATGCTAAGTCAGGTCGGGTACATGTCATCAAATACATCAACATGCCAATAATTCTTGAATACTCTAATTGGGCAACACCTGCGCCTCTATTTTTAGATAGATGCAAACTGGTGTCAATTGGAGTTCTAGCTAGGCCGGAATCCCCCGCATTATGAGTATTGAGAATTTTGTCCACGTAATGTGCTTGACTTAATGCAAGTCCACTTTGAGTTCGTATGATCTTTATTCCAAGGATCACATCAGCCAAACCCATATCTTTCATGTCAAACTTTGATTTCAACATGTCTTTAGTAGACTTGATCAACTTGTCGTTACTGCCAACGATAAGCATATCGTCGACATAAAGACACAAGATTACATATCCACTATTTGTGTCTTTGACATAAACACACTTGTCGCATTCATTAATTTTGAATCCGCCCTCTAGCATGGCGTGATCAAACTTCTGATGCCATTGTTTTGGAGCTTGCTTTAAGCCATACAATGACTTAACAAGCCTACAAACTTTGCTCTCTTGTCCAGGAGCCATGAAACCCTCGGGTTGGTTCATGTATATTTCTTCTTCAAAATCTCCATTTAGAAAAGCCGTTTTCACATCCATTTGGTGAACTTCTAAATTTCTTAATGCGGCAATAGCAAGAATCATCCTAATAGAAGTTATTCGCGTAACAGGCGAATAAGTATCAAAGTAATCTAGACCTTCGCGTTGTCTAAAACCTTTGATCACCAATCTTGCTTTGTACTTATCAATGGTGCCATCAGCTTTCATCTTCTTCTTGAAGATCCATTTATAGGCTAGTGGTTTACAACCAGGAGGTAAATCCACGAGCTCCCAAGTATGATTTTGTAAAATAGACTCTATTTCACTATTAATCGCTTCTTTCCATCGAGGCCCTTCCGAGGAATTTACAGCTTCTTGATAAGAATTGGGTTCATTTTCTACCATAAAAGAGACAAAATCGGGTCCAAATGATTTCTCGGTTCTCGCCCGTTTGCTTCTTCTAGGTTCAACCTCTTCTTCCTCGGGTTGATCTTGTCTCTCATCTTGGAGATCATTATCATCGCGTTGTCTCTTATCTTGGACAACTGCATCATCTATTCTAGATGTGCTTCCATTTTCCTTCTTTAAACAAGGAAATATGTTTTCAAAGAAGGACGCATTCCTTGATTCCATAACTGTGTTCTTGTGTATATCTGGATTTTTCGAATCATGTACAATGAAACGATACGCACTACTATTCTTAGCATATCCAATAAATATACAATCCACAGATTTAGGTCCAATCATTTGGGTCTTAGGTGTCGGCACAGCTACCTTGGCTAGACACCCCCACACTCGTAAGTACTGGTATGATGGTTTTCTTCCCATCCACAGTTCATATGGGGTTTCCTCTTTATCCTTACGAGGTATCTTGTTTAAAAGATAAGTAGCCGTTAGAATGGCTTCCCCCCACATGTCCCGGCTCAAACCAGAACTTAACAACATGGCATTAACCATCTCTTTCAAGGTACGGTTCTTCCTTTCGGCAATACCGTTTTGCTGAGGTGAATAAGGAGCAGTAAACTCATGTCTAATTCCATGTTTCGCACATAGATCAGTAAAAGGAGACACATATTCACCTCCTCTATCACTTCGTACAACCTTGATTTTCCTACCAAGTTGATTCTCAACTTCGGTTTTGTATAGAACAAACTTGTCTATAGCTTCATCTTTACTTTTCAACAAGTAAACGTAGCAGTACTTTGTGCAATCATCAATAAACGTGATGAAGTACTTATTGCCACCTTTTGTGGGTAGTGATTTCAAATCACATATGTCTGTGTGTATCATATCAAGTGGTTCGTTTTTTCGTTCAACCGATTTGAAAGATGATCTTGTAAGTTTGGCTTCGACACAAGTTTCACACTTATAATTTGAATCAATATGAAAATTTGGTATGCCATTTAATTTAATCAAACGACGCATTGAATTAAAATTAACATGTCCAAGACGGCCATGCCACACATTAGAAGACTCAATCAAGTAAGCAGAAGAATTCATTTTATTGATATCACTCTTAACAACTATTACATTGAGCTTAAACATACCATTCAAGGCATACCCCTTACCAACATACATTTGATTCTTAGAAATTACAACTTTATCAGACTAAAAAACAAGACGAAAACCAAACTTATTCAAAAGCCATCCGGACACAAGATTCTTGCGAATCTCCGGAACATACAAGACTTTAGTCAACTTGAGCTCTTTCTCGGATGTCATCTTCAAAATAACATCTCCTTCGCCCTTGATATCAGCAGTTGCAGAGTTGCCCATGTACAGCTTCTCTCCATTGTCAACCGCTCTGAAAGAGTGAAACATACTCTTGTCAGCACACACATGACGGGTTGCCCCAGTATCAACCCACCAATCATTATTATTAGAACCTACCAGGTTAACTTCAGAGATCATGGTAACGACATCAGACACCATAGCAATCATGTCCACATTATCATTCACCATATTAGCCTCGCGTGGAGTCACCCGCTTTGGTGCTTTGCAATTAGCAGCACGATGACCTGGCTTGTCACAGTTGAAGCAATTTCCTTGGAACTTCTGCTTCGCAATTCCAGCCTTAGGAGCAAGGTACTCAGACTTCCCTTTGCTCTTCTTGTCATTCTTCCCTTTTCCAAAGCTCTTGCCTTTAGACTTTGAAGAAGACGAACCATGCTCAACCATATTTGCCTTGGCAGAATCAGGTGTATAAGTGTTTTTCTGAGCCAGCTTGTTGTCCTCTTCAATACGAAGACGAACAACCAAGTCTTCAACAGTCATCTCCTTTCGCTTATGCTTCAAGTAGTTTTTAAATTCTACCCAGCTTGGAGGTAACTTTTCAATGATAGCAGCAACTTGAAAAGTTTCACTCAAAGTCATACCCTCAGCATGAATGTCGTGTAGCAAAACCTGCAGATCTTGAACCTGAGTTATCAAAATCTTTGAATCAACCATCTTGTAATCCAAAAAGCGAGCTACCACGAATTTCTTTGTACCAGCATCCTCAGTTTTGTACTTGCGTTCCAACGACTCCCATAATTCTTTGGCAGTCTTAGTCTTGCAGTACACATTGTACAAAGAGTCCACCAAACCATTTAGAATATAGTTGTGACACAAGAAGTCTGAATGTTTCCATGCTTCAACAGCTTGCACGGCTTGTTGATTTTCGGGTACACCTTCTTTAGGAGGTTCCACCTGAGGTACAGTCTCCTTTAAGAACTTCGCAAGGTTCAAAGTAGTGAGATAGAAGAACATCTTCTGCTGCCACCTCTTAAAATTCTGTCCATTGAATTTTTCTGGGTTTTTCAGCATGATTAGCAACTGTGTGGGGAACTGGCGCACCAGTTACATTCACAGTAGTAGTTGCAGGAGTTACAGGAGTTACAGGAGTGCTGGTAGACATCCTGAAAGATCAAACAAAATCAAAACACAAACAGTTAGTCAACTGTTATAAATCTGTATATAAGAAATTCAGTCGTGATCTCTATATACTTATAGTAGATCTGCTTCAAAGAAACTCAATCTTGGTTTCAATGAATCAGATGTAATTATCAAACGTATCAGTTTAACAGAAACACAATCTTGGTTTCAATAAACTGATTAGAACAACTGCTAAAAAAAATCTTAACTGTTAATTAAAATCTGTAAATTAAAACTGATTTCCAGTGAAACTCAATCCTGGTTTCGGTAGAAACAGTTTATAAATAAATCTGATAAAATTATTAATCCGATTTAATAAAAGTTTTAATTCTGTTAAACAGAATCTGTTTTAAGATTGTGGGAAACGGTGTATACTTTTATTAAAAGAATAATAAAATTAACAGAAAACAAATAACAGAATTAAATAACAAATAAAATTGAAAGCAGTAAAAGTAAGACGAGGCACGTGTTTAACACGCTTCCCTTAAAACAGATTCGCCGTCTGTTTCCCAGGGTACAACGTCCAAAGCTGTTGTACAGCCGGACTAGACAAACTTGCCTGAAAGATCACGGAAGCCTTTTGCGTTTCTGATCGAGAACTGCTGGAAAAATCGTCTGGTTATGGAGTATGAAAAGCTGCGTTTTTTCTGTTCTAAAAACTGAATGAGAATGGGTTATATTTATACTGAAAACTTTACTTGTTCTCAAAGAAAATATATACCACAGTCAGGAAAATCGGTTATAACTAACACAGATTTCCTGTCTGTCTTTTTAACACAAAATATTCTGTTTCTGTATCTATTCCTAAAATAGATTTACAGCTAAAATAGATTTACAGAATTTTCTGGAAAAACAAATCGAATTCGCAGCAAAAAAGATATCGAAATCTGCCCGCACCCAAGCCAGTTTTCGGAGCTGCATTCGTGTCCGCAGGTCGCGCGCTCGTGCACAAGTTCAGTAGCTTCGAACCCGTTTTTGGCCTAGAAATCCCACTTTCTGCACCCCCGTAGGCGTGGGAGTAAAAACCCACAAATGAATATTGTAGGGTAGAAACTAGGATTTCCTTATAAACATGTTTTCACTTCATGTTTCAAGCGATGTGGGACAAATATTTTTCCAAATATTATGTTTCACGTGACTCACTTTGAGACACGATATCTCATTCATATTAACTTCATATTGGACATACTTTAGCTCGTTGCGAAGCTCTCTTCGAGGAGAACGCAAAGCTACTAAGTACTACGAATATATATAACATATACATATATAAAATTATGTCCAAAGTATTGCAAAAACTATATTTTGCAAAACATTTTCCAACAGAGTCGTCATTTCATCACCTGCTTACAGCCCTACTTCTCCTGGGTATAGTCTGACTTCGCCAAGTTATAGTCCGACTTCGCCAAGTTACAGTCCGACTTCACCCAGTTACAGTCCATCATCAGCTAAGTATAGCCCTTCCGTAGCATATTCACCTAGCAGTCGCCAAGGCTTTCCCCTTCAAGTCCATATAAAATAAAATCTCTAGACATGTAAAAC